>OY482675.1:19332381-19927381 GCA_960531455.1 Urophora cardui | reverse complement strand
AAAGAAGAAGAAGAATGAGGATGATGACGATGATGAAGAAGAATAAAAATAAGAAGAAGAAGAAGAATAAAAATAAGAAGAAGCAGGAAGAAGAAGAATAAAAAAAAAGAAGAAGAAGAATGAGGATGATGACGATGATGATGATGATGAAGAAGAATAAAAATAAAAAGAACAAGTAAAAGCGCGGCTGTCTTCGGCCGTACCGAAGACTTCATACATTTCATGAGTGGGGAAATGAAAAGTTACCTATGTATGTACATAGCCGGATTAAGTTTAATTTATAATTTTAATTCTGTGGGTTCATTTATGGAAAGATTTATTAGAAAAAATGGTGTCTTGGCTATTTATATGGAGGAGTTATACACCAAAATGTCCATATCTGAACAATCGGTTGTATGGGAGCTATATGTTATAATGGTCCGATCTTGACAATTTTCGGTAACCCCGTTTGGGCCCATATGGGTACAAACACTTAAAAATTTCACGCCGTTAGCTGTTAAAATGGAGAAGTTATACACCAAAATGTCCATATCTGAACAATCGGTTGTAGGGGAGCTATATCTTATAGTGGTCCGATCTTGACAATTTTCGGTAACCCTGTTTGGGCCCATATGGGTACAAATACTTAAAAATTTCACGCCGTTAGCTGTTAAAATGGAGGAGTTATACACCAAAATGTGTATATCTGAATAATAGGATGTTGTGGAACTATATGTTATAGTGGTCCGATCTTGACAATTTTCGGTTGTTTTCTATATGTTATAGTGGTCCGATTCGGCCGGTTCCGACAAATGATCAGCTGCATATAACAAAATACCTGTATTCCGAATTTCATTCAGATATCTCAAAAACTGAGGGACTAGTTTGCGTTCACACAGACGGACGGACGGACAGACGGACATACGGACCGACGGACAGACGGACAGACGGACATGGCTTAATCGACTCAGCTCGTGATTGTGATCATATCGGTATATATTTTGGTGGGTCCCCCACGCTTCCTTCTGGTACTTTCGACAAAAAATTTTTGGCACTAAGTTATTATACCATTTCATTCTCATGAAAGGTAAAAAAAGAATAAAAATAAGAAGAAGAAGAAGAAGAATGAGGATAATGAAGAAGAATAAAAATAAGAGGGAGAAGAAGAATGGTGACTATGAAGAAGAAGAAGAAGAATAATAAAAATAAGAAGAAGAAGAAGAATAAAAAGAAGAAGAAGAAGAATGAGGATGATGACGGTGATGATGATGATGAAGAAGAATAAAAATAAGAAAAAGAAGAAGAAGAAGAATGGTGATGATGAAGAAGAAGAAGAAGAAGAAGGTGAAGAAGAAGAAGAAGAAGAAAATGAAGAAGATGAAAGAAACAACAACCAGATCTTTACCAACACCAACACAACAATAAAATCAAAAACAATAACGCTGTCATGATGCTTATTAAACGTGAAAAAATCCCGACAAATATAAAAATAGTTTAAAAAAAATCGCGCGATTTTTTTTAAACTATTTTTATATTTGTCGTGATTTTTGTCGGGATTTTTTTTGTCTGGATTGTGTAGTGTCTGGATTATGATTAGTCTGGATTTGGTCGTGTCTGGATTTTGATTGGTCTGGATTTGGTCGTGTCTGGATTTTGATTGGTCGGGATTTGGTCGAATCTGTATTGTGTATTTCTGGATTATGTGTTTCTGGATTTTGTTTTTCGGGATTTCGTTACACACCCATACAGGGTGCGCACCGTAATCCCGAATTTTTAAAATCCAGATAGGACATAATCCAGACAATTTTAAAAATCCAGAAACTACAAAATCCAGACAGTTTAAAATCCAGACAGGACAAAATCCCGACAAATCATAATCCAGACAAAAAAAATCCAGACAGATCATAATCCCGACAAGCCAAAATCCAGACAGGGCTATCACTCTGTAGCTCTATTTGAAAGCGAAATTCAATTCGAAAGCACAAGCGTAAAAATAATATCTTCTTCTTCTTCTTGATTGGCGCTTAACCGTCTAGACGATTCTGGCCGAGTCCAACAGAGCGCGCCAATTGCTTCTGTTTCGTGCAGCATGGCGCCACTTGGGAACACCTAGGGAGGCAGCATCGCTGTCCACCTGATTTTCCCAACGCAGTGGAGGTCTCCCTTTTCTTTTGCGTTCAGCGGGTTTCGATAGAAATGCTTTCTTGGCCTGAGCGCCTTCGTCCATTCTCACGACATGACCTGCCCAACGCAGCCGCTGGATCTTTATTCGCTGAACAATGTCGATGTCTGTGTAAAGCTCGTACAGCTCATCGTTAAATCTCCATCGATACTCGCCCACGCCAACGCGCAAAGGTCCATAAATCTTACGAAGAACTTTTCTCTCGAATACTCCAAGTGCCATCTCATCTGATTTTGAAATTGTCCATGCTTCTGCGCCGTACATGAGGACTGGAACGATGAGCGTCCTGTAGAGTGTGATTTTTGTTTGTCGAGAGAGGACTTTACTTTTCAGTTGCCTACTTAGTCCGAAGTAGCATTTATTGGCAAGCGTGATTCTTCGTTGGATCTCCGTGCTGACATCATTCTTGGTGTTAATGCTGGTTCCCAGATAGACGAAGTCCTTAACAGTTTCGAATTTGTAGCTATCAACATTGACGTGGCTGCCAAGGCGTGCTGTTTCTTTGTGTGATGACAGGAGGTACTTCGTCTTGTCCTCGTTGACCGCCAAACCCATTTTCTTAGCCTCTTTATCCAGCTTGGAGAAGGCAGAACATACGGCGCGCGTGTTAGTGCCAATGATGTCGATGTCATCGGCGTACGCCAGCAGTTGCACACTCTTGTGATATAAGATGCTTCCTGTATGGTTAAGTTCTGCAGCTCGTATTATCTTTTCCAGCATCAAATTGAAGAAGTCGCACGAAAGAGAGTCACCTTGTCTGAAACCTCGTTTGGTCTCGAACGGCTCGGAGAGGTCCTTCCCAATTCTGACGGAGCTGGTGGTGTTAGTCAATGTCATTTGGCATAGCCGTATAAGTTTAGCAGGGAAACCAAATTCAGACATTGCGGCATACAGGCAATTCCTATTCGTGCTATCAAAATCGGCTTTAAAATCGACAAAGAGATGGTGTGTGTCGGATCCTTTTTCATGGGTTTTTTCCAATATTTGTCGTATTGTGAAGATCTGGTCGATGGTAGATTTACCAGGTCTGAAGCCACACTGATAAGGTCCAATCAGATTGTTGACGATAGGCTTCAGTCTTTCGCACAATACACTTGCTAAGACCTTATATGCGATATTCAGGAGGCTTATCCCACGATAAGTGGCGCGTACTGTGGAGTCTCCTATTTTGTGGATTGGGCAGAGCACACTTAAGTTCCAATCGTCGGGCATGCGCTCGTCCGACCATATTCTGCATAGGAGTTGATGCATGCTCCTTATCAACTCTTCGCCACCATGTTTGAATAGCTCGGCTGGCAAGCCGTCAGCGCCCGGGGCCTTGTTATTCTTAAGCCTAGATACTGCTATTCGCACTTCGTCATGATCAGGTGGTGGAACATGCCTACCATCATCTGCTATTGGGGATTCGGGTCGTACATCTTCTCCTTCCGCACTTTCACTGTTGCCCTTATCTAGCAAGGAGGAGAAGTGATCCATCCACAACTTAAGTATGCTCTGGGCATCAGTTACCAGATCACCGTTATCATTCCGGCAGGAATTTGCCCCGGTCTTGAAACCTTCAGTCATCCGCCTGATTTTTTGATAGAATTTTCGAGCATCGTTCCTACCCGCCAGCATCTCAAGCTCTTCACACTCGCGCCTTTCAGCCTCCCTTTTCTTCTTTCGAAAAAGGCGCCTCTCTTCCTTCTTCGCCGTTCGATAACGCTCCCATACGCTTCGCGTTGCGCCCGCACACAATGTAGCCCTGTAGGCGGCGTTCTTTCTTTCCGAGGCATCGCGACATTCCTTGTCGTACCAGGTGTTCTTGTGGGCTCACTTGTATCCTATAGATTCCTCGGCGGCGATACGAAGTGAACGAGCGATGTGTTCCCATTCCCAAAATAATATCAGGAGGAAGAAAAAGAAGATGAGGAAGAAGAAGTAGCAGAAAAAGTAGAATAAAAATAAGAAGAAGAAGAAGAAGAAGAATGAGGATGATGACGATGATGAAGAAGAATAAAAATAAGAAGAAGAAGAAGAAGAAGAATAAAAATAAGAAAAAGAAGAATGAGGATGATGATGATGATGATGACGATGATGAAGAAGAATAAAAATAAGAAAAAGAAGAAGAAGAAGAATGACGATGATGATGATGATGAAGAAGAAGAAGAAAATGAAGAAGAAGAAGAAGGAAGAATGTGGATGATGACGATGAAGAAGAATAAAAATAAGAAGAAGAAGAAGAAGAATGAGGATAATGACGGTGATGATGATGATGATGAAGAAGAATAAAAATAAGAAGAAGAAGAAGAGTGATGATGATGATGATGAAGAAGAATAAAAAGATGAAGAAGAAGAATGAGGATGATGACGGTGATGATGAAAATCGCGCGATTTTTTTTAAACTATTTTTATATTTGTCGGGATTTTTTCACGTTTAATAAGCATCATAACAGTGTTATTCAGCCTTATCGTGAACTTCATGTGAACAAATGTTACAAGCAAAACAAAAACAAAATGTGAAAAATTGTTATTGTTTTGCTTTATATTTTTCGAGGGAAATTTTTCACATGAAGTTCATGATAGGGCTGATTGTTTTTGATTTTATTGTTGTTGTTGTTGTTGGTGTTGGTAAGGATCTGGTTGTTGTTTCTTTCATCTTCTTCATTTTCTTCTTCTTCTTCTTCTTCTTCTTCTTATTTTTATTCTTCTTCATCATCATCATCATCATCATCATTTTTCTTCTTCTTCTTTTTATTCTTCATCATCATCATCATCATCATCATCCTCATTCTTCTTCTTCTTATTTTTATTCTTCTTCATCATCATCATCATCACCGTCATCATCCTCATTCTTCTTCTTCTTTTTCTGCTACTTCTTCTTCCTCATCTTCTTTTTCTTCCTCCTGATATTATTTTGGGAATGGGAACACATCGCTCGTTCACTTCGTATCGCCGCCGAGGAATCTATAGGATACAAGTGAGCCCACAAGAACACCTGGTACGACAAGGAATGTCGCGATGCCTCGGAAAGAAAGAACGCCGCCTACAGGGCTACATTGTGTGCGGGCGCAACGCGAAGCGTATGGGAGCGTTATCGAACGGCGAAGAAGGAAGAGAGGCGCCTTTTTCGAAAGAAGAAAAGGGAGGCTGAAAGGCGCGAGTGTGAAGAGCTTGAGATGCTGGCGGGTAGGAACGATGCTCGAAAATTCTATCAAAAAATCAGGCGGATGACTGAAGGTTTCAAGACCGGGGCAAATTCCTGCCGGAATGATAACGGTGATCTGGTAACTGATGCCCAGAGCATACTTAAGTTGTGGATGGATCACTTCTCCTCCTTGCTAGATAATGGCAACAGTGAAAGTGCGGAAGGAGAAGATGTACGACCCGAATCCCCAATAGCAGATGATGGTAGGCATGTTCCACCACCTGATCATGACGAAGTGCGAAAAGCAGTATCTAGGCTTAAGAATAACAAGGCCCCGGGCGCTGACGGCTTGCCAGCCGAGCTATTCAAACATGGTGGCGAAGAGTTGATAAGGAGCATGCATCAACTCCTATGCAGAATATGGTCGGACGAGCGCATGCCCGACGATTGGAACTTAAGTGTGCTCTGCCCAATCCACAAAAAAGGAGACTCCACAGTACGCGCCACTTATCGTGGGATAAGCCTCCTGAATATCGCATATAAGGTCTTAGCAAGTGTATTGTGCGAAAGACTGAAGCCTATCGTCAACAATCTGATTGGACCTTATCAGTGTGGCTTCAGACCTGGTAAATCTACCATCGACCAGATCTTCACAATACGACAAATATTGGAAAAAACCCATGAAAAAGGATCCGACACACACCATCTCTTTGTCGATTTTAAAGCCGCTTTTGATAGCACGAATAGGAATTGCCTGTATGCCGCAATGTCTGAATTTGGTTTCCCTGCTAAACTTATACGGCTATGCCAAATGACATTGACTAACACCACCAGCTCCGTCAGAATTGGGAAGGACCTCTCCGAGCCGTTCGAGACCAAACGAGGTTTCAGACAAGGTGACTCTCTTTCGTGCGACTTCTTCAATTTGATGCTGGAAAAGATAATACGAGCTGCAGAACTTAACCATACAGGAAGCATCTTATATCACAAGAGTGTGCAACTGCTGGCGTACGCCGATGACATCGACATCATTGGCACTAACACGCGCGCCGTATGTTCTGCCTTCTCCAAGCTGGATAAAGAGGCTAAGAAAATGGGTTTGGCGGTCAACGAGGACAAGACGAAGTACCTCCTGTCATCACACAAAGAAACAGCACGCCTTGGCAGCCACGTCAATGTTGATAGCTACAAATTCGAAACTGTTAAGGACTTCGTCTATCTGGGAACCAGCATTAACACCAAGAATGATGTCAGCACGGAGATCCAACGAAGAATCACGCTTGCCAATAAATGCTACTTCGGACTAAGTAGGCAACTGAAAAGTAAAGTCCTCTTTCGACAAACAAAAATCACACTCTACAGGACGCTCATCGTTCCAGTCCTCATGTACGGCGCAGAAGCATGGACAATTTCAAAATCAGATGAGATGGCACTTGGAGTATTCGAGAGAAAAGTTCTTCGTAAGATTTATGGACCTTTGCGCGTTGGCGTGGGCGAGTATCGATGGAGATTTAACGATGAGCTGTACGAGCTTTACACAGACATCGACATTGTTCAGCGAATAAAGATCCAGCGGCTGCGTTGGGCAGGTCATGTCGTGAGAATGGACGAAGGCGCTCCGGCCAAGAAAGCATTTCTATCGAGACCCGCTGAACGCAAAAGAAAAGGGAGACCTCCACTGCGTTGGGAAAATCAGGTGGACAGCGATGCTGCCTCCCTAGGTGTTCCCAAGTGGCGCCATGCTGCACGAAACAGAAGCAATTGGCGCGCTCTGTTGGACTCGGCCAGAATCGTCTAGACGGTTAAGCGCCAATCAAGAAGAAGAAGAAGATATTATTTTTACGCTTGTGCTTTCGAATTGAATTTCGCTTTCAAATAGAGCTACAGAGTGATAGCCCTGTCTGGATTTTGGCTTGTCGGGATTATGATCTGTCTGGATTTTTTTTGTCTGGATTATGATTTGTCGGGATTTTGTCCTGTCTGGATTTTAAACTGTCTGGATTTTGTAGTTTCTGGATTTTTAAAATTGTCTGGATTATGTCCTATCTGGATTTTAAAAATTCGGGATTACGGTGCGCACCCTGTATGTATGTATGTTTGTAATTATACTAAACTAGCTAGACCCGTGCGCATCTTGCGCAAAAAATAATAAAACATACGGCGCCAGTCGATATAGTTTCTGCTCTCACGCCCATTTTAAAAAACATATATTTATTTGGGGTGTGTAACGAAATCCCGAAAAACAAAATCCAGAAACACATAATCCAGAAACACACAATCCAGATTCGACCAAATCCCGACCAATCAAAATCCAGACACGACCAAATCCAGACCAATCAAAATCCAGACACGACCAAATCCAGACTAATCATAATCCAGACACTACACAATCCAGACAAAAAAATCCCGACAAAAATCCCGACAAATATAAAAATAGTTTAAAAAAAATCGCGCGATTTTTTTTAAACTATTTTTATATTTGTCGGGATTTTTTCACGTTTAATAAGCATCATAACAGTGTTATTGTTTTTGATTTTATTGTTGTTGTTGTTGTTGGTGTTGGTAAGGATCTGGTTGTTGTTTCTTTCATCTTCTTCATTTTCTTCTTCTTCTTCTTCTTTTTTTTCTTCTTCGTCTTCTTCTTCTTCTTATTCTTCTTCTTCTTATTCTTCTTCTTCTTCTTATTTTTATTCTTCATCATCATCATCGTCATCATCCTCATTCTTCTTCTTCTTCTTCTTCTTTTTTTTCTTCTTCGTCTTCTTCTTCTTCTTATTCTTCTTCTTCTTCTTCTTCTTCTTTTTATTCTTTATCATCATCATCATTATCATCATCATCATTCTTTTTCTTCTTCTTCTTCTTCTTCCTCTTATTTTTATTCTTCATCTTCATCATCATCGTCATCATCCTCATTCTTCTTCTTCTTCTTCTTCTTTTTTTCTTCTTCGTCTTCTTCTTCTTCTTATTCTTCTTCTTCTTCTTCTTCTTCTTCTTTTTATTCTTTATCATCATCATCATTATCATCATCATCATTCTTTTTCTTCTTCTTCTTCTTCTTCCTCTTATTTTTATTCTTCATCTTCATCATCATCGTCATCATCCTCATTCTTCTTCTTCTTCTTCTTCTTGTTCTTCTTCTTCATCATCGTCATCATCCTCATGCTTCCTTCTTCTTCTTCTTTTCTTTTTCTTTTTCTATTTATTTTTATTTTCCTTTTTCTTCTCTTGATATTATTATACTTTTTCCCCATCTTCATCTTCCTCCTCCTGTTCTTATTCTTCCGTTGTTGCTGTTGTTATTGTCATCGCTGACCATTTCCACTATAGCACTTTGTTTTTACCTACTCAGTTTTCTAAAAGAAATTTAATCAATGTACCTATGAGTGAAACGTCTACGCACAAAACTCCAATTTTAATATTAATAAAAACGAAACTGTGAAAGTAAAGTGAAAAATATAAATTACATACTGTTAATATATTTCTCGAGGTATGTACTTACATATATTAGAAAAATTCAATAAATAAATTAAAATATATATAGGATACATATGTATATACATATGTCCTATATTGCATTTACATATAAGCATTTAAATCAATTTTATTCTTTAAATTTTTATTAATTTACAGAATATTATAGAAAATGGATGGACTACAAATAATATCATCGAACAAAGGAGGAATCAAACTTGCATTGAATGGATATCATTATCATGTGGATAAGAGGAGGAATTCAAAAATTTACTGGACTTGCGAGAAACGCAAGGTAAATTTCTGCAGAGGAAGGGTGACCACAGTTATAAACGACACAGGGGCGCACACGGTAGTTACATTATCTTCGGAACATAATCATGATCCTATAGCTTCCGATGTCGATGTTTCTGAAGCAAATAACAGCCTTAAGAGGAAGGCGATAGATTCCATATCTAAGCCTTGCCAAATAATTTCATCTGTGACTGCTGAATGCAATCAAAATTGTAGAAAATATTTGCCATCAGCGCCAGCGCAACGACAAAAAGTGTATAGAGTGAGAAAAAATATGCAAATTCAGTCACCGAAAACCATTGAAGAAATTGATATCCCGAAAAATTTACAATATGTCGATGATGAAATTTTTGTCTTAGCGATGAAAAAGTTCGATGGGCAATGTGTTATTGTGATGGGCACAGTTGAAAACGTTCGTTTGCTTTCTAGCTCCAAGATCTGGATTATGGATGGCACTTTTAAAGTAGTGCCTTCATTATTAAGACAACTTTTTACCATACATGGTCGCGTAGGTACAGATAGTTGTAACGATATAGTCCCATTAGTGTATTGTCTAATGTCAGAGAAAAGCGAACGTTGTTATAACGAATTAGCATACGAGCTATTCAATATAGCCTGTCAGCACGAAATTCCCCTGAAACCTATGGTTATTCTCTCCGACTTCGAAAAAGCAAGTGTAAAAGTTTTTAAATCATATTTCCCAGAAACAAAATTTAAAGGTTGTTTGTTTCATTTTGGTCAGATAATATGGAGAAGAATTCAGAAGGAAAAATTGGAGAAAAGATACGGAAACGATGAAGGTTTTTCCCTACAAATTAGAAAGCTAAAAGCCCTGGCTTTTGTTCCCGCTACAGAAATACCACAATATTTTGAATCTATTAAGATGGGTGGGAAAGATTTTATGAAAATCGCAAACTTTTTGGAAATTAATTATGTGTATGGGAAAAAAGCCAAGCGTGGTAGCAAAACACGTACTCCTATATATACTCCTGATTTTTGGTCAATATATGATAGTGTTTTGTTTAATCTACCCCGCACGCAAAATAAGGTTGAGTCATGGCATAGAAGGTTAGGTTGCCTTATAGGCCACACACATACAAATTTATACAATCTAATTAAAAATATAATAAATGAGCAAAAGTTAGTAAAGACGAAAATAGAAAAGTTAAACACTGGAGAAAAACCCGCAAAAAAAAGGTGCTATGAAAAGAAGGAAACAGGAATAAAAACATTACTTTTAGAAAGAGATAACTATAATAAGGAAGATTTTTTAAAGTACCTAGCTGTGCATTTAAGCCTTGTTTAAATATAATACATATATATCTCAGTGTCGTTTTCCTTATTTTTCATATGTATATTAATTTATTACTTAACTTAGTTATTATTACTTAAAAACCATTGTTTCTAATTACTGTTTTCTTCATAAATGAATTTCAAAAATATGTAACTATTTGACACGAAGACATATATGCATCAGTTTATTAAAAATATCTACCTACATCTATCTAATTTAATAATCTATAAATATAATTGAAAATTCCATAAACATCAAAAAACTGTTATTATTTTGGTTTTGTTTTGTTGTTGCTGTTGCTGCTGTTGTTGTTGTTGGTAAGGAGGTGGTTGTTGTTTCTTCTCCACCTTCTTCATTTTCTTCTTCTTCTTCTTCATCATCATCATCATCTTTTTCTTCGTTATTGTTTTTGTTTTGTTATTTTTGTTGTTTTTTCTTCTTCATTTTCTTAATTTTCTTCTTCTTCTTCTTCTTCTTCTTCTTCTTCGTTATTGCTGTTGTGTTGTTATTTTTGTTGTTGTTTCATTTTCTCTTCTTATCTTCTTTCCCTTCTTATTTTTCTTGTTCTTTTTCTGCTTCTTCTTATTCTCCTTTTCTGCTTCTTATTCTCCTTTTTCTGCTACTTCTTCTTCCTCATCTTCTTCTTATTTTTATTCTTCATCATCATCATCATCGTCACATCCTCATTCTTCTTATTTTTATTCTTCTTCCTTCTTCTTCTTATTTTTATTCTTATTTTTCTCCTTATTTTTATTCTTCTTCATCATCATCATCATCCTCATTCTTCTTCTTCTTCTTCTTCTTATTTTTATCCTTCTTCTTATTTTTATTCTTCTTCATCATCGTCATCATCCTCATTCTTCTTCTTCTTCTTATTTTTATTCTTCTTCATCATCGTCATCATCATTCTTCTTCTTCTTATTTTTATTCTACTTTTCCTGTACTTCTTCTTTTTCTTCCTCCTGATAGTATTTTAACGCTTGTGCTTTCGAATTGAATTTCGCTTTCAAATAGAGCTACAGACTGTAGCCTACAGTGTGATGGCCCTGTCTGGATTTTGGCTTGTCGGGATTATGATCTGTCTGGATTTTGTCTTGTCGGGATTATGATCTGTCGGGATTTTGTCCTGTCTGGATTTTAAACTGTCTGGATTTTGTAGTTTCTGGATTTTTAAAATTGTCTGGATTATGTCCTGTCTGGATTTTAAAAATTCGGGATTACGTGGCGCACCCATTTATTTGGTTTTATGTCTACAGTGGAACTTATGGAATTTTCAATGAATTACTTATGTATATGTTTGACAAACATATCGCATAAAATGTTCTATTATACCTACATATATATATGTATATGTATTATATTTTTATATATTTTACATATATTTTTATATATACATATGTACATACGTGGTCCCTGCCGACTTGGGTAATTAACGAAACACATGCGTATGCGCACGAACGTACATGCATACATATCTACATATGCAAACATATTTTTCAGCAACACTTTTCTTTATCCCTCTGTTTTTATACTCAGCTGTACTAGTACACAGAGTATTATAGTTTTAATCACATAACGGTGGATTGTAACAGAATGAAATAATCGAGATAGATATAGACTTATATATATCAAAATGATCAGGGTGAAAAGAGAAATCGATTGAGCCATGTCCGTCCGTCCGTCTGTCCGTCTGTCCGTCCGTCTGTCCGTCTGTCCGTCTGTAAATACTCTAACTCGCGCAAAAATTGAGATATTTTGATGAAATTTGAAATGCAAGTTGGTATCGAGACTGGGACGGTTGGTATTGAAAATGGGCGAAATCGGACCATGACCACGCCCACTTTTCCTATATAGAAAAAATCGGAAATTTGGTATCTCAGTCACTAATATAGCTGGAGCGATGAAATTTTACCCACGTGTTGAGCTCAGGCCCCTAGGAAGAAATTTGATGAAATTTTGGAAAATGGGCGGTGCCACGCCCACTTATTAAGGGCCAAACATTGAAATTTTTATATGTCATAACTCAGAAACCATTGAAGATATATCGATGAAATTTGGTACGCGTGATTTGCTTACTTAGGCAAACGTTTGGACGGAAAATAGTTAAAATCGGTTGACGGCCACGCCCACTTTTATATATGTGTATTATAAAGTGGCCTAATAAAAACATTTTAAGCGATATCTCTGTCAAATATAAAGATCTATCATTGAAATTTTGTCGCATGGGTCCAACTATGGACATAAAACAAAAAACACAAAAATTTTGGAAAATGGGCGGTGCCACGCCCACTTATTAAGGGGCAAACATTGAAAGTTTTATGAGTCATAACTCAGAAACCGTTGAAGATATATCGATGAAATTTGGTACGCGTGATTTGCTTACTTAGACAAACGTTTGGACGGAAAATATTTAAAATCGGTTGACGGCCACGCCCACTTTCATATATGTGTATTATAAAGTGGCCTATTAAAAACATTTTAAGCGATATTTCTGTCAAATATAAAGATATGTCATTGAAATTTTATAGAAGGAGTCCAACTGCGGACATCAAACGAAAAACACAAAAATTTTGGAAAATGGGCGTGGCACCGCCTCTTTTTAGAAACAGGAATATACGAGATTTCTGAGCCCATAACTCGACAAATAATTTATATATAATCATGAAACTTGGTGTGTACACTTTTATTACCTGTGGTAATACATGTTTAAAATTTTAGCGAAATCGGTTTGACGACCACGCCCACTTTTATACATGGGAACTATAAAGTGGCCTAATAAAAACATTTTAAGCGATATCTTTGTCAAATATAAAGATAATTCATTGAAATTTTGTGGCATGAGTTCCACAATAGACCGGAAACAAAAAATATAAAAATTTTGGAAAATGGGCGTGGCACCGCCTCTTTTTAGACAAAGGAATATACGAGATTTCTTAGCCTATAACTCGACAAATAATTGAGATATTATAACGAAACTTGGTTTATACACTTTTACAACTTGTGTTAATAGACACGCAAAAATTTATTGAAATCGGTTTATGACCACGCCTACTTTTTAACAAAGATATTTCTGGAACACCCTTTGGGAATTTTTGTAACTAGAAATCAAAAAGGAATGAAATTTTGCACAAAGAATAATATTCATATGCTTAGTTGGATGACTGATAAAAATTTTGAAAATGGGCGTGGCTAAGCCCACCTTATGCGGCACTCGCTTTATGTAAAATACGCCGTGTTTCCATCAAACGGAAACAAACAATGAAAGCATACAGCTGAGTATCTAATGTTCGATTCCACTCGAACTTAGGCTTCCTTACTTGTTAACTGTTATCAAAGGACGGAAAAAAATAAAAGTCTCATTGAAACCGTCACTTGCTGAGTGATATTTTTGAGTGTTGAAAAATAACTCTTAAATGGCAACAGAAAAAAGATCGTTGAGAGAGGTTGCCCACGGTGAGAAACACTTTGAGTGAAAGAGTTTTCTGTTTCAGTCAGTGGGAAACACTTTGCGCTCACTATTTTTGTGTTTCCGTCAGACTGAAATGGAATGAAAATAAGTGTTAACTGTTAAAGTTGGTCTCTGGTTTATACATATGTATGTACCATAGATGGCCATACTGCAGTAAACTCAGTAATTCAGTAAAAAAGCAAGTGAAGTAAAGCTTACTGAATGCTTATAAAATTGCAATAGCTATTAAAATATTACTTTATGTTGCAAAATATTCGAGTTGGAACTGAGTTTTGCAAAAATTGTCGGTAAAAAGTCAAAGACAAATATTTTACTGCTTGAATACTGGTAATGCATTACTACTGCTACTGGAAACTGCCCATCTATGGTATGTACATTAATTTGTGTATGTAATCTATGTTAACCCTTTAAAATAGTTACGACTATGGTTTAACAGGTAGGTCCAAGTAGGTATACAAATGAGATCAGAACTTTAATTAAATATCAAAATTGAATCTAAGATCTTTTTTTGTGCATAGTGCTTATTTCTAATTTGTTTCTGAGTTTGGTTTTATTAAAGAACGTGTAGAAAATCTGCGCCCCGGTGCAGCAGAGCTGTGTGGAAGCGTAAGCAGATTAAAAATAAATTTTGTGAGCCCACCAAAGCAATTTTCATTAAGCGCATTTTTCATCAAACTAAAAAATGAAGAAAGGGTTTTCATGCGTATGCGTTCACCTTCTTTTATCCACTTTACACAAAACTCTGCCGAAGAGAAACACAAAAATTATTCAAGCAAACTGTTGCTGCGAGAAAGAGACATGAATACATGAACTTTCAAACGTTCTTTCAACAGTGTTGTCTAGCAAATCAGTGATGTTACTTGAAGGAAGGTAAAAACCTACCAAAATTCAAATCGTGCGACCATCCGACCAACAGGAAAAAAACCGACCAGTTTTGGTAGGAAAAGCCCACTTATCACATCCCTGGTTGAGATTTCATATTTCCATTCCTTCCAAGTAGAGTAGATTGGTACAAGTAGTAAAAGAGGTTTTACGATAAGAATCAGCTGTCTTGCGTGTCATTACATTTATCGATATTATTAAACAAATCGAAAAGTAAGCATTTTCTGGAGGTGGGAGAATCTGCGTATACTACGCAAAAATACTTTAACACTTACATACATACGTACGTTACACAAAAAATACCCATGTGCGGAAAATTAAATGTATTTACATGAGTCGTCAAAAGTTGGTTCCAAAACAACCAAACAAGTGCAAAATTAAAAATATACTGATAAAGTACATATAATTACAAATATTTATCGAAATCTCTGCAAAAGAGATTAGAAAATAAAACAAAAAGAGTATTTACACAATAATAAACCGCAACTGCCACCCCTTTTCTCTTTTCCTAGCCACCCAACAGAACACACCATATCCCTCTCTGCGGGTAAACAGGAGCCTCGGCGCTTCTTTCTCCCCTACAACAAGAGAGGCTACTGCATCGGGAGCTTCAGCGCTACCGACCTCGGAACTCAGAAAACCAACGAAAAGCGGGTCGTACCTACAGATACACGTTGGGCCCACTGAATGGGGTAATAAAATCAGCAGGATGGCCAGGCCACGTATATTTAATGCTAATATTCCTTTCTCCCTCTAGTGGTGGTGAAGGCATCTAATTACAAGAATTACAAGCTATACTTCCTTTTGCTTGCCCCAAGGTGGCCGGTATGTTTGGGCGAGCAGCCCAAACTCAATTGCAAGGCACCCTAATGTGCACTGAACATGCCCTTGTGGCAACCCTGCAGATGCAACACTGCAAGTGCAAAAGCTTTCGGAATAGCGCACATAACTGTGGACTAAAATCCGTTTTTTGCCTTTTTATATATAATTAATTGCGATTTTCAATCCGAGGTACAAAGTATAATTTTAGCGATCCTCCATCAGCTTATGTAAGTAAAATACCGAATTAGCCTATATATAAAACACCACATTCATATATATGTACATATATCACATGCCTTATATGTATGGGCAATAAACGGACATGGGCAAAGAGAGCTCTTTGTGCTGCGAGCGTAAAAAAATGTATACGTACACAAATTCAGAGCACAATTATTTCAGCGAGAAAACGATTCAGTTCGCCTTCAATAGTGATGGAAGCAGGTTGATGCCTTTTTTTGTCCGTAACTACAGTGGGCGACTGATGTATGAAATTTTTTTAAAACGTTTAAGATAGGTTGGGAAATTTATTATTTTTTTATTTTAAGTATTCTCAATAGTGTTACATGTAGCCATTTGAAATCAAATGAAGTATAATTTCTTATGCCATTTTCAACTCTTTAAAATTGAAAATGGGTTAATTTTGTATGCTTTTATATTGAAATTGCAATTAATTCGAATATGAATCGAAATCAACATTTTTTTTTTATTAAATTTGTATCTACAAACATACCTATTTTTAATATAACCTCTATTTTCATGCTATAAAATCTGATATAATTAAATTTTCATCAACACACGAAGTTACGAAAAATTTTTGAATTTTGCCTCACTGTGCAATTTTAAGCACACTACTACATGCTCACGCTCTCTGCTTGTTCGCTTGTGGTGGTGCCCATGCTTGGCAATAAATATACGATTTATAACGTCTAACATGAATGTATACTTTCTTTTATTTCAACTTGGTCTGATCACCGTTGAAACAGTGTGGTTCAGATCAGCCGAGACGGCTGTTGGTAGGAAGCGACTGTTATCATGTCAGCGAGTAATGATGTTAGCCTGTTTGCCCCTTTGTCGCACCGTTTCTACGGATGCGATGCATGTGCTATTGGAGGCGCCTCCTCTCGACCTGATCGTTATCCAAAGAGCGATATCGTTCAGGTTGATTAGGAGGCTAAGCGTGCCGTTGCTGCGGGATGAATGGATTTCCGACAATGATGTGGAGAAGGGGTATCTGGAGTATAAAAAGTTGTTAAATTTGTGTGTTGAACGTAAGTGGCAAAACCGTGGGGGACAGTGGTTCCAACGCTCGAGTAGTGATGGGCGAGTCCGAGATGTTTAGACAATCGAGAGAATCGCCATCGTTGCAAAATCACAATCGAGTCAAAAGTTGACTCGCCCCTCGACTTCACAATCGAGATGTTTTTGCGATTGTTCCGAATCGCCGAGTCGGAGGTTGTTTCGATGACATTTCGACTACACAAGCGAGATGTTTTTGCGATTTTTCCGAGTCAGCGAGTCGGAGGTTGTTTCGATGACAACTCGACTACACAAGCGAGATGTTTTTGCGGCTGTTGTTTTGATGATATGTTTTAGTTGATAAAATAAACGGAATGAGTGTTGTTGATGAAGAAAGTAGGATTTTTAATGGAAGTGAGGCAAATACATAAATAAATGAAGCAAATTGAAAAATATGCTATATATAGACGCTGCATTTTTGCAATTACAACTAAAGAGTGTCGTGCATAATAATAATAATAATAATTAATTTAACATTAATAAATTTTCTGAAGTAAGACGCTTACGAAACAAATGAATTTTACGAGCAGCAACAACAGCAGTAGGTTTGTACCACTCTGTATGTTTTTTTTAAAGCAATTTGGTATTCAAGCGGCAACAACAAATGTTATGTATTTTTTGCAGCGAGTCCGAGATGTTTTTGGGTTGCTTTGAAAACGAGAGGAAGCGTTGGCGAGTCCGAGATGTTTTAGCGATCGTTTTGACTGACGGCCATTTACGATTTGACTCGAATACGAATGAAAACCGTCGAGAGCATTCGAGATGTTTCAACAATCGAGAGAATCGAATAAAACATCTCGGACTCGCCCATCACTACGGTCGAGTGACATATGATTATATTCGGGACGTGGCCTTTGTGGCAGATAATCCGGACTTCAGATTTATTCTGAGTCTGGGCTTTCTGCTAACGGGTCACGGTGCGTTGAATGCGTTTTTGTATGCGAGGACACTGAGTGATACTGCGGGATGTTTTTTTTTTTTTTTTTTTTTTTACGAGGAGGAAGCATCGAAAGCCTTTACCCCGTCAGTGTGGGACTCTAACCAGCACTAAACCTCCTACTGTCATCGTACCGAACCCCCCGGTACTACCGTCAAGCTACCGTCGGGAGGTGGGTTGAGCACAAGGCTCGAAGTGTCCGTAATGGTCGCGTTATTTCCCTCAGTCTGCCTTTGGAGGCTTCACGCGTTCCCCTAGAAGCGATCAGTGTTAGGTGGTCTACGGAGGCCAATGCTCCGCACCACACGCTATGACGGATGCAGGAGGCCTAGCTCCTGTACGTATCCGTAACGGATGCAGGAGGCCGAGCTCCTGTACGTATCCGTTTCAATTGTAATGGTCACTGTAAGGTGGTCTGCGGAGGACAAAGCTCCACACCACGCGCTATGACGGATGCAGGAGGCCGAGCTCCTGTACGTATCCGTTTCAATTGTAATGGTCACTGTAAGGTGCTCTGCGGAGGACAAAGCTCCACACCACGCGCGCTGACGGATGCAGGAGGCCTAGCTCCTGTACGTATCCATAACGGATGCAGGAGGCCGAGCTCCTGTACGTATCCGTTCCACTGGAAGTGGTCATTGTTTGCGGTCTGGTGGTCTGCGGAGGCCAAAGCTCCACACCACGCGCTATGACGGATGCAGGAGGCCGAGCTCCTGTACGTATCCGTTTCAATTGTAATGATCACTGTAAGGTGGTCTGCGGAGGACAAAGCTCCACACCACGCGCGCTGACGGCTGCAGGAGGCCTAGCTCCTGTACGTATCCGTAACGGATGCAGGAGGCCGAGCTCCTGTACGTATCCGTTCCACTGGAAGTGGTCATTGTTTTAGTGGTCTGGTGGTCTGCGGAGGCCAAAGCTCCACACCACGTGCTATGACGGATGCAGGAGGCCTAGCTCCTGTACGTATCCGTAGCGGATGCAAGAGGCCGAGCTCCTGTACGTATCCGTTCCATACGAAGTTGTCAATTATTCGAACTAACTATTGTGATAAGTGATATGCGGACGCCTAAGCTTCGCGACACGCGCGATGACGGATGTAGGAGGCTGAACACTATACGTATCCGTTCCACACGAGGTTTCGAAGTACCTATGATTAGAAGCGGTAATCTTACATGATTAGTGGTTCTTTAGTCGCCGCTCGCTCGTCGTATTCTCTCTAGGCTTCTCAGTGTTTTCATGGTGTCTGCTATTAAGTCGCTCGCTGCAGTCCATTTTGCCTTGCTTTCTAGCATATGCTTCACGAATGACTCAGGTGTATAGTTTCCTCCAAATAGTCTACGGAGCTTGTTTCTGGATTCGTAAAATCTTGCACACTCGAAGAATACGTGATATACATCCTCTATTGCTTGGCCCCCGCAGTAATCACACGTTGGGTTTGACTCGTGCTTAAAGCGGTAAAGATAGGCCTTGAAACAACAGTGTCCAGATAGAAACTGCGTCAGGTAGAAATCGACTTCGCCGTGTGCTCTTTCCAACCAGATTCTCAAGTCTGGTATGCATCTATGTGTCCAGCGTCCCTTCGTGGAGTTGCTCCATCTGAGCTGCCAGCTTTGCATGCTGGCCTCTCTCGCCTCGGAGCGCTCCGCCTCGCTTTGTGCAATCACTGCAGCTTCTTTTGCCAGAATATCTATAGGGTATAGACTGGCTATAACCAGAGCGGCTTCATCCGACACTGTTTTAAACGCACAACACACTCTCAACGCGCACAGGCGGTAAGTCGACTTGATGCAACGAAAATATGACTTATGATGCTCGATAGCGTGGTGCCACACAGGGGCGCCGTAGAGAATTTGGCTCCTTACGACGCACGCAAGAAGTTGTCGCCGCCGTTGCTTTGGACCACGTGAGTTCAGCATTATGCGTGTTAGTGCCGTCACGGTCGCTGAAGCCTTATCATTTGCGTATTCAATATGGGTTTTAAATGATAATCTTCTGTCTATCATAATTCCCAGGTACTTTACTGCTTGGAGCGTGAAGATGTCATGATTTCCACTTCTTATTATAGTATGCTCTACTTTTTTCCTGCTTGATATGAGCACTGACTCCGTTTTTTGCTCCGCCAGTTGTAAGCCATTTTTATCCAGCCACCTTTGAACGCCGATTATACTTTCGTTCGTCTTTGTGCGTATATCGTCTAGTTGCTTAGCGGTAACAACCAGGGCAATGTCGTCGGCAAAGCCAAATATTTTTACGCCTGCCGGAAACCTAAGGCGTAAAACACCGTCATACATTATGTTCCACAGGAGGGGGCCGAGCACTGAGCCTTGTGGGACGCCACCGGTAACTTTTAATTTCTTAGTGCCGGCTGAGGTTTCGTACTCCTGCGTTCGATTTTCGAAGTAGCTTCGTACCAGCCTTCTCAGGTATTTTGGTGTTCCGATGCGATCGAGCGTATCCAGGATTTTTGCCCAGTTGGCCGTATTGAATGCGTTCTTTATGTCCAGTGTTACTATAAGACAGTACTCTTTAGTACCTGACAGCCATCGGCTGCCACTTATGGCGTCTTGGGCTACCTTTTTTACCGCGTCCACTGCGTGAACTGTGGATCTCCCTTTCCTAAAGCCGAATTGATTCTCGGATATGCCTTCTAATGCCATAACTTCCCTTTCCAGGCGATTGTAGATGACTCTTTCTAAGATTTTACCGGCCGAATCAAGTAGGCATATGGGTCTGTAACTAGATGATAAAGTGAGGTCCTTTCCAGGCTTAGGTAGTAGTACCAACTTTTGGTGTTTCCATATCGTTGGGAACGTACCTTCTGCTAAACATGAATTAAACAGCTTCGTGAACAATGATGTCGCATGTTTGAAGGCTACTTTAAGCACTTTGTTAGGTATCGCGTCTGGTCCAGGGGACTTGCTCTCCTTGAGTCCCGTAGCTGCTTGGAGAACTTCCTCATCCGTTACTTCCACAAATGATTGCAATATGGCACTCGAGATCGGGGAAACTAGTTTCCTCTGGGTGGGGAAAAGAGTAGTAACCACTTTTTCCAGAAAAACAGGACAAGTTGGTGTCGATTCCCTCTCGTTTTTTAATTTCTTAGTCACAATCCTGTACGCGGTTCCCCACGGGTTATTCTCTGCATCATCGCAAAGTTCTAGGAAGCATTGGCGCTTGCTTTGCTTAATAGCCGTCTTAAGAGATCGGCGAGCCGATTTGAATTTTGATCTTAGTTCCTCGAAATCGGCTCTACCCCTGGAACGTTGAAAGTGCCTTCTAGCTTGAATGCACTCCCTCCGCAGTAGGCTAATGCTATCGTTCCACCAGTACGTGGCAGATTGTGGTCTGGACTGCGGGATGTGTGTGTGGTTGTGCGAGTGAGGATTGGATGCATGTGTTTTGTGAATGCCCGATGTACTCAGAAATTAAGGACCTTGGGGGTTGGGGAATAAGTGGACTGATGGACGGTGTGATGTGAGTGGGGTGCTCTCCACTAGTCGGAATGCCGAATTATTATTATTGAGTGGGTTTGCGCGAGAGGTTTTCAGACGGCGGAGGCACTTTTTCAGTTGAATTGGTGAATAATTGGGGGGTTGGTGATCAATTCAGTGGAGAATGAATTGGTACGAGGTGAATGGAGCATATGGTGACCACTCGGGATCAGAATGGATGATCAAACTGGTAGTAGTCATTTGGCGGGTCGACATTTGGCTACGAGGTCCGACCGGAGACCTTAACCTGGTACCACGGGAAGCAGGGTGCCCTTGGCTTCGGCCAACCTGTTGATTGGGAACGGTCCCTCGGGGAATTTTTGTGGTGGCTGTGGTTGAAACCCAGAGTTCGCGGAAAAGGGCTATTTTGTAATAATCCGATGTGGTGTTGCATTGAAACCGGGTGCCGGACCCATAGCATGGCAGAGGTATGGATAGGCCTCGAATCCTACCAAGGTGGTAACGCGTCCATTCCGTATTCCAATTGGTACCAAGTGCGTAAGCACTTGTGGCGGTGATCAACATTTGATCCGTGTTTGATGAAAACCGTGTGTTTAGGCCTTTCGTGGCAGTTGCGCACGTTAAACTAAAAGTCTTCGACTGTATTTGAAGCTTCCACATTGTTTTTATACTCAGCTGTACTAGTACACAGAGTATTATAGTTTTAATCACATAACGGTGGATTGTA
The DNA here is from genome assembly GCA_960531455.1 of Urophora cardui. Taxonomy (NCBI): domain Eukaryota; kingdom Metazoa; phylum Arthropoda; class Insecta; order Diptera; family Tephritidae; genus Urophora; species Urophora cardui. The sequence continues at coordinate 19,905,449 of OY482675.1, read as the reverse complement.
ACAGAATGAAATAATCGAGATAGATATAGACTTATATATATCAAAATGATCAGGGTGAAGAGAGAAATCGATTGAGCCATGTCCGTCCGTCCTTCCGTCTGTCCGTCCGTCCGTATGTCCGTCCGTCCGTATGTCCGTCCGTCTGTAAACACTCTAACTCGCTCAAAAACTGAGATATTTTGATGAAATTTGAAATGCAAGTTGGTATCGAGACTGGGACGGTTCGTATTGAAAATGGGCGAAATCGGACCATGACCACGCCCACTTTTCCTATATAGAAAAAATCGGAAATTTGGTATCTCAGTCACTAATATAGCTAGAGTGATGAAATTTTAACCACGTGTTGGGCTCGGGCCCCTAAGAAGAAATTTGATGAAATTTTGGCAAATGGGCGGTGCCACGCCCACTTATTAAGGGTCAAACATTGAAAGTTTTATATGTCATAACTCAGAAACCGTTGAAGATATATCGATGAAATTTGGCACGCTTGATTTGCTTACTTAGGCAAACGTTTGGACTGAAAATAGTTAAAATCGGTTGACGGCCACGCCCACTTTTATATATGTATATTACAAAGTGACCTAATAAAAACATTTTAAGCCATATCTCTGTCAAATATAAAGATATATCACTGAAATTTTGTAGTAGGAGTCCAACTACGGACAAAAAACAAAAACCACAAAAATTTTGGAAAATGGGCGGTGCCACGCCCACTTATTAAGGGTAAACGTTGAAAGTTTTATGAGTCATAACTCAGAAACCGTAGAAGATATATCGATGAAATTCGGTACGCGTAATATACTTACTTAGGCAAATGTTTGGACGAAAAATTTCCAAAATCGGTTGACGGCCACGCCCACTTTTATATATGTGTATTATAAAGTGGCCTAATAAAAATATTTTAAGCGATATCTCTGTCAAATATAAAGATATGCCATTGAAATTTTATAGCAGAAGTCCAACTGCGGACATAAAACGAAAAACACAAAAATTTTGGAAAATGGGCGTGGCACCGCCTCTTTTTATAAACAGGAATATACGAGATTTCTGAGCCCATAACTCGACAAATAATTTATATATAATGACGAAACTTGGTGTGTACACTTTTATTACTTGTGGTAATACATGTTCAAAATTTTAGCGAAATCGGTTTGACGACCACGCCCACTTTTATACATGGGAACTATAAAGTGGCCTTATAAAAACATTTTAAGCGATATCTTTGTCAAATATAGATATAATTAATAGAAATTTTGTGGCATGAGTTCCACAATAGACCGGAAACAAAAAAATATAAAAATTTTGGAAGATGGGCGTGGCACCGCCTCTTTTTAGACAAAGGAATATACGAGATTTCTTAGCCTATAACTCGACAAATATATATTATGACGAAACTAGGTTTATACACTTTATATAACTTGTGTTAATAGACATGCAAAAATTTATTCAAATCGGTTTATGACCACGCCTACTTTTTAACAAAGATATTTCTGGAACACCCTTTGGGAATTTGTAACGTGACATCTTTGTAACTGGAAGTCATAAAGGAATGAAATGTTGCACAAAGAATAATATTCATATGCTTAGTTGGGTGACTGATAAAAATTTTGAAAATGGGCGTGGCTACGCCCACTTTATGCGGCACTCGCTTTATATAAAATACGCCTTGTTTCCATCAAACGCAAACAAACAATGAAAACATACAGCTGAGTATCTAATGTTCGATTCCACTCGAACTTAGGCTTCCTTACTTGTTATCAATAGTTTTCTACCAATTTTCAAATGGATCGTAGATCGACATTACAATTGCTAGCAGTTCTCGTTTTGTGGGAAGGCGCGTTCCCTTTAATATGTCGGGCGATATTTTATAAAACTCAAAATGGAATTCAAACCTGTCTTTCTCCGAGTTCCAATACATACTCAGTATTTTGTCGACGTTGGCTTGCTTTTCTATTGTAGTGGGGAGATTAAACGCTTTCGTTTGGTTGCCAAAAGTGAATTAAATTTTATTATCCAAAATTCTTCTTTTTATACAATATTTGCTCTTATGTACTACTTATTTACTATGATACATATTTACACTACGTACTTAAAAATAATGGGACTCTTTCCCACGGTATATTGTACATATGTACATGTCCATACGTACATGTACATATGTATGCTCCTATGAGCGCTTAGGCTTAGAATAACATTGGAAGCGTGAGAATGGCAGCGTCAGCAAATTTGTGTACATTACAATTTGTGTGGGGCTGACTAAGTAGCCAGCGCCAGCGCGTGACAATACAATGTATGGAAATTTATTATGTAGATATGTTTGCGCTTGTGTAACTACATTTGACGCTCTACATCACCCTTCCAAAAAAAATGCTCGCTTCATTTGTGGATTCAATGAAGCGAGTATTTCGTTTCAATAAAAATTAAAATTGAACATTTATGTTCCTATTTTTATACTTACATATTTATTGTGATGTAAAAAGTGGGAATGTCTTATGCTATTGCTTTAAGTCTATTTTTATGTACTATGATTTTCTTTTCTGTATTAATATTATTTTTACCTATACTTTCTACCTTATAGGGAGTCAAATTATAATTATTGTTCTTATCAATATTTGTTACTTTATAGGGAGTTAAACTATAATTATTCTGCTTATCAATATTTGTTACTCTATAGGGAGTTAAACTATAATTATTCTGCTTATCAATATTTGTTACTCTATAGGGCCCCTTATATCTACTATCTAACTTATGTCCTGCTTCGTCTCTGACTAACACTAAATCTCCTATATTTATTTCCTTAAGTTGTACGTTTTTATCGTAATTAATTTTTTGTTTTTCCTTAGCCTGCCTTATTAACCTATTAGCTCTTTCCTGGGCTATTTGTAACCTAAATTTAACTTCCTTATCATATGCCTCATAATTGTATAATGGGCTAATTGTATTTTCTTGTAAAAAATTGTATGTCGTTGCTGGTTTTCCAAATATTAGTTCAAAAGGACAGTAACCATGAACTGTTGAAGGTGTTGTGTTATAACAATAGGTAAAGTACTTGAGGTACTCATCCCAATCGTCTTTGTCAATGGATATGTATGAACGTACATATTCATTGAATGTTCTATGGCTGCGTTCAACAGTGCCTACCGTTTGATGATGGTAAGGTGTAGAAGTTTTGTGTTCTATTTTTAATAATTTACACAGTTCTTCAAAAACGTTATTTTTATATTCCGTTCCCATATCGGTTAGTATGGTTTTCATACATCCATAAATGAGAATGAAATGTTCGAAAATAGCTTTGGCCACTGTTTTTGCATGTTTGCTTTCAATTGGAATTGCTACTAGATATTTGGTTAAGTCACATATTATAGTGACTGCATACTCATTTCCATTCAATGATTTTGGAAATGGTCCAATTGTGTCAATTTGAACTATATCAAACGCTTTTGTTGACGTTTTTGTTATTGTCATGGGTTCTTTTAACTTTTTATTAATTTTGTTTTTATTGCATTTAATGCATTTTTTAATATGATTTTTTATTTCATTTTTCATATTTTTCCAATAATATTTCTGTTTAATTTTATTGGTTGTGCGATTGATTCCTGGGTGGCCACCATTAACAGGATCATCGTGATATTTTTGTAATATCTTTTTAATTACTTCTTTATCTGTCACGTGCATAACCTCCGGAGTTAATGCAATAGTTAAATTTTTGAGAACTTTGGTACCTATATCTTTAAATGTGTCTACTCGAGTATAATTATTTTTAAACAATTTGTCTCCTAAGGACAACTGTATTTTATTTATTTTCAAATTGCCGGCTTCTTTCATAAGCCTGGCAAAGAATTGATCTAAATCAATCTTCGCCTCAACAATTTCATTATTATCGACTTTTAAATTGCCGGTTTCTTTCGAAAACCTGGCAAAGGATTGACCTGAATCAATCTTCGCCTCAACAATTAAATTATCAATATTTATTTCACTACAAATTTTCTTTCCCTTTTTGAACTGCAGTTTCGGGGGATCGAAAACGAGCTGAGCTAGCTTTTTTACTTCACATTTATTTAGCGCTTCATATATTTTTATGTTCTCTTCGTGACAGTTTTCTTTTGTATTTTTATTATTGGAATTTTTATTATTGGTATTTTTATTGGATTCTGATCGTGTTGTGACTCTCATTATATGGCATGCTTTAACTGACATGTCTTTTAAATCATTTATATCAATGCGTGATAGTGCATCCGCAACATAATTTTCTTTTCCAGCTATGTACTCCACTTCAAAGTCATATTCTTCCAGATCTAGTCTTATTCTAGTTAGTTTTGATGATGGGTTTTTCATCGAAAAAAGGTAAGTTAAGGGTCGATGGTCTGTTTTGATTGTGAATTTTCTACCGTAGACGTACGGTCTGAAATAAGTGATAGCCCAATGTATGGCTGCTAATTCCTTTTCAATTGTTGCTTTATTTATTTCGCCTTTTGTGAAAGATCTAGAGGCATAAGCAACTGGTAATTGTTTTCCTTCGTATTCCTGACTTAGCACTGCTCCGCAGGCGTATCCACTTGCATCTGTTGTTATATAAAATTCTTTATTGAAATCTGGGTATTGTAAAATATTTGGGCTAATTAGTGCATTTTTCAAATAGTTAAATGAATTTTCACATTCTTCTGTCCAATTGAAAACTATGTTCTTTTTGCAAAGTCTTGTTAATATTCTAGAATATTCCGCGAAATTTGGTATAAATCTTCTATAGTAATTGCAGAATGCGACAAATCTTTTAGCTTCGTCGGCATTCTTGGGAGTTGGGTAATTTTGAATTATTTTGTATTTACTGGGATCAGGTAAAATTCCTTTACTTGTGCATTTGTGTCCAAGATAAGTAACTTCTTGGTTGAAAAATATACATTTATCTGGGTGTAATTTTAAATTATATTTTCTGCAAGTTGCGAATACGTCTTTTAAATTTTTAATCATATGATTTTCGGAACATCCTAATACTACTAAGTCATCCATGTATAGGAATGCTTGTGATGGCTTTAGACCTGCGAATGCCAAAGTCATCATTCTCTGAAATGAGTTTGGTGCTACTTTGAGACCATAAGGTAATCTTTTGAACCGGTATGTACCATTGTCTGCGGTAAATGATGTTATATCTCTTGATTCTGGGCTTAGTTCTATTTGGTGAAAGCCTGACATTAAATCCAAGCAAGAAAAATATTTTGCTCTTCCCAATTGATCCAGAATATCATCAATTCTTGGTAATGGGAATTTATCTGCGGTTAGTTTTTTATTTACTTGTCTATAGTCAATAACTAGTCTCCATCTCTTGTCGTTATTACCTGGTAGTGATTTTTTCGGTACTAGTAAAATTGGACTATTATATTCGGAAATAGATGGTTCTATTAGGTCATCTTGAATTAGTTTATTTACTTGTTTGTTAATTTCCTGTTTATGTGCTTCTGGTACTCTGTAATTTTTAATATAGACTGGGGTATCATCTTTCATATAAAGTTTTTGTTTATAAAAATTGTTAGTGGTTATAGGTTCTGATTCTAATGCAAATATATCTATGTATTCTGAACATAAAGTATTAAGTTGAGATTTAGCAAATGATGGAAAATTTTTATTTAATCTTTCTAGTTTTTCTTTATTGTTTTCTTCATTTTTCTGTTTATTATTTACAATAATGTAGTCGTCTAAATTTTCTGTATTAATATTGTAATTTTGAATAGTTGCATTTTTATCTGTTGTATTAATAATTCTAACAAATGCTTGATTTGGATTTACTATTGAATTGGCAACGAAAATACCTTCGGCTAATTGTTGATGTGGTATAAATAATTCGTTATTATTATTAATTTTAATTTGTCTAATTACTTCTGATCTTGCTGGTACTGTTATACTATTAATTGTTGGCTCATTTGTCATTCGAATTGCTATATCCTCTGGGAAATCATGTGGACGTAATATCAAAGTATCTTTATTATTTTGATAGTCTAAAATGCAATTATATTTTTTAATGAAATCCAGTCCCAAAATTCCGTCACATGGAATTGGGAAATCATCTTCTACTATGTGAAATTTATGTCGAATCAAAAGATCGTCACCCTTCAAATCTGCTTTAACTGTTCCGAGGGTGCTTGTTATACCCTGACCTATGCCTTTTAAATCTGTTTTTTGTGAATTATTAATTGAAATATCGTTCTGAATTTGACCCTTTTTAATAATTGATATATCTGCTCCTGTGTCTACTAGGAGAGTAGAAAATGAGTTATTTAATGTTGACTTGGAAGATATGTAGCTGTTCAAATGTAAATTGAATACAAAAATTTTTCTCTCTACTGTTGAAGTGGAGTCTGCTGGTTTTCCTGTTGATCGTAGCTACGTATGTTTCGTGTGCTGTTTGTATTGTTATTGTTATTGTGGTTGTTATTGCGAGCATTTGAGCGTGTTTGGTTTCTATAGTCTCGCCTTTGCATGTTATTGTTATTGTTATAATTGTAGCGCGTGGGAAACGCGCGTCTTTGGTTACTTCTGTTATTATTACTTTGATAACTTCGACGGAAGCTACCGCGGTAATAGTTTTGTTGGCGGATGTGAAGTAATGAGTTTGGGTTTCCAGTTACTTCAGTGCAGCTATTTGTGAATTTAGAGATAGCTTCGTTCATGGAAGTGAACGTTCCTGCTTGCATTATCATTTTTACTTTTTCGTTTGAGCAATTCTTACACATGGCTTTTACAGCTGCTTGTGTAGAATATTTGCTTGCCAAGTCTGAGGTAAGCCCATCAGATATATATGCTCCTTCCAATGACTTTGTTAGCTTCTCTATTTCAGTAGTGTATTGATTAGCTGTTTTACTGCGCTGTTGAATATTCAAAAGCTTTGCAGTCAATACTTCCACTGACTCGCCTTTAATTGAAGTTTGCAACTTTGCTTTAACTTGTTGTATGGTATTTTCAGTACTGATGTAATTTCGTGCAGTACCTTTAAGTTTAGTTTTTATAATGGATATCGCTAATGCTTCATGCGTATCCTTGATCTGATCGAGAATTTCAATTGCGTCCAAAAAGCTATGTAGATTTTCCGGCTTGCCATCAAATTCGGGTAAAATTGATGAAGCCGTTTTAATGAATTCTACTATTGTTTGTGGCATTTTGTCTTTTTCTTCTGGTTCTGGTAATAAAATGCTAAAGTCGATTGATATAGTACTTTCGTATGTGTTTGGTACTAATGCATCAATATTGTATCTTGCTAGTGAAGATACTAGTTTGTCTCTAACAAAGGAAAATATTTGGTATGCCTCTAATTGGTGAGCTGCAGTGAGTTGATTGTTAACTTTGCGTATTATTTCACCTAAATTATTTAATGAGTCTAATATTGTTTTGAGGTGTTTTCTTACCGTTTCCGTTTTTATTGTTATATTTTTGTTTATGCATTTATATGCTTTTTCTGCCGTGGTTTTTTCTTCAATGAGTGTTTTAAGAATTATTTCCCATTTGGCCATTGAAAAATAATGAAATAGAAAAAGAAATAAAATCTGTTTAGACTTTATCTAGATCGTTAGCGCGAGAAATGTATCTCTTTTTCAGAATTTTATTGTGGGTTGAGTATATTTTCAAAAATAAATTTATGCAACTAATGATTGCAATAACGAGTAAAATGAATTTAATTGAATCCAAGGATTCAGTATGATCAACCACTTCAATGGAATTAACCACATTGGCATTTGGTTTGTCGATCTTAGATGTTTTGCCACCCATATTGGTTTATTTGTATATAAAAAAATCTTAATGGAATCTTGGAATGCCGAAAACTTCACCCATTCGTTGTATTTCTTCTACTTGTGTTGTTGGGTTAATAACGTCCTCTATTGTTGGTTCCCTAGTCATTCCTATGCGACGCCAAAATCTTCTCAACCATTCTAATTCCCTGTCGTAATCTATTAACTCTCTTATTTCTACTCCGCTAGATAAATCAACAATTGGGTTTCTAGGCCTAGACATGCTTGAAATGAACAAAAGATATTTCCACTTTTTATTTTAATTACATTTATATTTTTTTTTTTCTTTATTTAAACTGACTGACCATGAAAAAGGAATACCCTGATGGGGTTAGTATTGGAAAGAAAAAAAATAAAAAAATGAGGCAAGAATTTTTCAATTTTTGCCACTGAGTAGGCAGCCGTTAGGTTGCCAGAAGCAATGTTAAAGATATATACGTGTGTATATTAAATAAAATACATTAATTCTATGGCTGCTGCTGCTGGTCGGAAAATTAAGATTATGTTGTCTTTTCGCTCGGCCCTTTTATCGCTACGTGTTTTACAGTTGCTGTTGTAACGTGCCTAGTTTGCGTGCATTGCTGGGCTGTTTTTATTATTCCACTCCAATTATGTTCCTATCCGTCCAATGATCAATCAAATTTTCCCATAAATTGAGTATCCTTCTTTGTGCATTGCTTGACCGATTTTATTATTCCACTTCAATTATGTTCCTATCCGTCCAATGATCAATCAAATTTTTCATAAATTGAGTATCCTTCTTCGTGCAATGATTGAGTATCCTTCTTCGTGCAACGATTGAGTATCCTTCTTCGTGCAATGATTGAGTATCCTTCTTCGTGCAATGATTGAGTATCCTTCTTAGTCCAATGATTATAAAAAAAAAACCCGCGTCGCGATGACTTCCTTGCCACGTGGATAAATGAAGGCAAAAATAAATTGCCACGACTTATCTGGCAAGGATCGCCATGTAGTGGGGAGATTAAACGCTTTCGTTTGGTTGCCAAAAGTGAATTAAATTTTATTATCCAAAATTCTTCTTTTTATACAATATTTGCTCTTATGTACTACTTATTTACTATGATACATATTTACACTACGTACTTAAAAATAATGGGACTCTTTCCCACGGTATATTGTACATATGTACATGTCCATACGTACATGTACATATGTATGCTCCTATGAGCGCTTAGGCTTAGAATAACATTGGAAGCGTGAGAATGGCAGCGTCAGCAAATTTGTGTACATTACAATTTGTGTGGGGCTGACTAAGTAGCCAGCGCCAGCGCGTGACAATACAATGTATGGAAATTTATTATGTAGATATGTTTGCGCTTGTGTAACTACATTTGACGCTCTACACTATGTTGATGATGGAAGTTGTTGCTTTTTCATTTCCGTTTAGGTGGTTTTGTAAATTCTGGTCGTTTGAAATAAAATTTCTTAGTTTGAATCCACCAGCAGAATTTATGGCTATTGCTTCTTTAGCAATGACTTCGGCTACTTTTGATGATGAAAAACTAATGACTAAATCGCAGCTAAAGTAAACTGCAGCGCCTTTGTGTTTTTAACTTGTTCAGCACAGCATGGAGAGGAATATCATTGCCCACATTGCATAAACTTTCATCTTACTGGACGCTTCTCCATTTCTCGATAAGAATCTTTGTGCCGACTGGTGATCTTCTTTGTTTTTAATGCGAGAAAACATCTCTTCTATGTCTCCTGCAACGGCTATTGTACCTTCACGAAATCTCTGCAAATCTATGCAAAATAGCTACTGTGCCTGATCGGGGCCCTTAAGTAATTCAGAATTGAGTGACGTGTTCGATGACGTTTCCGCCGCATAAAAAACTATGCGAAGCTTTCCCGGTGTGTGCGGGTTTATTACACCGAAATAGGGAAGATACCAAACATTTCAGCTGTCATTATCGATCTCAGATTCAAAAAGTTCCCGTGCATACCCCTTTTCCACGTTGCCATACCTTTAATGTAACTTTCAGCAAATGCAGAGTCCTTCCTCATCTTACTTTCTATACCATACAAACGTCGTTTGGCCATTTTAAGACTAGTAGGAAGTTTGACGTCGTCCCGTTTCCACAACAAACAAATCTCGTATCGGTCACCCACCTTTTTATACTCAGCTGTACTAGTACACAGAGTATTATAGTTTTAATCACATAACGGTGGATTGTAACAGAATGAAATAATCGAGATAGATATAGACTTATATATATCAAAATGATCAGGGTGAAAAGAGAAATCGATTGAGCCATGTCCGTCCGTCCGTCTGTCCGTCCGTCTGTCCGTCTGTCCGTCCGTCTGTCCGTCTGTCCGTCTGTAAATACTCTAACTCGCGTAAAAATTGAGATATTTTGATGAAATTTGAAATGCAAGTTGGTATCGAGACTGGGACGGTTGGTATTGAAAATGGGCGAAATCGGACCATGACCACGCCCACTTTTCCTATATAGAAAAAATCGGAAATTTGGTATCTCAGTCACTAATATAGCTGGAGCGATGAAATTTTACCCACGTGTTGAGCTCAGGCCCCTAGGAAGAAATTTGATGAAATTTTGGAAAATGGGCGGTGCCACGCCCACTTATTAAGGGCCAAACATTGAAATTTTTATATGTCATAACTCAGAAACCATTGAAGATATATCGATGAAATTTGGTACGCGTGATTTGCTTACTTAGGCAAACGTTTGGACGGAAAATAGTTAAAATCGGTTGACGGCCACGCCCACTTTTATATATGTGTATTATAAAGTGGCCTAATAAAAACATTTTAAGCGATATCTCTGTCAAATATAAAGATCTATCATTGAAATTTTGTCGCATGGGTCCAACTATGGACATAAAACAAAAAACACAAAAATTTTGGAAAATGGGCGGTGCCACGCCCACTTATTAAGGGGCAAACATTGAAAGTTTTATGAGTCATAACTCAGAAACCGTTGAAGATATATCGATGAAATTTGGTACGCGTGATTTGCTTACTTAGACAAACGTTTGGACGGAAAATATTTAAAATCGGTTGACGGCCACGCCCACTTTCATATATGTGTATTATAAAGTGGCCTATTAAAAACATTTTAAGCGATATTTCTGTCAAATATAAAGATATATCATTGAAATTTTATAGAAGGAGTCCAACTGCGGACATCAAACGAAAAACACAAAAATTTTGGAAAATGGGCGTGGCACCGCCTCTTTTTAGAAACAGGAATATACGAGATTTCTGAGCCCATAACTCGACAAATAATTTATATATAATCATGAAACTTGGTGTGTACACTTTTATTACTTGTGGTAATACATGTTTAAAATTTTAGCGAAATCGGTTTGACGACCACGCCCACTTTTATACATGGGAACTATAAAGTGGCCTAATAAAAACATTTTAAGCGATATCTTTGTCAAATATAAAGATAATTCATTGAAATTTTGTGGCATGAGTTCCACAATAGACCGGAAACAAAAAATATAAAAATTTTGGAAAATGGGCGTGGCACCGCCTCTTTTTAGACAAAGGAATATACGAAATTTCTTAGCCTATAACTCGACAAATAATTGAGATATTATAACGAAACTTGGTTTATACACTTTTACAACTTGTGTTAATAGACACGCAAAAATTTATTGAAATCGGTTTATGACCACGCCTACTTTTTAACAAAGATATTTCTGGAACACCCTTTGGGAATTTTTGTAACTAGAAATCAAAAAGGAATGAAATTTTGCACAAAGAATAATATTCATATGCTTAGTTGGATGACTGATAAAAATTTTGAAAATGGGCGTGGCTAAGCCCACCTTATGCGGCACTCGCTTTATGTAAAATACGCCGTGTTTCCATCAAACGGAAACAAACAATGAAAGCATACAGCTGAGTATCTAATGTTCGATTCCACTCGAACTTAGGCTTCCTTACTTGTTTGATTTGCGTTCACACGATTTGGCCGATTTATTTGCTTTTGATTTGCCACACATTTGTAAATAGAAGTAAAGGGGTAAATTTGTTCACATTCGGTCACACGAATTAACCAATCACGATAAAGCAATCGTAAGAAAAATATAGAAGAATACTTTTGGGCATTATTTGGAAAAGAAATTTATGAAAAATTAAAAAACAAAAATTAATCAAATAGGTATTTAATCATTACTAGTAAACCCTGCCACGCGATGCTGTGGCTTTCGATTACACTGAGAGATAATTTGAGGTTGGAAGACCACATATTGCCACATTAGAAAATTTTTTTGATTGTCATTTTAAATTTGACTTCCCCTTAAAATTGCCAGAATATGAATGGGCTGTAATCCCATAGAATATTATTAATAAAATATAAAATGAAGCATATACCTAGATAATTACTGGTTATTTTTATTTTCTGTGGACCTAATTTTTTAAACAAAGATTTTGTGCGAGGAGCCCCATAGTGAAATTTTATGTCGAATAATTTTCTAGAATATTTTAAACCTCTAGCGACCTCTAAAATTCCATTTTCCGGACTCTTCTTTTTCTTTCCAGTTTCCTTCCTTTTTCTCTTCTTCTCTCTTTTTTGCGTTTCCTTCCTCTTTATCCTTTTTACTTTCCGTACACTTTCCTCTTAACTTTTCCCCTTTCCTTTCCACTTCCTTCGCCATTTCCGTTCCTTTCACTTTCCCCTTTTTTATTTTCCTTTCTTTTCCTTTCCTTCCTTGATTTCCTATAGTGAAAGAGTGTCAACAAAGTTTTTCAAATAGGTGGCAACCGGTTTTGTAAAAATTAAATTTTATTATTCATCTGCGGGGCAAGCGCTTTCAGATGACGTTTCAAATTTAAAAATCAAACAAACTATACGGGAATATTTAATTGTTTGACAGGTGGCAACCCTTTTTCTAAAAATTATAATAAATTACCAATTTTCAGGTTAAGCCCTTTCATATCATATAACACCTCAAATTTAAAAATCAAACAAACTGGAGCATAAAAATGAATTTTTGAACAGCTGGCAACCCTTTTTGTAAAAATTATAATAAATTACTCATTTCATACAAACCTCTTTCAAATGACAACTCAAATCGAAAAATTAAACAAACTATAACGTAAAAATAAATTTTTGAACAGATGGCAACCCTTTTTGTAGAAGTTATAATAAATTACTCATTTTAAAGTAATGCTCTTTCATATTGGCAGGCAAAGCCCTTTCATGTGACACTTTAAATTTAAAAATCAAACAAACTGTAGAGTTTAATTGAACTTTTTAAAAGGTGGCAACCCTTTTTGTAAAAATTATAAGCCAAGCCCTTTCATATGGCACCTCAAATTTAAAAATTAAACAAACTATAGCAAAAAAACGAATTTTTGAACAGGTGGCAACCCTTTTTAAAAAGTTAAACCTTCCTGCACATCTACAGGTCAATCCCTTTCATTTGACATCACATTTTCCAAAATCGGTATAACGGTGTAAAAGTTATGGTGCGTACAAAAAATCGCTTAGCGTAATATATATGTATAAAGACTAGCTGACCCGGCAAACTTCGTTCTGCCTAAAATAGATTTTTTTTATTAATTTCTATTCAAAAAATATTATTACACCGGTATAATTTTTAATAGAAAATTAATCAGCTTGAAAAATTTCCAGGTCCCTGCCTTAAATCCTTTTAGACATATTCAGCTTAAAAAATTAAGTGTGTATGGGAGGTGCCACGCCCCCTTTTTCAATAACCCCCACTTTTATTCTTGAGAGTGGTTTTAATATCATTTAGCTCTATAGCAATTTCCAGGATCCTGCCATTTATTCTTTCTGATATATTCAGCTTCCAACGCTAAGTATGTATGGGAGGTGCCACGCCCCCTTTTCGTATAACTCCTATTATTTTGCGTTAATAAAGAATTTTTATCGTTTATCTCCACACCAGTTTCTAAGTCCCTACCTTAAACACTTTTAGAGATATTCAGCATGAAAAATTTAGTTTGTATGGGAGGCGCCACGCCCCCTTTTCGTATAACTCCTATTATTTTGCGTTAATATAGAATGGTTATCGTTTATCTCCACACCAATTTTCAAGTCCCTACCTTAAATAATTTTAGAGATATCCAGCATGAAAAATTAAGTTTGTATAGGAGGTGCCACGCCCTCTTTTCTGATAACCCCCACTTTTCTGCATGAGAAGGGTTTTGATATCACCTACCTCTATACCAATTTTCAGCTCCCTACCTTGAACTCTTTTAGAGATAATCAGCTGTAAAAATTTAGATTGTATGGGAGGTGCCACGCCCCCCTAATATTTTTAATTTTTTCTTCGACTAAACCTTCGCGGGGTAACAACAAACAAACCCCCTTACGGAAGTATTTGTAGTGATTGAACCAACCCTGGTTGAGTGACAGCTGGTCAAAGTTAAAAATTTTTTTATCTTTTTCGATTTTTTGTTTGCCGTTAACTCAGTTTCCTCACGTTTCCCCATAATTAATTTTAGTTATTTATACATAAGGTCTAACGTACTATCTATTTTATTAATTTTCGTGGTTCGTAAAATTTCGGTTTTTGCAATTTCAATAAGAATTCCATTACTAACTGGGTCATATGGCAGCATTGCGCATCAGTTTTCATTGCTGGGTATAATGTGGAAACCAAAAATATTTTAGGACTTCAGTTCAGGGGTCATCCGGGTCCACGTTTTGACCCATATTTCGGGACCCGGGCCACAGTGGGCAGAAATTGGACGGTAGTGGACATAGAGACATGAAATAAAAGCTAGTTAATAATAAACAAGGAAGGAAGCCTAAGTTCGAGTGGAATCGAACATTAGATACTCAGCTGTATGCTTTCATTGTTTGTTTGCGTTTGTTCGATATAGGGTGTATTTTATATAAAGCGAGTGCCGCATAAAGTGGGCGTAGCCACGCCCATTTTCAACATTTTTATCAGTCATCCAACTAAGCATATGAATATTATTCTTTGTGCAAAATTTCATTCCTTTATGACTTCTAGTTACAAAGAAGTCTTGTTACAAATTCCCAAAGGGTGTTCCAGAAATATCTTTGTTAAAAAGTAGGCGTGGTCATAAACCGATTTCAATAAATTTTTGCGTGTCTATTAACACAAGTTATAAAAGTGTATAAACCAAGTTTCGTCATAATATCTCAATTATTTGTCGAGTTATGGGCTCCGAAATCTCGTTGATTCCTTTGTCTGAAAAGAGGCGGTGCCACGCCCATTTTCCGAAATTTTTCTATTTTTTGGTTCCGATCTATTGTAGAACTCATGCCACAAAATTTCAATGAATTATCTTTATATTTGACAAAGATATCGCTTAAAATGTTTTTATTAGGCCACTTTATGATACCCATATATAAAAGTGGGCGTGGTCGTCAACCGATTTCGCTAAAATTTTGAACATGTATTACTACAAGTAGTGAAAGTGCATAGACCAAGTTTCGTCATAATATATCGATTATTTGTCGAATTATGGGCTCAGAAATCTCGTATATTCCTGCTTCTAAAAGGAGGCGGTGCCACGCCCATTTTCCAAAATTTTAGTATTTTTTGTTTTACGTCCATAGTTGGACACCTTTCATAAAATTTCAATGATATATTTTTATATTTGACAGAGATATCGCTTAAAATGCTTTTATTAGGTCACTTTATAATACCCATATATAAAAGTGGGCGTGGTCGTCAACCGATTTTGGCAATTTTTCGTCCAAACATTTGCCTAGGTAAGTATATCACGCCTACCAAATTTCATCGATATATCTTCAACGGTTTCTGAGTTATGACTCATAAAACTTTCAATGTTTGCCCCTTAATAAGTGGGCGTGGCACCGCCCATTTTCCAAAATTTCACCATATTTCTTCATAAGGGCCTGAGCTCAATACGTGTGTAAAATTTTATCACTCTAGCTCTATTAGTGACTGAGATACAAAATTTCCGATTTTTACCATATAGGGGAGGTGGGCGTGGTCATGGTCCGATTTCGCCCATTTTCAATACCATCCGTTCCAGTCTTGATACCAACTTACATTTCAAATTTCATCAAAATATCTCAATTTTTGCGCGAGTTATCGTGCTCACAGACGGACAGACGGACAGACGGACGGACATGGCTCAATCGATTTCTCTTTTCACCCTGATCATTTTGATATATATAAGTCTATATCTATCTCGATTATTTCATTCTGTTACAATCCACCGTTAGGAAATCAAAACTATAATACTCTGTGTACTAGTACAGCTGAGTATAAAAACTAATTATGGAGTTCGATTCTAAACCTTATTACTGAGGTTTTTGTATCTGAATAACTTTTCATAAAGTCTTTAATTTAAAAGTTATAGCAAATTTAAAAAAAAAAAATGTATGGAAAAATTCAGAATTTTGGCCTTAACTCAATTTCCTCACATTTCCTCAAAATTAATTTCATATATTTATATATAAGGTCTAATTTACTATACATTTTACTAGTCTTCGTGGTTCGGAAAAGCTCGGAAAAGTTTCAATTTCAGTCATAGTTCCATTAATGACTAGGTCTTATGGCAATATTATTATTTTCGCTGAAGACAGAAATGCGACAACTCCAAGCAGTACCTCGTTCGGTACGTGATCAAAATACGCTTCTAACGACATACAACTTGTAGTGATTGAACTAACCCTGGTTGAGTGACAGCTGGTCAAAGTTAAAAATTTTTTTATCTTTTTCGATTTTTTGTTTGCCGTTAACTCAGTTTCCTCACGTTTCCCCATAATTAATTTTAGTTATTTATACATAAGGTCTAACGTACTTTCTATTTTATTAATTTTCGTGGGTTCGTAAAATTTCGGTTTTTTGCAATTTCAATAAGAATTCCATTACTAACTGGGTCATATGGCAGCATTGCGCATCAGTTTTCATTGCTGGGTATAATGTGGAAACCAAAAATATTTTAGGACTTCAGTATGAAGTCATTTTGCCGTGTCAACCGTTTCGCCATATGCATATAAGCCTAAAATTAGAGTCAAATGTCGCTGCTATTCTTTAAAATATTCTGGTATGCCTTATTATACCCCACTTTGCTTCACTTAAACTTCAAGAGCTCATCCAAATATTGTTAGATTTTTAATCTGAATGTATTTTTGAAACCTGCATTAAATTAAACAGCCTGAGGTCTGACTACAAAGGTAACCGTGTGAACTCGTGGCCCCCCTTCCCTACCATACAGAAAAGAAAGTATGTGCACACTCGTGGACAGACAACAACAAAAAAAATAACCAAAATGACTTCCCGACGCTTTCTAATTGGCAGTTACTTTCGATAGTTAATTAACTGCGCCTGGCCCACCCTACCTATAGCTGCCTACATATGTTGTTTGTTATTGGCAGCCCCGCATATCCAACAACAATTCAGCCTTCGGTTTCGGACATAAAAAAAACTTAGTTCTCCATAGCTGCTTTCACTTATTCAAATTCATTTATTTATAGCAACAAAAATCCTTTCATACATTTCTAGGCTTAATATATATATATATATATCTATATGTACGTATATATGTGTCAATAGCAAAATTACAAACATTAAAACAAGAGATGAAGTGAGAAAAGAAATGGTTAAATTATCTGTAACTGGATGAGAGCGAAAACAAAATTTTTGGGAGCAGAGCTATTAGATCTTTATCCTTCGCTCACACCTTATCTACCTCTATCCGTAATTTTCGCCTCGTCGATGGCGTGGTAATATTCTCGTTTACAACAATTATATGCCAACGTATATATGTATAGGTACTCATATATATATATATTTACGTATGTAAATTTATACACATACATATGTACCTATACATGTATAATATACGTATAATATACGATAGGTATGTATGTAAATTTTTTTTATTTTTTTTTTTTTTTGAATACGTATATATATTAGATAGGGTTGGTCCCCATACGAAAAAAAAAGTTGTAAAAGTCCGCCCGTAAATTTGAAGCTTATGTTAAATAACTTCTTTGTGGCGTAACTTCTTTGTTTATTAATTTAGTAAAACCGTTTCAAGGCAACATTGTCATGAATTTTGAAGCACTTTCATTTGGCAATACAAAGAGGTAAATTCATGGGCATACAAATAAGTTAGCTGACCCAACTATGTGCACACGACTTCAGAGCTCAAAAGGACATTAGAAGGAAGTGTAGAGCTTCAAAATACGAAACTAATGACGTATCAATTTTAAAAATCGGATGATAAATAACAAAGTTACAAGAAAAAATAATTTCGGCTGTATTTCGCGGGGTCAAAAAAAATTTTTTTTTGTGTCCCTTAACCCTCTCAACATAAGCTTCAAATTTAGGGGCGGACTTTTAAAACATTTTTTTTCGACCCTATCTAATATATATGTATGTATATAGAAGTGGATAATAAATTATAATAAGTATTTTACTAACCTTTAACAGAGCGGAGTGAAGCGCTTCCCTCGTAGCTGTTGTAGTTGTGCACGCCAATGATTATGGTTTACCCTAGTATGTACAGTTTCGGCACATTCCTCGGTAATACATAAACATATATACATTCACCGGCACTTAATAAATACTTGATCTTTTCAAACCGGTTCCTATGTACCTATATATATATATATATACATATTTTTTTTTTTTCTATATAACCGAACAAAATATTTTTTCTTTTCTTCAAATTCAACTATACAAATATATATCCCTACATATATACTCGTATGTATGTAGGCCTATATATCTTAAAGGTCACCTTTTTTTTTTCTTGTTTCACTTCATGCTAACATTTCTTCTTCTTTTTTTTTTTTGAATACGTATATTTAACACATTACATTTGATTTCTTTAAATTTATAGATTTTGACAATATTTTTTTTTTTTTTGAACCCAAATGTTAACCGACCGCGTATAATTTTTGCTCGAAACTAAAAATGCATCAGATTTCGCAATGCTCCTAACCTTAGCGTTGTCTCTCTACGTAGTCTAGTATGTACATAGGTAAATACCTGTTGGATCAATATACTTAAACAAGTATACCCAAGTGCGACTTTGTTTTTCTGGTATAAACCATTCAATACCAAGTGCAATGGAGGAGGTTGAGGTAAAATTGATTCCACGATCGCCAAACAAGCAGAATGCCCATGTATGTATAACGGATGTATGTAGTCCGGAACTTATGTAGAATATGTCTTTTGGATGCTTATGTAATCTTACACTGGTGGATGAAGATGTTACTAGTTGCATCCGGCGATTGGTTATGCCACCCGGTTCTTGGCACTTTCCCCTACCACATGCCTTCATGAAGAGCTGCCCTTCGGTTGAGTTGCTGATCTTTGACTTGATGAGAATTACGCCTTGTGATTTTTGTACGAGCTTTACTCTTTGTACTCTAACTTTTATTTTACAATTGATAAAATCAAAATGTACTAAAGCGCTAGAAGACGTCTCGCTGCCTCGTGATTGATTATTCAACTCCCCGTTTTTCTTTTTTTCTTGCGGAAGTCGTCAGCAACCAGCCACGTTCTTCGTTTTCTTTTCTGTTATCTTCTGTTGTGCCAAGTTTAGTCATATGTTCATACAGTAATAGAGTATGTTTAGTGGGGAAATTGTAAAAGATTTCTCAAAGAGATCTGCACGGTTGCAACTTGTAGGCAACCCAGTACAGCACAAACATTGCTGCACTGTAGCAAGGTTTGAAAAAGGGTTGCAAGCTATAAGCTTCTCTTTAGAGACTTTTCTTTATGTCCTTTTTATGGTAGTATTCTTTCTTGTGAGTATCTAAGTCTTCCAGATAATATATGTTGTTTCCTTTTCTTCCTATTACTTTGCATTTCAAAAATTTAGGTGCGAATTTGGAACAGAATTTCTTTGATTTATCACTCAGCACAAAGTTTCGGCGATACACTTCCTCTCCAATTTCAAATGAAATGTTTGAGCTTCGTAAATTGTACCTTTTCGCGGAACTTTCAAATGCCTTAGTAATATTGTTGGCAATAGTATCACTTACACCTAGTAGCTTGTCATTTCTATTTATGACTTCGTCATCAAACGATTGCAAATCTCTAATCAGTTTATAGTCTTTTGCATTGCTTGGCATTTGTTGCCCAAAAAGCGAGTAATATGGACTAAAGCCAATTGCTGATGATATGAACTACGTAAGAATTCAGCTATTTCGGGTAAATAGCGATCCCAGTTGTTCTGCTCTTTAGAAACGTAAGTACGAATCGCTGCTATTATGGAGCGATTAACTCGTTCACTGGCGTTAGCCTGTGGACTATAAACAGCTGTGTATATATGATTTATATTTCTTTCGCTAAGGAAGTCATTGAATTGAATGCATTTGAACTGTTTACCATTGTCACTTACGACTGATTCTGGAGTACCAAAAATGGTAAACACCTGTTCTCTTAAATAATTTGTAATGACAGAAGATGTAAGTTTCTTCAATGGTTTCAGGAGCGGAAATTTCGTCAGGTGGTCAACGACAATCAATATTCCAATATTTCCGTCTTTCGACCTGGGGTAAGGACCTAACAAATCAATATATAACTGTTGGAATGGCCGATAAACCATAAGCTTTTTAGACATAGGTGGACGTAAGACAACATTTGGTGATTTAGTTTTCTGGCAGACATCGCCTTTACCAATGAAAGCTTTGACATCCGCCGTCATTTCTGGCCAATACAAATTTAGCCTAAGACGTTCCAAAGTCTTGGAAATACCACCATGACCTTTATTTGGAGGGTTATGAGCGCTTTCCAGAACAGTTTGAACTAGTCCCTGAGGTATCCAAAGCTTCCAACTAAATCTTTCTTGTTCGACATTTCCGTCTGGGTGTTCTGTCCGTTTGTATATTTTGTTGCCTACTATTTGTAAGTCAGGTAAGCGTACCTGGTTTTCTTGTATGTGGCTTCTCAGCTTTTGATATTGTTCAGATTCGAATTCTGTCGAGTCTAAGTCTACTATTGGTGTTAATTCTATTTCGCCAATTTCCTCAAAATTCTGTCTGGACAAACAGTCTGGCACTATATTTTGTGTCCCTCTCCGGTGCATGATATTGAACTTATAACCCTGAAGCTTCAATGACCATCTCGCAAGCCTGCCACTCAAGTCTGGTTGTTGCATAAGCCACTTAAGACTAGCATGGTCAGTAATGACGGTAAATTCTTGACCTTCCACATAAGCGCGAAATTTCTTTATAGCTAGAATGGCCGCTAAGCATTCGAGCTCGGTAACGCTGTAATTCGTTTGGGCTTTGTTCAATTTTTTTGAGAAATATGCAATAGGCATTTCTTCACCCTTGTCATTGACTTGCGCCAGGACTGCACCTACTCCTAATTTGCTTGCGTCACATTGAATCAGGAAAGGCTTTTTGTAATCAGGGTTTGCTAACACTGGTGCGGTAGCAAGTTTTTGTTTCAATGTATCAAAAGCATCTTGAGCCTCGGAATTCCAATGAAACCCACGACCTTTCTTTAAGAGATTCGTTAATGGCACTGTCAAGGCGGCAAATTTGTCTATAAACCTTCTATACCATCCTACCATTCCTAAAAATCTTCTTAACTGTTTTACTGATTTAGGTGGAGGGAAATCGAGCATAGAAGATACTTTATCCGGGTCCGTACAAAGAGTTCCATTACCTACGATGAATCCGAGATACTTCACTTCACGTATGCAAAACTTGCTCTTTTCCACATTGATTGTGAGACCAGCCTTACGTAGATGATGCGCAACCTCGGCCAAAACAAAAATATGTCGTTCGAAAGTACTAGATATGATCAATAAATCGTCGAGATAAACGAATACCTCATCCCTCAAACAAGCTGGAATGACATGGTCCATTAGCCGACACAAAGCCTGTGGGGCATTGCATAGACCGAATGGCATTACCCTATATCTATACAATGGCCGGTTTGGGACGGTAAAGCACGTTAAGTCACGAGAATTTTCGGCCAAAGGAATTTGCCAAAATGCTCTGCGTAAATCAAGTGACGAAATGAATTCGGCTTTCGGTAGTCGACTTAATATTCCCTCAATGTGAGGTAGAGGATAAGCATCCTTCACGGTCACACTATTGACCTTCCTCGCGTCAAGGCATAGCCTCACCTTATTCGGTTTCCGAACTAAAACGATGGGACTTGCCCATGGGCTGTTTGGTACTTCCTCAATAACGCCTAACTCTAGCATCTCGTAAATTTCTTGATATACCAATTTTTCGATAGCTGGCGATATGGGAAAATATCTCTGTTTTATTGGCTTTACATTCGGCTCTAACTCGATTGAATGCTCAATGAGTGAAGTGCGACCCAATCCTTCCTTTTCATATGCAGGAAATAGACTCTTTACTCTCTCTAATTTTGATTTCTGCTCTACAGTAAGAATATGTTTGTTGGTAATTTCTATATATTCCTCAGAATTATTTATATCAACCTGGGCTATTAAATTGGGTGCAATTTCAAAAATCTTCCAAAAATCTATACCGAGGATTATATTTTGTGAAATACTCTGTACAACATAAAATTTAATAGAACACGTCTTGTTATTGAAAGTCACTGGCAATAAGATAGTGCCATACACTATATGTTTTCGACCATCAGCTGTGCTTATAGAAGTGGCGTGTTTAGATAATTTATTTTGTTTGCAAACTTTTTTCGCGAAGTTTCCACCTATGCATGACACTTGCGCACCACTATCTAAAAGTCCAAGGTGCTTCTCGTTATCAATAACTATCTCAGCGTATGGACTCAAGTCATTTTGCTTATTAGTAACCGAACAAAGCAATGCATGAATTTGCTTCTGCTCCGTTTTTACTTTCTTCCAGAAGTTGCGCATACGCCGCGTAGCTCTTGTTGCTTTTGGCTTCTCTTTAGGTAGGTCAGTATTGAAAATTTTCTTTCGTGTTTCGTTATACAGATTTAAACGTTGTTCGTAAGGCACTATTTTAAATAGAGATTTAGTGTTGGTTTCAGGTTTGTCAGGTAAGTTAAATGTCGGGGCAGTTAAGCTAAAATTAGCTGAAGTTAATTGCTGCGAAAGTTCGCTTTCGAGCCTTCGCAGGTGTTCAAGTTTTTCGACAGACAATTCTTACAATTGGGCTTGTAGACTCCAACTAGTCCACAACCGTAGCAAAATATGGTACGTGCTGCGACGCAGTCGAAATAACGGTGACCTTCTTTTCTGCAATTCCAACAGACTAATTTCGGTTCATCCTTTTTGATTGCGGCCACCTCTTCGACATCTCCGAGATCATCTTCACAGTCAACATCGATTTCACTTACTTGTCGTTTGTTAAAAGTATTTCTGTTATTTGTAGCTGAAGGTAAAAGTGATGTAGTTTTCGATATCTCCATCAAAAGTGTTTCCCCTTTCAAGCAGAATTTTCGTAACTCTGCTACTGTACGAATAGGGACATATAAAAGTTGTTGTCTAACGCGCGGACGTAAACCTCTTTGCATGATTTCTACCAATTCCCTTTCACTAACGGGATCATGTAAATTTTCAGCTATTTTCAGTATTGCATTGCGATATTCGTCCAATGATTCGGTTCCACCCTGTTTTCTTGCTCTCATGGCTTCTTTAATGTCCGTATCAGTCCTGTGTTCTTCAAAGTTCGTTCGTAAGGCTTCACACAGAGCTGGCCACGTAACTCGTTGGACAGATCTGCGAAAACGCCAATACCAGTCCTTTGCATCATTTGTAAAGAGGCACTGTGCATGTTCACAAAGTATGTTAAAGTTTCCGGCAAGGGCATCAACTACTTGTGACTCGATACGATATATAAAATTTTCTACAGAAAGTCGTTTCGAGCCATCGAATTTAATATCCCAACTTGAAATTAAATGAGAAATTTTTCCAGCATTCGTAACACTAGATAGGTCACTTGGACGTGCATTTTCGTTCATCCAAGGGGGTTGTAGATTATGGAAGCTAGGCAAATCTTGTGGCCATGTGGCGATTTTCAAGCTCTTCCAAAGCGGAAGCTTGCCTTGCTGATACTACGGCGGTTACTATACTTCTAATCCGACTTTCGTTAAGGTCGGAATTTGCTTGTGCTGCTGCAGATGTATTTGTACCCGTTGCCGGTGCTGCAGCAGCACCTTGTTGCGTCTTGGAAACTGATTGTTGCTGCGGTACTTGCCTCTGTTGCTGAGACATACCAACAGCTTGCGACGTTGTTGCCGCTTGGTTACGATCCGGGGTGTGCGACATAGTCGACGAACGAGTTTTGACTCCGGAGAGATTCGGATTTTGTAATGTTTTCGAACTACAAATTTGGTTACACTGTGGGCAAGATCTATTTTGTTTTAGCCAAGTTCGCAAACACGAACGATGAAAAGTGTGATTACAACCTGTGCGTAATATGTCCTGATTCCTTCCTATATACTCTTGGCATACAATACAGATCGCACCTGACTGCCTATTCAAATTTTCATTACTGTGTCTGGTTGTCATTATATCATTTGGTAATATCTAGTATACTTTTTTTTTCTTTGATCTTTCTTTTTGGTTGATATGTCCTACTTCCAAAAGGCTTCTTTGTTGTTGATAATGCAAAAATTATAGAGAGCGCCGTTAATTCATGAAATAAAAGAAATGTACCCAGTTATTTGCGGTTGGGCTGATCTCAATGCTTAGGCATCAGTCATTTCCTACAACCAACAAAAATTGTAAATAAGTAAAAATGTATGTACTTAAAGCGTTAATGCGTGTTTTAAATGGTCAGAAAAATATGCATTTAGCCGAAAATTTTTCCGAAATCCAGGTTTAAAGAACACACACGAAAACGGTTCAAGTAAATAATAGTTATTAAAATAACTCAAGAATTATTATTACGTGTATAATATTTACAAAACATTATTTTATATTCTGTGGAACGATCCTCCGTCATCCCTTGTCAAGTTTGGTTTGGAGACAAACCGGTTTCGGCTAATATGCGCCATCTTCAGTGTCTTTTTTCGTTCTGAGTTATTTTGTGTAAGTTCGATAGTACTTATAGTAACTGACTTCCATCGTTTGGTCACGTACTTCGTGTTCGTGCATTCGTGCGTTCGGGCGACGTGCATACGTGCGTGCGTGCGAGTCTGTGCGCTTAGGTATGTAAATCTATTTTTTTATCCTCATTAAACAGGCAGGTAAAAGTCCGTTATTGTCCTCTTGTGTGTTGTTTTGTTTATGTCGGTTTTAGGTTTTCTGTCCTCTTTTCGGTATAATAGCTTAAACGGTTCAAATAATGTATCTGATGCGGTGTTTATTTGTTCATTTATTATTTTACCTACGAATGTCTTCTGTTTGTATATCTCCAAATTTTCTAATACGTTAAGTCGTTTTCCCTTATGTTGTATGTGGAGAATTTTAGCTGTTTTTCCTATTTTCATTGGTGTACATTTGTTTTCTGCCATGTGGTTGGCGAAATTTGATTCCACTGTCGTTGATGATTTCCTTATTTTCTTATTGTAATCTCTTACGTGTTCTCGATATCTCGTCTTGACTTGGCGTCCTGTTTGTCCTATATAACTGTTTTGGCATTCACAAGTCAATTTGTATACGCCTTGTTTGTCAAAGAGGTCTTCCTTGTTAATGTTGTTTCGTAGAAGTTTTTCCATGCTGTTCCTCGTTTTAAATGCTGCATTAATGTTATAATTTTGGAAAACTTTAGCCAACTTGTAAGATGTTGCTCCGGTATATGATAAGACTGCCCATTTCTTCTCTACCTTTTCTTTGTTTTCCGATTTCTTTGAGGTTATGTTTTTCTGTATTTTCTTCACCAAACTTTTTTGATATCCGTTGTTCTCCGCGATTGTGTATATTGTGCTGAGTTCCTTGTTGTAAGCTTCCTTTTCTAACGGGGTCCGTTCAAGTCGTGTTAATAAATGTCTGAAAGCGGCGTTCTTGTGTTGTTGAGGATGGCTAGATTTATTGTGTATTACTGTATCCGTTGCTGTGGGTTTTCTGTATATTTCGTAAGTATATTTGTTAGTCTCTTTGTTTATTTTAATTGTGAGGTCTAAGTAGTTGATTTTTCCATTTTTCTCTGCATCCATGGTGAATTTTATATTTTTGTGTTGGCCGTTGAGGTATTCCAAAATTTTTTCTTCTTTATTTTCCGTTATGAGGCAGATGATGTCGTCTACATACCTGGCATAAAAGTTTACTAACAGATTTTTCGCCAGTTCTTCCATTTAACTTTCCTCCAAATGTTGCATAAATACTTCCATAAGGATGGCTGATGTGGGGTTACCCATTCCCAGTCCGTGAGTTTGTCTGTATATTTTATTGTCAAATTTGAAATAATTCTGGTCCAGGGTTACTTTCAGTGTGTTTACGATCTCTGTTGCAATGTCTCTGTTCGTTTTTTCTGTCAATATTTTAGTTAGAGTTTTTAGTGTTTCTGTCAGTGGTATCGAAGGGTATAGGTCTTTCACGTCAAACGATACCAGTTTCGAGTCCTTAGGTACGTTCAGGTTGTTCAGTTTTTCGACTAGTTCCGTCGTGTTTTTGATTGTGTATTTATTGGACAGGTCCAGTGTCTCGGTTAGTAGCTTATTTAGATGTTTTGATAGTCTATATCCTGGTGCCGATTTATGGTTTACTATTGGTCGCATAGGTGTTCCTGCTTTGTGGATTCTAGGTAGTGCGATCAGTGACGGGGCCGATGGATTCATTGCCGTGAGAGTGTAGGCTATCTTGTTGTCTACCATATTTTTTGCCTGTTTTATTGCACGCTTTATTGCCATTTGGTATTCATCCGTTGGGTCCTTCCTCATCACTCGGCAGCCCATTTCTTTGATGAGTTGGCCTGTTTTTGTGGTGTATACCTCTTCGTCCATTAGCACCGTTGTATTTCCTTTGTCTGCTTTTGTTGCTATTATTTTATTCTCTCTTAGATTTTTCCTCAATTCTTTTACCGTTTTATATTCATTTGCTACCATTTTCTTTCCATCAGCTTTTATGCTCTTTTCGATTATGCGTCTGCATAAATGCCTTGCGTGCTCCTGTTCCTCGTTTGGTGTTAGTGATATGGCCACCTCCGTGTCCGCAATGGTGTTCTCCACGTCTTTTTTCCTATCGTAGCTTTCGATGTTGTATTTCAAACCTTTTTGTAGTAGCTGTGTTTCCTTGGCGTTGATTGGAAGATTTGTTAAGTTAACAAATCTTGGATGGAAAGGTGTTTTTTCCTGCTGTGGGCCTTTTTTGTTGTTGTTTTGTTTTGTGTCAAGGTCGTCCAGTTTTTGTTGAGTTTTTTATACTTGTTTTCCATGGCTCCTTTGATCTCTTCCTTTATTGCATCTAACGTTTCCAGAAGGGAACTGACTGGAATGATTCCCATCAGCTCCAGATGGATGCGTAGTAATTCCTGATTCATGCGCTCCTTCTTTGCGTATTGGTTCCTGATCTCGCATCTAATGAAGCTGTTCTCCGCTTTCCTTATAATTTTGCGTTTATCCTCGTTTTTCATTTTGTGTCCTATTTGCGCGTATTTTGGAATGAGTTTGCTCATTAAACATTGTTTATTAAACCATATGTTGGCTTTGGTGTTGTGTATTTTCTGTAGTCGCCTTTTGTATGCTATCAGTAGAATATTTGTCCGGATTTGATGTGCCTGACTGGCATTATTAAATACTTAATGCTTGTTTTTCCGACAGGGTAGGAATATGATATATTGTGGAACGATCCTCCGTCATCCCTTGTCAAGTTTGGTTTGAAGACAAACCGGTTTCGGCTAATATGCGCCATCTTCAGTGTCTTTTTTCGTTCTGAGTTATTTTGTGTAAGTTCGATAGTACTTATAGTAACTGACTTCCATCGTTTGGTCACGTACTTCGTGTGATGTGTTCGTGCATTCGTGCGTTCGGGCGACGTGCATACGTGCGTGCGTGCGAGTCTGTGCGTTTAGGTATGTAAATCTATTTTTTGTATCCTCATTAAACAGGCAGGTAAAAGTCCGTTATTGTCCTCTTGTGTGTTGTTTTGTTTATGTCGGTTTTAGGTTTTCTGTCCTCTTTTCGGTATAATAGCTTAAGCGGTTCAAATAATGTATCTGATGCGGTGTTTATTTGTTCATTTATTATTTTACCTACGAATGTCTTCTGTTTGTATATCTCCATATTTTCTAATACGTTAAGTCGTTTTCCCTTATGTTGTATGTGGAGAATTTTAGCTGTTTTTCCTATTTTCATTGGTGTACATTTGTTTTCTGCCATGTGGTTGGCGAAATTTGATTCCACTGTCGTTGACGATTTCCTTATTTTCTTATTGTAATCTCTTACGTGTTCTCGATATCTCGTCTTGACTTGGCGTCCTGTTTGTCCTATATAACTGTTTTGGCATTCGCAAGTCAATTTGTATACGCCTTGTTTGTCAAAGAGGTCTTCCTTGTTAATGTTGTTTCGTAGAAGTTTTTCCATGCTGTTCCTCGTTTTAAATGCTGCATTAATGTTATAATTTTGGAAAACTTTAGCCAACTTGTAAGATGTTGCTCCGGTATATGATAAGACTGAAAGAAATGGGCTGCCGAGTGATGAGGAAGGACCCAACGGATGAATACCAAATGGCAATAAAGCGTGCAATAAAACAGGCAAAAAATATAGTAGACAACAAGATAGCCTACACTCTCACGGCAATGAATCCATCGGCCCCGTCACTGATCGCACTACCTAAAATCCACAAAGCAGGAACACCTATGCGACCAATAGTAAACCATAAATCGGCACCAGGATATAGACTATCAAAACATCTAAATAAGCTACTAACCGAGACACTGGACCTGTCCAATAAATACACAATCAAAAACACGACGGAACTAGTCGAAAAACTGAACAACCTGAACGTACCTAAGGACTCGAAACTGGTATCGTTTGACGTGAAAGACCTATACCCTTCGATACCACTGCCAGAAAACCTAAAAACTCTAACTAAAATATTGACAGAAAAAACGAACAGAGACATTGCAACAGAGATCGTAAACACACTGAAAGTAACCCTGGACCAGAATTATTTCAAATTTGACAATAAAATATACAGACAAACTCACGGACTGGGAATGGGTAACCCCACATCAGCCATCCTTATGGAAGTATTTATGCAACATTTGGAGGAAAGTTATATGGAAGAACTGGCGAAAAATCTGGGAGTAAACTTTTATGCCAGGTATGTAGACGACATCATCTGCCTCATAACGGAAAATAAAGAAGAAAAAATTTTGGAATACCTCAACGGCCAACACAAAAATATAAAATTCACCATGGATGCAGAGAAAAATGGAAAAATCAACTACTTAGACCTCACAATTAAAATAAACAAAGAGACTAACAAATTTACTTACGAAATATACAGAAAACCCACAGCAACGGATACACTAATACACAATAAATCTAGCCATCCTCAACAACACAAGAACGCCGCTTTCAGACATTTATTAACACGAATTGAACGGACCCCGTTAGAAAAGGAAGCTTACAACAAGGAACTCAGCACAATATACACAATCGCGGAGAACAACGGATATCAAAAAAGTTTGGTGAAGAAAATACAGAAAAACATAACCTCAAAGAAATCGGAAAACAAAGAAAAGGTAGAGAAGAAATGGGCAGTCTTATCATATACCGGAGCAACATCTTACAAGTTGGCTAAAGTTTTCCAAAATTATAACATTAGTGCAGCATTTAAAACGAGGAACAGCATGGAAAAACTTCTACGAAACAACATTAACAAGGAAGACCTCTTTGACAAACAAGGCGTATACAAATTGACTTGCGAATGCCAAAATAGTTATATAGGACAAACAGGACGCCAAGTCAAGACGAGATATCGATAACACGTAAGAGATTACAATAAGAAAATAAGGAAATCTTCAACGACAGTGGAATCAAATTTCGCCAACCACATGGCAGAAAACAAATGTACACCAATGAAAATAGGAAAAACAGCTAAAATTCTCCACATACAACATAAGGGAAAACGACTTAACGTATTAGAAAATATGGAGATATACAAACAGAAGACATTCGTAGGTAAAATAATAAATGAACAAATAAACACCGCATCAGATACATTATTTGAACCGCTTAAGCTATTATACCGAAAAGAGGACAGAAAACCTAAAACCGACATAAACAAAACAACACACAAGAGGACAATAACGGACTTTTACCTGCCTGTTTAATGAGGATAAAAAAATAGATTTACATACCTAAACGCACAGACTCGCACGCACGCACGTATGCACGTCGCCCGAACGCACGAATGCACGAACACATCACACGAACACGAAGTACGTGACCAAACGATGGAAGTCAGTTACTATAAGTACTATCGAACTTACACAAAATAACTCAGAACGAAAAGAGACACTGAAGATGGCGCATATTAGCCGAAACCGGTTTGTCTCCAAACCAAACTTGACAAGGGATGACGGAGGATCGTTCCACAATATATCATATTCCTACCCTGTCGGAAAAACAAGCAACCATAAAGTATTTAATAATGCCAGTCAGGCACATCAAATCCGGACAAATATTCTACTGATAGCATACAAAAGGCGACTACAGAAAATACACAACACCAAAGCCAACATATGGTTTAATAAACAATGTTTAATGAGCAAACTCATTCCAAAATACGCGCAAATAGGACACAAAATGAAAAACGAGGATAAACGCAAAATTATAAGGAAAGCGGAGAACAGCTTCATTAGATGCGAGATCAGGAACCAATACGCAAAGAAGGAGCGCATGAATCAGGAATTACTACGCATCCATCTGGAGCTGATGGGAATCATTCCAGTCAGTTCCCTTCTGGAAACGTTAGATGCAATAAAGGAAGAGATCAAAGGAGCCATGGAAAACAAGTATAAAAAACTCAACAAAAACTGGACGACCTTGACACAAAACAAAACAACAACAAAAAAGGCCCACAGCAGGAAAAAACACCTTTCCATCCAAGATTTGTTAACTTAACAAATCTTCCAATCAACGCCAAGGAAACACAGCTACTACAAAAAGGTTTGAAATACAACATCGAAAGCTACGATAGGAAAAAAGACGTGGAGAACACCATTGCGGACACGGAGGTGGCCATATCACTAACACCAAACGAGGAACAGGAGCACGCAAGGCATTTATGCAGACGCATAATCGAAAAGAGCATAAAAGCTGATGGAAAGAAAATGGTAGCAAATGAATATAAAACGGTAAAAGAATTGAGGAAAAAACTAAGAGAGAATAAAATAATAGCAACAAAAGCAGACAAAGGAAAGACAACGGTGCTAATGGACGAAGAGGTATACACCACAAAAACAGGCCAACTCATCAAAGAAATGGGCTGCCGAGTGATGAGGAAGGACCCAACGGATGAATACCAAATGGCAATAAAGCGTGCAATAAAACAGGCAAAAAATATAGTAGACAACAAGATAGCCTACACTCTCACGGCAATGAATCCATCGGCCCCGTCACTGATCGCACTACCTAAAATCCACAAAGCAGGAACACCTATGCGACCAATAGTAAACCATAAATCGGCACCAGGATATAGACTATCAAAACATCTAAATAAGCTACTAACCGAGACACTGGAATACACACGACGAATAAATACACAATCAAAAACACGACGGAACTAGTCGAAAAACTGAACAACCTGAACGTACCTAAGGACTCGAAACTGGTATCGTTTGACGTGAAAGACCTATACCCTTCGATACCACTGACAGAAACACTAAAAACTCTAACTAAAATATTGACAGAAAAAACGAACAGAGACATTGCAACAGAGATCGTAAACACACTGAAAGTAACCCTGGACCAGAATTATTTCAAATTTGACAATAAAATATACAGACAAACTCACGGACTGGGAATGGGTAACCCCACATCAGCCATCCTTATGGAAGTATTTATGCAACATTTGGAGGAAAGTTATATGGAAGAACTGGCGAAAAATCTGGGAGTAAACTTTTATGCCAGGTATGTAGACGATATCATCTGTCTCATAACGGAAAATAAAGAAGAAAAAATTTTGGAATACCTCAACGGCCAACACAAAAATATAAAATTCACCATGGATGCAGAGAAAAATGGAAAAATCAACTACTTAGACCTCACAATTAAAATAAACAAAGAGACTAACAAATTTACTTACGAAATATACAGAAAACCCACAGCAACAGATACAGTAATACACAATAAATCTAGCCATCCTCAACAACACAAGAACGCCGCTTTCAGACATTTATTAACACGACTTGAACGGACCCCGTTAGAAAAGGAAGCTTACAACAAGGAACTCAGCACAATATACACAATCGCGGAGAACAACGGATATCAAAAAAGTTTGGTGAAGAAAATACAGAAAAACATAACCTCAAAGAAATCGGAAAACAAAGAAAAGGTAGAGAAGAAATGGGCAGTCTTATCATATACCGGAGCAACGTCTTACAAGTTGGCTAAAGTTTTCCAAAATTATAACATTAATGCAGCATTTAAAACGAGGAACAGCATGGAAAAACTTCTACGAAATAACATTAACAGGGAAGACCTTTTTGACAAACAAGGCGTATACAAATTGACTTGCGAATGCCAAAACAGTTATATAGGACAAACAGGACGCCAAGTCAAGACGAGATATCGAGAACACGTAAGAGATTACAATAAGAAAATAAGGAAATCATCAACGACAGTGGAATCAAATTTCGCCAACCACTTGGCAGAAAACAAATGTACACCAATGAAAATAGGAAAAACAGCTAAAATTCTCCACATACAACATAAGGGAAAACGACTTAACGTATTAGAAAATATGGAGATATACAAACAGAAGACATTCGTAGGTAAAATAATAAATGAACAAATAAACACCGCATCAGATACATTATTTGAACCGCTTAAGCTATTATACCGAAAAGAGGACAGAAAACCTAAAACCGACATAAACAAAACAACACACAAGAGGACAATAACGGACTTTTACCTGCCCGTTTAATGAGGATACAAAAAATAGATTTACATACCTAAACGCACAGACTCGCACGCACGCACGTATGTACGTCGCCCGAACGCACGAATGCACGAACACACGAACACATCACACGAACACGAAGTACGTGACCAAACGATGGAAGTCAGTTACTATAAGTACTATCGAACTTACACAAAATAACTCAGAACGAAAAAAGACACTGAAGATGGCGCATATTAGCCGAAACCGGTTTGTCTCCAAACCAAACTTGACAAGGGATGACGGAGGATCGTTCCACAATATATCATATTCCTACCCTGTCGGAAAAACAAGCAACCATAAAGTATTTTATGTATATTCTATTTGGCAGGGAGATTGCACTAAAAACTTATGCAAGCTCTTTCCTAGCAAAACGATATAAGTTGGAAGAAATTATATTATGGGAGCTCTCACGTTGCGTTGTGCACCTTGCTTGGTATCCAGCCCGGAGATTCAGCCAATGCCGTGATGTCTGACTATAAAGGTAACCGTGTGAACTCGTGGCCCCCCTTCCCTACCATACAGAAAAGAAAGTATGTGCACACTCGTGGACAGACAACAACAAAAAAAAATAACCAAAATGACTTCCCGACGCTTTCTAATTGGCAGTTACTTTCGATAGTTAATTAACTGCGCCTGGCCCACCCTACCTATAGCTGCCTACATATGTTGTTTGTTATTGGCAGCCCCGCATATCCAACAACAATTCAGCCTTCGGTTTCGGACATAAAAAAAACTTAGTTCTCCATAGCTGCTTTCACTTATTCAAATTCATTTATTTATAGCAACAAAAATCCTTTCATACATTTCTAGGCTTAATATATATGTATATCTATATGTACGTATATATGTGTCAATAGCAAAATTACAAACATTAAAACAAGAGATGAAGTGAGAAAAGAAATGGTTAAATTATCTGTAACTGTATGAGAGCGAAAACAAAATTTTTGGGAGCAGAGCTATTAGATCTTTGTCCTTCGCTCACACCTTATCTACCTCTATCCGTAATTTTCGCCTCGTCGATGGCGTGGTAATATTCTCGTTTACAACAATTACATGCCAACGTATATATGTATAGGTACTCATATATATATATATATATTTACGTATGTAAATTTATACACATACATATGTACCAGGGCCGTGCGCAGGAATTAGCCTTGGGGGGGGGTTTAATTTTGGTTTGCATTCGCATACATTTTTCGCTAAGATAAACATATTTGCTGAAACAGATATCCAGACCCATACATCATAAATTTAAATGTTCTCTAACTTTTCTGAAACTGCATACTCTGATGCTTAAAATAATACCCAGGAAATTTTTTTGGTTGTAAAATTTTTTCTGTATTTGATAGAGAATTTGTGATATGGTGGCATATTATTCGCACTTTTATGAATACATGGCTATAATTAAAGTCCGTTTAACATTGTAAGGGTATTCATTTAAAAGTATAAGTTTATAAAGTGTAAATTTCTATCAGTTTACACACACTGTTATATGAACGCACCTAATAATTTTTTTTCGCATTAGCTGTGCTATTGTAAAAATTTATTTAAAACTATATCTACATATATTAAAATATGCCAAAAATAAGTGAGAAATCCAAATTAAAACGACTTTACAAGGAAATTTTTGTAAATGACTTACTGATGCTAGAGGTTTCTGTTGCGCAAGGTTGCTTTTTTCGAGTTTACAGCGTTTACACACTGAAATGTGCGCGTAAATTTCTCAACCATGCGTAAATGATTTTCCATACAAAATTTGACAGTTCGTTTACAGACTTTATAAATTTACAAGTTTACACACTTTACGAGGCATTTATAAGGTTAAATGAATACCCTTTGTGATTCTTCGAGGTACGGAAAAGAATTCTGTCAAATATAAAGATAATTGATTGAAATTTTGTGGCATGAGTCCCACAATAGGCCGGAAACAAAAAACAGAAAAACTTTTGAAAACGGGCGTGACACCGCCCCTTTTTGGACAAAGGAATCTACGAGATTTCGGAGCCCATAACTCAAAAAATAATTATTATAATTGATATGTTATGACGAATAATAATAATAATAATATAATACAATGGCGATATTATAACTCTGACGAGTTTTATGGCCGAGCTTCTCTCCCAATTCGAGGTGTGCTCCTTTTTGTTTTTCCTACTAATTGGGTGGACCTACAGTTTTATGCCGGCTCCGAACGGCGAATGCATTTTTTGTGAGAAGCTTTTTCATGGCAGAAATACTCTCGGAGGGTATGCCGCCCACTGCCGAGAGGTGACCGCTGCTCTTAAAAAACCCAATAATTGGATTTTTACTAATTAGAAAAATTTGTTTGGCTCGGACCGTGATTTGAACCCGAGACCTCTGGCATAGCAGGCGAGCACTCTACCCACTGCACCACAGCGGCCACAAACTTTTATTACTTGTGCTAATATACGTTAAAAAATTTAGCGAAATTGGTGTATAACCACGCCTACTTTTTTACAAAAACATTTCTAAAATGGCCTTGTGCAATTTGTGACGTGACGTCTTTGTAACTAAAAGTCATAAAGGAATGAAATTTTGCACAAAGAATAATATTCATATGCTTAGTCGGATAATTGATACTAACTTTGAAAATGGGTGTGGCTACGCCCACCTTAAGCGGTATCCGCATTATATAAATACACCGTGTTTCCGTCAAACGTAAACAAACAATGAGAACATCCCTTTGCCAAAATAGTTGAATTATCTGGTCTAATTCTGATTCATCAAAACCTAGTTAACCAGGTCCTGAATAGTACTGTTTACAGTACTTGTTAATTGAAACTGCTCACTGTTTTCACAAAATTAAAATTTTTTGTTATCAGCACAATTTTTTGAAAAATTTCAAACGAACATATGCTACACAACTTTGTAATTTCGGAAAGCTCCAAGTGCAATTCAAAGTGCCGAACTTATGTATTGGCCAACCTTATTTTTTGCAACTTTCACCAATTTCTTCTTCCGTAAAATTATTATACTAATTTTGTCAAAAATTATGAGTCAAGATTGAATGCAAAATTTATAAACTGTGTTTTGAAAATTTTTGCAAAATCATTGCAACTTGGATTTGGTCATGGGGGGGTTTTAACCCCCAAAACCACCCCCGTGCGCACGGCCCTGATATGTACCTATACATGTATAATATACATATAATATACGATAGGTATGTATGTAAATTTTTTTTTTTTTTTTTGAATACGTATATATATGTATGTATATAGAAGTGGATAATAAATTATA
The DNA here is from genome assembly GCA_960531455.1 of Urophora cardui. Taxonomy (NCBI): domain Eukaryota; kingdom Metazoa; phylum Arthropoda; class Insecta; order Diptera; family Tephritidae; genus Urophora; species Urophora cardui. Next base: position 19,869,455 of record OY482675.1, on the reverse strand, counting down.
ATAAGTATTTTACTAACCTTTAACAGAGCGGAGTGGAGCGCTTCCCTCGTAGCTGTTGTAGTTGTGCACGCCAATGATTATGGTTTACCCTAGTATGTACAGTTTCGGCACATTCCTCGGTAATAGATAAACATATATATATTCACCGGCACTTAATAAATACTTGATCTTTTCAAAGTTCCTATGTACCTACATATATATATACATATTTTTTTTTCTATATAACCGAACAAAATGTTTTTCCTTTTCTTCAAATTCAACTATACAAATATATATCCCTACATATATACTCGTATGTATGTAGGCCTATATAACTTAAAGGTCACCTTTTTTTTCTTGTTTCACTTCATGCTAACATTTCTTCTTCTTTTTTTTTTTTTTTTTTTGAATACGTATATTTAACACATTACATTTGATTTCTTTAAATTTATAGATTTTGACAATATTTTTTTTTTTTTTTTTTTTTAACCCAAATGTTAACCGACCGCGTATAATTTTTGCTCGAAAATAAAAATGCATCAGATTTCGCAATGCTCCTAACCTTAGCGTTGTCTCTCTACGTAGTCTAGTATGTACATAGGTAAATACCTGTTGGATCAATATACTTAAACAAGTATACCCAAGTGCGACTTTGTTTTTCTGGTATAAACCATTCAATACCAAGTGCAATGGAGGAGGTTGAGGTAAAATTGATTCCACGATCGTCAAACAAGCAGAATGCCCATGTATGTATAACGGATGTATGTAGTCTGGAACTTATGTAGAATATGTCTTTTGGATGCTTATGTAATTTTACACTGGTGGATGAAGATGTTACTAGTTGCATCCGGCGATTGGTTATGCCACCCGGTTCTTGGCACTTTCCCCTACCACATGCCTTCATGAAGAGCTGCTCTTCGGTTGAGTTACTGATCTTTGACTTGATGAGAATTACGCCTTGTGATTTTTGTACGAGCTTTACTCTTTGTACTCTAACCTTTATTTTACAATTGAAAAAATCAAAATGTACTAAAGCGCTAGAAGACGTCTCGCTGCCTCGTGATTGATTATTCAACTCCCCGTTTTTCTTTTTTTTTCTTCCGGAAGTCGTCAGCAACCAGCCACGTTCTTCGTTTTCTTTTCTGTTATCTTCTGTTGTGCCAAGTTTAGTCATATGTTCATACAGTAATAGAGTATGTTTAGTGGGGAAATTGTAAAAGATTTCTCAAAGAGATCTGCACGGTTGCGACTTGTAGGCAACCCAGTACACACACACATACACACACACATTCATTTTTATATAATAGAAGATAAGCACATGCATTTTCACGATTTTAAAACTGAATAATACTTCTTTTAATTTTCTATAAGATGATATATAGCTCATCTAATTCAATTAATACAATACATATCACGGTATCATTAAACCTACATAGTTTAACTAAAACGGTCTGGTACGATGGAATTTCCAATTAGACTATATAGAGGGAAGGTTCCCAAGTCAGAATATGGGAAGTTTGAAATCGTAGCAACTGCCGATTTTAAATGCTGCACTTTAATTAGCGTTATCATAACCAAATTCATAACGTTAAAACGCTTAAAGCCTGTCTCCACATAACTTGATTCGCCAACGAAACATCTAGCGAAACATCTCGCGAAATAACCCGTCTCTACGTGGCTGATCGTTATTCAGTTTGAAATTGCTCATTCTTTTTCTTCTTAAATGTTTGTATGTTTTTTTATTTATGCATTTTTGTTTTGGTGTGTGTGAGATTTCGATAGATTTTCGATACAAAATTAGAGAAGGCATCGATATTATCGGGTTCGGCAAGGGGATTGAGAACGAATCACGCGTTTTCTTCTTCTTTCGCTATCAGAAATCTGTATGGAAATTAGCGGGTTTCGGCACTGGTTTCGAGGTCGAACGAAGATTGAGAGCGAAACACGTTATGTGGAGACATGGTATTAGTGAGCTCGCAATGCCATAGCGAACAATCGGCCGAGTACCGACATACATACATATATGCATATGCACGAACTGCTATGAGCGAAAACTGTGTATGTAAGCGCCTCGTGCAGGCAATTGTTGATTTACTTCGTTTCAATGTTAGCTTTTGCATTTTGATAATTTAGTTTTGTGAATTATCGAAACAAAATGCTTTTAATAATTTAGCGTTGTGAATACACGAAACAAAACCATTTTGATGAGTTATTTCTGTGAACTAACAAAACGAAATAGAATCGGTTCGTTCGTTAAGCATCTCTGTGTTCGGTTTCCAAGTACAAATATATATGTAGCTTCATCTCAGCTTGTTTTCCATTGCGGCACCTTCTTCACCCGCATTGCATGCTACTATATTGTGTTCTCTATTTTATATTATCCTCCGAATCCAAACCATCACATCAACCTGAAATTCAGTCTAACGGCATCATATGTATAGTGGGTTATTCAACATTATATAGAATATTGAACTTTAGTGATGCTTTTATACTTATCTATCCATTTCCAAAAACAGCATCTGTGAATTACAACTCACTCACGTATGCAAAGCAACCAGCAACAAGTTTGATATTGGAAACGAATTAACAGAGCTTCTGTTTTATTTACTATACCAATTTCAACGGTTACATTTGTTAAAGTTGCTAGATTATGTACATACGAGTAAACTTAACAAAAAAATATTTGTATACTTTGGAATAAGCGGAAAAATCCAATTAGCTCATACAGCGATGGTAGATGTGATACCTATTTCGAAGACATCTTCTCGGGAGCACACCAGGCTTTGAACCTACGCTCCAACCATCAGTAGTCGAATATTAGCGAAACGCTAAGCACTGTGCTCCCGAGAAGATGTCTGATGATGAAGAAAGTGGTTTTTCTTCGAAATAGCTATCACATCTACCATCGCTGTATGAGCTAATTGGATTTTTCCGCTTATTCCAAAGTATAAAAATTAAAATTAATAAAACAAGGTAAAAAAATTTTAAATACTTTTTGGTTGCTTGTTTTTCCGACAGGGTAGGAATATGATGTATTGTGGAACGATCCTCCGTCATCCCTTGTCAAGTTTGGTTTGGAGACAAACCGGTTTCGGCTAATATGCGCCATCTTCAGAGAACGAAAAAAGACACTGAAGATGGCGCATATTAGCCGAAACCGGTTTGTCTCCAAACCAAACTTGACAAGGGATGACGGAGGATCGTTCCACAATACATCATAAAAAAATTTTCTAAAAAGCTTTTATTTAATATTAATATAAAAATTTACTAAAAAGGAAAAAATAAATTTTTAATATTTTTGAACAAGATTTATATTAGTCCTTAGTTCATTTGGATCTTAATTTCAATCTAAGCATACCTTTAACGTATTTCTTCAAAGCATTTCTGTATATGTATCAACATATGTACATAAAAGCGTGGGTGCTCTTTACGTCATGCATATCTTACGTAATTGGAACTTAAAGTTTTTATCGCTTCCTTCCATTTCATCAATACTGTTTTATAACATGAATATCTAATGAGTACCCGCGCTTTTATGTACATATGTTGATACATATACAGAAATGCTTTGAAGAAATACGTTAAAGGTATGCTTATATTGAAATTAAGATCCAAATGAACTAAGGACTAATATAAATCTTGTTCAAAAATATTAAAAATTTATTTTTTCCTTTTTAGTAAATTTTTATATTAATATTAAATAAAAGCTTTTTAAAAATTTTTTTTACCTTGTTTTATTTTTGCCTTTTTAGTTTTACAATGCATTTTACATCTAACATTTGTCAACACTCCCACTATCAATATAGTCTAACAGTTTTTAATATGAAGTGCACTATGTTTAACATTTTAATGGTTCCTTATTTTATTATCCAATTCCTGTGGAGTCTTTTAAGTGGTTTTACTATACCCTTTTGTGAATACATAGATTACTTCGTAATACGTGTTCAAAATAGGAACAAAATTGGTTCATAAATACTAATTTTCTAAATATATTGACACTAGCGCCACCTAGCGGCGATTTATTTCCACGAATATATTTACTTTCTCATAAGCAATATATATACCTAATATGAACAAATTCGGTCGGTAAATACGAATTTTACAAATATCTTGACACCAGCGCCACCTAGCGGCAATTTTTCCCACAGATGTATTTACTTTCTCATAGGCAATATATATACCGAATATGAACAAATTCGGTCGGTAAATACGAATTTTACAAATATCTTGACATCAGCGCCACCTAGCGGCGATTTTTTTCCACAGATGTATTTACTTTCTCATAGGCAATATATATACCGAATATGAACAAATTCGGGGTTTTAACCCCCAAAACCACCCCCGTGCGCACGGCCCTGATATGTACCTATACATGTATAATATACATATAATATACGATAGGTATGTATGTAAATTTTTTTTTTTTTTTTGAATACGTATATATATGTATGTATATAGAAGTGGATAATAAATTATAATAAGTATTTTACTAACCTTTAACAGAGCGGAGTGGAGCGCTTCCCTCGTAGCTGTTGTAGTTGTGCACGCCAATGATTATGGTTTACCCTAGTATGTACAGTTTCGGCACATTCCTCGGTAATAGATAAACATATATATATTCACCGGCACTTAATAAATACTTGATCTTTTCAAAGTTCCTATGTACCTACATATATATATACATATTTTTTTTTCTATATAACCGAACAAAATGTTTTTTCTTTTCTTCAAATTCAACTATACAAATATATATCCCTACATATATACTCGTATGTATGTAGGCCTATATAACTTAAAGGTCACCTTTTTTTTTCTTGTTTCACTTCATGCTAACATTTCTTCTTCTTTTTTTTTTTTTTGAATACGTATATTTAACACATTACATTTGATTTCTTTAAATTTATAGATTTTGACAATATTTTTTTTTTTTTTTTTTGAACCCAAATGTTAACCGACCGCGTATAATTTTTGCTCGAAAATAAAAATGCATCAGATTTTGCAATGCTCCTAACCTTAGCGTTGTCTCTCTACGTAGTCTAGTATGTACATAGGTAAATACCTGTTGGATCAATATACTTAAACAAGTATACCCAAGTGCGACTTTGTTTTTCTGGTATAAACCATTCAATACCAAGTGCAATGGAGGAGGTTGAGGTAAAATTGATTCCACGATCGTCAAACAAGCAGAATGCCCATGTATGTATAACGGATGTATGTAGTCTGGAACTTATGTAGAATATGTCTTTTGGATGCTTATGTAATTTTACACTGGTGGATGAAGATGTTACTAGTTGCATCCGGCGATTGGTTATGCCACCCGGTTCTTGGCACTTTCCCCTACCACATGCCTTCATGAAGAGCTGCTCTTCGGTTGAGTTACTGATCTTTGACTTGATGAGAATTACGCCTTGTGATTTTTGTACGAGCTTTACTCTTTGTACTCTAACCTTTATTTTACAATTGAAAAAATCAAAATGTACTAAAGCGCTAGAAGACGTCTCGCTGCCTCGTGATTGATTATTCAACTCCCCGTTTTTCTTTTTTTTTCTTCCGGAAGTCGTCAGCAACCAGCCACGTTCTTCGTTTTCTTTTCTGTTATCTTCTGTTGTGCCAAGTTTAGTCATATGTTCATACAGTAATAGAGTATGTTTAGTGGGGAAATTGTAAAAGATTTCTCAAAGAGATCTGCACGGTTGCGACTTGTAGGCAACCCAGTACACACACACATACACACACACATTCATTTTTATATAATAGAAGATAAGCACATGCATTTTCACGATTTTAAAACTGAATAATACTTCTTTTAATTTTCTATAAGATGATATATAGCTCATCTAATTCAATTAATACAATACATATCACGGTATCATTAAACCTACATAGTTTAACTAAAACGGTCTGGTACGATGGAATTTCCAATTAGACTATATAGAGGGAAGGTTCCCAAGTCAGAATATGGGAAGTTTGAAATCGTAGCAACTGCCGATTTTAAATGCTGCACTTTAATTAGCGTTATCATAACCAAATTCATAACGTTAAAACGCTTAAAGCCTGTCTCCACATAACTTGATTCGCCAACGAAACATCTAGCGAAACATCTCGCGAAATAACCCGTCTCTCCGTGGCTGATCGTTATTCAGTTTGAAATTGCTCATTCTTTTTCTTCTTAAATGTTTGTATGTTTTTTTATTTATGCATTTTTGTTTTGGTGTGTGTGAGATTTCGATAGATTTTCGATACAAAATTAGAGAAGGCATCGATATTATCGGGTTCGGCAAGGGGATTGAGAACGAATCACGCGTTTTCTTCTTCTTTCGCTATCAGAAATCTGTATGGAAATTAGCGGGTTTCGGCACTGGTTTCGAGGTCGAACGAAGATTGAGAGCGAAACACGTTATGTGGAGACATGGTATTAGTGAGCTCGCAATGCCATAGCGAACAATCGGCCGAGTACCGACATACATACATATATGCATATGCACGAACTGCTATGAGCGAAAACTGTGTATGTAAGCGCCTCGTGCAGGCAATTGTTGATTTACTTCGTTTCAATGTTAGCTTTTGCATTTTGATAATTTAGTTTTGTGAATTATCGAAACAAAATGCTTTTAATAATTTAGCGTTGTGAATACACGAAACAAAACCATTTTGATGAGTTATTTCTGTGAACTAACAAAACGAAATAGAATCGGTTCGTTCGTTAAGCATCTCTGTGTTCGGTTTCCAAGTACAAATATATATGTAGCTTCATCTCAGCTTGTTTTCCATTGCGGCACCTTCTTCACCCGCATTGCATGCTACTATATTGTGTTCTCTATTTTATATTATCCTCCGAATCCAAACCATCTTCTTCTTCTTGATTGGCGCATAACCGTCTAGACGATTCTGGCCGAGTCCAACAGAGCGCGCCAATTGCTTCTGTTTCGTGCAGCATGGCGCCACTTGGGAACACCTAGGGAGGCAGCATCGCTGTCCACCTGATTTTCCCAACGCAGTGGAGGTCTCCCTTTTCTTTTGCGTTCAGCGGGTTTCGATAGAAATGCTTTCTTAGCCGGAGCGCCTTCGTCCATTCTCACGACATGACCTGCCCAACGCAGCCGCTGGATCTTTATTCGCTGAACAATGTCGATGTCTGTGTAAAGCTCGTACAGCTCATCGTTAAATCTCCGTCGATACTCGCCCACGCCAACGCGCAAAGGTCCATAAATCTTACGAAGAACTTTTCTCTCGAATACTCCAAGTGCCATCTCATCTGATTTTGAAATTGTCCATGCTTCTGCGCCGTACATGAGGACTGGAACGATGAGCGTCCTGTAGAGTGTGATTTTTGTTTGTCGAGAGAGGACTTTACTTTTCAGTTGCCTACTTAGTCCGAAGTAGCATTTATTGGCAAGCGTGATTCTTCGTTGGATCTCCGTGCTGACATCATTCTTGGTGTTAATGCTGGTTCCCAGATAGACGAAGTCCTTAACAGTTTCGAATTTGTAGCTATCAACATTGACGTGGCTGCCAAGGCGTGCTGTTTCTTTGTGTGATGACAGGAGGTACTTCGTCTTGTCCTCGTTGACCGCCAAACCCATTTTCTTAGCCTCTTTATCCAGCTTGGAGAAGGCAGAACATACGGCGCGCGTGTTAGTGCCAATGATGTCGATGTCATCGGCGTACGCCAGCAGTTGCACACTCTTGTGATATAAGATGCTTCCTGTATGGTTAAGTTCTGCAGCTCGTATTATCTTTTCCAGCATCAAATTGAAGAAGTCGCACGAAAGAGAGTCACCTTGTCTGAAACCTCGTTTGGTCTCGAACGGCTCGGAGAGGTCCTTCCCAATTCTGACGGAGCTGGTGGTGTTAGTCAATGTCATTTGGCATAGCCGTATAAGTTTAGCAGGGAAACCAAATTCAGACATTGCGGCATACAGGCAATTCCTATTCGTGCTATCAAAAGCGGCTTTAAAATCGACAAAGAGATGGTGTGTGTCGGATCCTTTTTCATGGGTTTTTTCCAATATTTGTCGTATTGTGAAGATCTGGTCGATGGTAGATTTACCAGGTCTGAAGCCACACTGATAAGGTCCAATCAGATTGTTGACGATAGGCTTCAGTCTTTCGCACAATACACTTGCTAAGACCTTATATGCGATATTCAGGAGGCTTATCCCACGATAATTGGCGCGTACTGTGGAGTCTCCTTTTTTGTGGATTGGGCAGAGCACACTTAAGTTCCAATCGTCGGGCATGCGCTCGTCCGACCATATTCTGCATAGGAGTTGATGCATGCTCCTTATCAACTCTTCGCCACCATGTTTGAATAGCTCGGCTGGCAAGCCGTCAGCGCCCGGGGCCTTGTTATTCTTAAGCCTAGATACTGCTATTCGCACTTCGTCATGATCAGGTGGTGGAACATGCCTACCATCATCTGCTATTGGGGATTCGGGTCGTACATCTTCTCCTTCCGCACTTTCACTGTTGCCATTATCTAGCAAGGAGGAGAAGTGATCCCTCCACAACTTAAGTATGCTCTGGACATCAGTTACCAGATCACCGTTATCATTCCGGCAGGAATTTGCCCCGGTCTTGAAACCTTCAGTCATCCGCCTGATTTTTTGATAGAATTTTCGAGCATCGTTCCTACCCGCCAGCATCTCAAGCTCTTCACACTCGCGCCTTTCAGCCTCCCGTTTCTTCTTTCGAAAAAGGCGCCTCTCTTCCTTCTTCGCCGTTCGATAACGCTCCCATACGCTTCGCGTTGCGCCCGCACACAATGTAGCCCTGTAGGCGGCGTTCTTTCTTTCCGAGGCATCGCGACATTCCTTGTCGTACCAGGTGTTCTTGTGGGCTCGCTTGTATCCTATAGATTCCTCAGCGGCGATACGAAGTGAACGAGCGATGTGTTCCCATTCCTCAGATACATCGTTTGGTGAAGGGTTGCTCTCAGAGAGCAGGAGTGAGAGCCGAGTGGTGTATTGATTGGCTGTCTGCGTCATGTGCAGCCTTTCGACTTCAAACTTTCCTTGCTGTCCTGCTGGCACATTCTTTGCTGCACAGAGGCGGGTGCGTACCTTGGCTGCTACAAGATAGTGGTCGGAGTCGACATTGGGACCACGGATTGTGCGCACGTCTAGGATGCTGGAGCTTTGTCTGCCGTCGATCATGACGTGATCAATTTGATTTCGCGTTTTTCGATCAGGAGACAGCCATGTGGCTTGGTGTATTTTTTTGTGCTGGAATCTGGTACTGCTAATGACCATGTTTCGTGACCCGGCGAAGTCGATCAGCCTCGTCCCATTGGGACTGGTTACGTCGTGGAGACTGAATTTTCCGACTGTGCTGCCAAAGATACCTTCCTTACCCACCCTGGCATTAAAATCGCCAAGCACAATCTTAATGTCGTGACGGGGGCAGCGGTCGTAGGCATGCTCTAACTGCTCATAGAAAGTGTCTTTGATCGCATCGTCCTTCTCTTCCGTCGGGGCGTGGGCGCAGATAAGAGATATGTTGAAAAATCTCGCTTTGATGCGGATGGTGGCTAGACGCTCGTTCACTGGCGTGAACGACAGTACTCGGCGGCTGAGTCTCTTTCCCACCACAAAACCAACACCAAATATACGCTCCTCTGCATGGCCACTGTAATATATATCACAAGGCCCACATTTCTTCTTGCCTTGCCCCTTCCACCGCATCTCTTGTATGGCGGTGATGTCAGCTTTCACTCTTTCGAGGACATCAACCAGCTGGGCAGAGGCACCTTCCCAATTAAGGGTCCGGACGTTCCAGGTGCTTACCCTCAAATCATAGTCCTTTAAACGTTTGCCGTGGTTGTCATCAGAAAGGGGTGGTCTCATCCGAGGCTTTGTTGTTGTTTTCATTGGATAGGATTTTTACGTGGTGGGTCCCAAGCCCGACGCACAACCCGCCCTGCGGGAGTTGTATATTGTTACACGTTTATATAGCGAGCCGCTTGCTCCAAGACAGACGCCCGCTCGCAGCCGCACCTTCTGGTGAACAGACGCTGCAGTTATTCCCCTCAACAAGCCCTTAAACCGAATATGTCGGAGTGGCCTTGTCGAGTTGTCGCCTTCTCACTTTAGTTCACCACCAAACGGGTGTTCGGTGGCTATCCAGAGGACACTGCGCGGAAGTCGTGAGCTGCTTGCTCCGCATGCAAAAGAATCGCTCTGGCCACCCCCAGGTGGATGGCAGTCAGAAGCTTTCCCCACTTACGTGGACTTTTACACACGAAGCCATTCCAAGTACAAATATATATGTAGCTTCATCTCAGCTTGTTTTCCATTGCGGCACCTTCTTCACCCGCATTGCATGCTACTATATTGTGTTCTCTATTTTATATTATCCTCCGAATCCAAACCATCACATCAACCTGAAATTCAGTCTAACGGCATCATATGTATAGTGGGTTATTCAACATTATATAGAATATTGAACTTTAGTGATGCTTTTATACTTATCTATCCATTTCCAAAAACAGCATCTGTGAATTACAACTCACTCACGTATGCAAAGCAACCAGCAACAAGTTTGATATTGGAAACGAATTAACAGAGCTTCTGTTTTATTTACTATACCAATTTCAACGGTTACATTTGTTAAAGTTGCTAGATTATGTACATACGAGTAAACTTAACAAAAAAATATTTGTATACTTTGGAATAAGCGGAAAAATCCAATTAGCTCATACAGCGATGGTAGATGTGATACCTATTTCGAAGACATCTTCTCGGGAGCACACCAGGCTTTGAACCTACGCTCCAACCATCAGTAGTCGAATATTAGCGAAACGCTAAGCACTGTGCTCCCGAGAAGATGTCTGATGATGAAGAAAGTGGTTTTTCTTCGAAATAGCTATCACATCTACCATCGCTGTATGAGCTAATTGGATTTTTCCGCTTATTCCAAAGTATAAAAATTAAAATTAATAAAACAAGGTAAAAAAATTTTAAATACTTTTTGGTTGCTTGTTTTTCCGACAGGGTAGGAATATGATGTATTGTGGAACGATCCTCCGTCATCCCTTGTCAAGTTTGGTTTGGAGACAAACCGGTTTCGGCTAATATGCGCCATCTTCAGAGAACGAAAAAAGACACTGAAGATGGCGCATATTAGCCGAAACCGGTTTGTCTCCAAACCAAACTTGACAAGGGATGACGGAGGATCGTTCCACAATACATCATAAAAAAATTTTCTAAAAAGCTTTTATTTAATATTAATATAAAAATTTACTAAAAAGGAAAAAATAAATTTTTAATATTTTTGAACAAGATTTATATTAGTCCTTAGTTCATTTGGATCTTAATTTCAATCTAAGCATACCTTTAACGTATTTCTTCAAAGCATTTCTGTATATGTATCAACATATGTACATAAAAGCGTGGGTGCTCTTTACGTCATGCATATCTTACGTAATTGGAACTTAAAGTTTTTATCGCTTCCTTCCATTTCATCAATACTGTTTTATAACATGAATATCTAATGAGTACCCGCGCTTTTATGTACATATGTTGATACATATACAGAAATGCTTTGAAGAAATACGTTAAAGGTATGCTTATATTGAAATTAAGATCCAAATGAACTAAGGACTAATATAAATCTTGTTCAAAAATATTAAAAATTTATTTTTTCCTTTTTAGTAAATTTTTATATTAATATTAAATAAAAGCTTTTTAAAAATTTTTTTTACCTTGTTTTATTTTTGCCTTTTTAGTTTTACAATGCATTTTACATCTAACATTTGTCAACACTCCCACTATCAATATAGTCTAACAGTTTTTAATATGAAGTGCACTATGTTTAACATTTTAATGGTTCCTTATTTTATTATCCAATTCCTGTGGAGTCTTTTAAGTGGTTTTACTATACCCTTTTGTGAATACATAGATTACTTCGTAATACGTGTTCAAAATAGGAACAAAATTGGTTCATAAATACTAATTTTCTAAATATCTTGACACTAGCGCCACCTAGCGGCGATTTATTTCCACGAATATATTTACTTTCTCATAAGCAATATATATACCTAACATGAACAAATTCGGTCGGTAAATACGAATTTTACAAATATCTTGACACCAGCGCCACCTAGCGGCAATTTTTCCCACAGATGTATTTACTTTCTCATAGGCAATATATATACCGAATATGAACAAATTCGGTCGGTAAATACGAATTTTACAAATATCTTGACATCAGCGCCACCTAGCGGCGATTTTTTTCCACAGATGTATTTACTTTCTCATAGGCAATATATATACCGAATATGAACAAATTCGGTCGGTAAATACGAATTTTACAAATATATTGACACCAGCGCCACCTAGTGGCGATTTTTTCCACAGATGTATTTACTTTCTCATAGGCAATATATATACCGAATATGAACAAATTCGGTCGATAAATACGAATTTTACAAATATCTCGACACCAGCGCCATCTATCGATTTTTTTTTTTATTTCACATTGCATTGCCTTCGGGTCCTGAACTATGTTCCGAATTTCAAGTACCTAGCTCAACTAGAAGTATCTTAAATGTTCGTTGCAAAATTCCACGACATACACCTATACATACAAAAAGTGAAGTTAAATAAAAGCTTGTAAAAATAATAATTTCGTGCTAGACACTAACATACCCAAATATGTTAAATTATAAATTGTGTTGTTGTACATAACTATTGTACACAGTGCCCGCTGTCCGTCAGCTGCCAACCAATATTCAACACTTGCATAGCAGATGTACGAAAATCGTACACTAAGTGAGGTTAGATTGAATAGAGCAATGGCATATATAAGTGAAAAATCCAACAGCTCAGCAGGACCATCGGTAGCCGCAGTGCTTAGCGTTTCGCTAATATTCGACTACTGATGGTTGGAGCGTACGTTCAAAGCCTGGTGTGCTCCCGAGAAGATGTCTGATGATGAAGAAAGTGGTTTTTCTTCGAAATATCTATCACATATACCATCGCTGTATGAGCTATTTGGATTTTTCCGCTTATTCCAAAGTATAAAAATTAAAATTAAGAAGTAAGGAAGCCTAAGTTCGAGTGGAATCGAACATTAGATACTCAGCTGTATGCTTTAATTGTTTGTTTGCGTTTGATGGAAACACGGTGTAGGTACTTTATATAAAGCAAGTGCTGCATAAAGTGGGCGTAGCCGCGCCCATTTTCAAAATTTTTATCAGTCATCCAACTAAGCTTATTAATATTATTCTTTGTGCAAAATTTCATTCCTTTATGACTTCTAGTTACATAAACCGATTTCAATAAATTTTTGCGTGGCTATTAACACAAGTTATAAAAGTGTATAAACCAAGTTTCGTCATAATATCTCAATTATTTGTCGAGTTATAGGCTAAGAAATCTCGTATATCCCTTTGTGTAAAAAGAGGCGGTGCCACGCCCATTTTCCAAAATTTTTCTATTTGTTGTTTCCGGTCTATTGTAGAAATCATACCACAAAATTTCAATGAATCATCTTTACATTTGACAAAGATATCGCTTAAAATGTTTTTATTAGGTCACTTTATAATACCCATATATAAAAGTGGGCGTGGTCGTCAACCGATTTCGCTACAATTTTCAACATGTATTACCACAAGTAATATAAGCGTACACACCAAGTTTCGTCATTATATATCAATTATTTGTCGAGTTATGGGCTCAGAAATCTCGTATAATCCAGCTTCTAAAAGAGGCGTTTTTCGTTGTATGTCCGCAGGTGGACTCCTGGCATAAAATTACAATGATATATCTTTATATTTGACAGAGATATCGCTTAAAATGTTTTTATTAGGTCACTTTATAATACCCATATATAAAAGTGGGCGTGGCCGTCAACCGATTTTGACAATTTTTCGTCCAAACATTTGCCTAAGTAAGTATATCACGCGTACCAAATTTCATCGATATATCTTCAACAGTTTCTGAGTTATGACTCATAAAGCTTTCAATGTTTGCTCCTTAATAAGTGGGCGTGGCACCGCCCATTTTCCAAAATTTCATCAAATTTCTTCTTAGGTGCCTGAGCTCAACACGTGGGTAAAATTTCATCACTCTAGATATATTAATAATAATAATACAATGGCGCTATTATAACTCTGACGAGTTTTATGGCCGAGCTTCTCTCCCAATTCGAGGTGTGCTCCTTTTTGTTTTTCCTACTAATTGGGTGGACCTACAGTTTTATGCCGGCTCCGAACGGCGAATGCATTTTTTGTGAGAAGCTTTTTCATGGCATAAATACTCTCGGAGGGTATGCCGCCCACTGCCGAGAGGTGACCGCTGCTCTTAAAAAACCCAATAATTGGATTTTTACTAATTGAAAAATTGTTTTGGTGTTTGGCTCGGACCGTGGTTTGAACCCGAGACCTCTGGCACAGCAGGCGAGCACTCTACCCACTGCACCACAGCGGCCACACTCTAGCTATATTAGTGGCTGAGATACCAAATTTCCGATTTTTTCTATATAGGAAAAGGGGGCGTGGTCATGGTCCGATTTCGCCCATTTTCAATACCAACCGTCCCAGTGTCGATACCAACTTGCATTTCAAATTTCATCAAAATATCTCAATTTTTGCGCGAGTTATCGTGCGCACAGACGGACGGACATGGCTCAATCGATTTCTCTTTTCACCCTGATCATTTTGATATACATATATAAGTCTATATCTATCTCGATTATTTCATTCTGTTACAATCCACCGTTATGTGATTAAAACTATAATACTCTGTGTACTAGTACAGCTGAGTATAATAATTTCGTGCTAGACACTAACATACCCAAAAAAATATTTGATTTAACGGAGAAAGCTGGCAACAGTAAAACAGTTTTTTCATTCTAACTTTTTTATTTTACATCGGATTTTTTCAAAATATAAAAAAAAATTGATTTGACTGGCCTTCACTAAAAACGTAACTTTATTTTAGTACGGAGTTACCAAATTTTTTTTCATGAAAATGAAGCCTGATCTTAAGCGCATAAACTGCTGATTGGTGTTTTTTCCTAAACATAGGAGAACGTGAAAAAAAAACGGGTAAAAAGCGCGATTACTTCCAAAAAATGAACTTTTGAATAATACCATTTTTGAAATTTGAAAAACTGACCACTACATCTTGTTGCTAAATGAGTTTCCTAACTAATGCCGAAAAAGTCAATAGAATCGAAGTATTGGTTACCGAGTTATTCAAAAAAATTAAAAACCGTTAAGAAAGCTTTGACAGCAAATAACTCGCTGGACAATCAAAACTAGCAAAAACGCTTTTGCGATTATATTACAATGTTTGTTAGCTTTCAAAATTGGTCCATAAATCATATAATATCCATAAATCGATTTTAGGTGGCCCACTTGAAAAAACTGGACTCATTCGAAAAATGACTTTTTGAAAAAGTATACTTGTGTGACTAGCAAGAATAATTGAATAACGTGAATAAAAAACAAGTAAGGAAGCCTAAGTTCGAGTGCAATCGAACATTAGATACTCAGCTGTATGCTTTCATTGTTTGTTTGCGTTTGTTCGATATAGGGTGTATTTTATATGAAACGAGTGCTGCATAAACAGGGCGCAGCCACGCCCATTTTCAAAATTTATATCAATCATCCAAATAAGCATACAAATATTATTGTTAGTGCAAAATTTCATCCCTCTATGACTTTTAGTTACAAAGACTTCACGTTACAAATTCCAAAAGGGTGTTCCAGAAATATCTTTGTTAAAAAGTAGGCGTGGTCATAAACCGATTTCAATACATTTTTGCGTGTCTATTAACACATGTTATAAAAGTGTATAAACCAAGTTTCGTCATAATATCTCAATTATTTGTCGAGTTAAAGGCTAAGAAATCTCATATATCCCTTTGTCTAAAAAGAGGCGGTGCCACGCCCATTTTCCAAACTTTTTTATTTTTTGTTTCCGGTCTATTGTAAAACTCATGTCACAAAATTTCAATGAATTATCTTTATATTTCACATAGATATCGCTTAAAATGGTTTTATTAGGTCACTTTATAATACACATATATAAAAGTGGGCGCGGTCGTCAACCGATTTTGGTAATTTTTCGTCCACACATTTGGCTAAGTAAATATATCACGCGTACCAGATTTCATCGATATATCTTTAACGGTTTCTGAGTTATGGCTTATTAAACTTTCAATATTCGCTCCTTAATAAGTGGGCGTGGCACCGCCCATTTTCCAAAATTTTTGTAGTTTTTGTTTTATGTCCATAGTTGGACTCCTGCCACAAAATCTCAGTGATTGATCTTTATATTTGACAGAGATATCGCTTAAAATGTTTTTATTAGGCCCCCTTATATTTCCTATATATAAAAGTGGGCGTGGCCGTCAACCGATTTTGATAATTTTTCGCCAAAACATTTGACTAAGTAATTATATTACGCGTACCGAATTTCATCGATATATCTTCAACGGTTTCTGAGTTATGACTCATAAAACTTTCAATGTCTGCCCCTTAATAAGTGGGCGTGGCACCGCCCATATTCCAAAATTTTTGTGTTTTTTGTTTTATGTCCATAGTTGGACTCATGCGACAAAATTTCAATGATAGATCTTTATATTTGACAGAGATATCGCTTAAAATGGTTTTATTAGGTCACTTTATAATACACATATATAAAAGTGGGCGTGGCCGTAAACCGATTTTGATAATTTTTCGTCAAAACATTTGTCTATGTAAGCAAATTACGCGTACCAAATTTCATCGATATATCTTCAACGGTTTCTGAGTTATGACATATAAAACTTTCAATGTTTGACCCTTAATAAGTGGGCGTGGCACCGCCCATTTTCCAAAACTTCATCAAATTTCTTCATAAGGGCCCGAGCTCAATACGTGGGTAAAATTTTAAAACTCTAGCTATATTAGTGGCTGAGATACCAAATTTCCGATTTTTTCTATATAGGAAAAGTGGGCGTGGTCATGGTCCGATTTCGCCCATTTTCAATACCAACCGTCCCAGTCTCGATACCAACTTGCGTTCCAAATTTCATCAAAATATCTCAATTTTTGCGCGAGTTAGAGTGTTTACAGACGGACGGACGGACGGACGGACGGACAGACGGACGGACGGACGGACGGACGGACGGACGGACGGACATGGCTCAATCGATTTCTCTTTTCACCCTGATCATTTTGATATATATAAGTCTATATCTATCTCGATTATTTCATTCTGTTACAATCCACCGTTATGTGATTAAAACTATAATACTCTGTGTACTAGTACAGCTGAGTATAACAAGTAAGGAAGCCTAAGTTCCCGAGAAGATGTCTGATGATGAAGAAAGTAGTTTTTCTTCGAAATAGCTATCACATCTACCATCGCTGTATGAGCTAATTGGATTTGTCCGCTTATTCCAAAGTATAAAAATTAAAATTAACAAGTAAGGAAGCCTAAGTTCGAGTGCAATCGAACATTAGATACTCAGCTGTATGCTTTCATTGTTTGTTTGCGTTTGTTCGATATAGGGTGTATTTTATATGAAACGAGTGCTGCATAAACAGGGCGCAGCCACGCCCATTTTCAAAATTTATATCAATCATCCAAATAAGCATACAAATATTATTGTTAGTGCAAAATTTCATCCCTCTATGACTTTTAGTTACAAAGACTTCACGTTACAAATTCCAAAAGGGTGTTCCAGAAATATCTTTGTTAAAAAGTAGGCGTGGTCATAAACCGATTTCAATACATTTTTGCGTGTCTATTAACACATGTTATAAAAGTGTATAAACCAAGTTTCGTCATAATATCTCAATTATTTGTCGAGTTAAAGGCTAAGAAATCTCATATATCCCTTTGTCTAAAAAGAGGCGGTGCCACGCCCATTTTCCAAACTTTTTTATTTTTTGTTTCCGGTCTATTGTAAAACTCATGTCACAAAATTTCAATGAATTATCTTTATATTTCACATAGATATCGCTTAAAATGGTTTTATTAGGTCACTTTATAATACACATATATAAAAGTGGGCGCGGTCGTCAACCGATTTTGGTAATTTTTCGTCCACACATTTGGCTAAGTAAATATATCACGCGTACCAGATTTCATCGATATATCTTTAACGGTTTCTGAGTTATGGCTTATTAAACTTTCAATATTCGCTCCTTAATAAGTGGGCGTGGCACCGCCCATTTTCCAAAATTTTTGTAGTTTTTGTTTTATGTCCATAGTTGGACTCCTGCCACAAAATCTCAGTGATTGATCTTTATATTTGACAGAGATATCGCTTAAAATGTTTTTATTAGGCCCCCTTATATTTCCTATATATAAAAGTGGGCGTGGCCGTCAACCGATTTTGATAATTTTTGGCCAAAACATTTGACTAAGTAATTATATTACGCGTACCGAATTTCATCGATATATCTTCAACGGTTTCTGAGTTATGACTCATAAAACTTTCAATGTCTGCCCCTTAATAAGTGGGCGTGGCACCGCCCATATTCCAAAATTTTTGTGTTTTTTGTTTTATGTCCATAGTTGGACTCATGCGACAAAATTTCAATGATAGATCTTTATATTTGACAGAGATATCGCTTAAAATGGTTTTATTAGGTCACTTTATAATACACATATATAAAAGTGGGCGTGGCCGTAAACCGATTTTGATAATTTTTCGTCAAAACATTTGTCTATGTAAGCAAATTACGCGTACCAAATTTCATCGATATATCTTCAACGGTTTCTGAGTTATGACATATAAAACTTTCAATGTTTGACCCTTAATAAGTGGGCGTGGCACCGCCCATTTTCCAAAACTTCATCAAATTTCTTCATAAGGGCCCGAGCTCAATACGTGGGTAAAATTTTAAAACTCTAGCTATATTAGTGGCTGAGATACCAAATTTCCGATTTTTTCTATATAGGAAAAGTGGGCGTGGTCATGGTCCGATTTCGCCCATTTTCAATACCAACCGTCCCAGTCTCGATACCAACTTGCGTTCCAAATTTCATCAAAATATCTCAATTTTTGCGCGAGTTAGAGTGTTTACAGACGGACGGACGGACGGACGGACGGACAGACGGACGGACGGACGGACGGACGGACGGACGGACGGACGGACGGACATGGCTCAATCGATTTCTCTTTTCACCCTGATCATTTTGATATATATAAGTCTATATCTATCTCGATTATTTCATTCTGTTACAATCCACCGTTATGTGATTAAAACTATAATACTCTGTGTACTAGTACAGCTGAGTATAACAAGTAAGGAAGCCTAAGTTCGAGTGGAATCGAACATTAGATACTCAGCTGTATGCTTTCATTGTTTGTTTGCGTTTGATGGAAACACGGCGTATTTTACATAAAGCGAGTGCCGCATAAAGTGGGCGTAGCCACGCCCATTTTCAACATTTTTATCAGTCATCCAACTAAGCATATGAATATTATTCTTTGTGCAAAATTTCATTCCTTTTTGATTTATAGTTACAAAGATGTCAATTTTTGCGTGTCTATTAACACAAGTTGTAAAAGTGTATAAACCAAGTTTCGTTATAATATCTCAATTATTTGTCAAGTTATAGGCTAAGAAATCTCGTATATTCCTTTGTCTAAAAAGAGGCGGTGTCACGCCCATTTTCCAAAATTTTTATATTTTTTGTTTCCGGTATATTGTGGAACTCATGCCACAAAATTTCAATGAATTATCTTTATATTTGACAAAGATATCGCTTAAAATGTTTTTATTAGGTCACTTTATAGTTCCCATGTATAAAAGTGGGCGTGGTCGTCAAACCGATTTCGCTAAAATTTTGAACATGTATTACCACAAATAATAAAAGTGTACACACCAAGTTTCATGATTATATATAAATTATTTGCCGAGTTATGGGCTCAGAAATCTCGTATATTCCTGTTTGTAAAAAGAGGCGGTGCCACGCCCATTTTCCAAAATTTTTGTGTTTTTCGTTTTATGTCCGCAGTTGACTCCTGCTATAAAATTTCCATGATATATCTTTATAGTTGACAGAGATATCGATTAAAATGTTTTTATTAGGCCACTTTATAATACACATATATGAAAGTGGGCGTGGCCGTCAACCGATTTTAACTATTTTCCGTCCAAACGTTTGCCTAAGTAAGCAAATCACGCGTACCAAATTTCATCGATATATCTTCAACGGTTTCTGAGATATGACTCATAAAACTTTCAATGTTTGCCCCTTAATAAGTGGGCATGGCACCGCCCATTTTCCAAAATTTTTGTGTTTTTTGTTTTATGTCCTTAGTTGGACTAATGCGACAAAATTTCAATGATAGATCTTTATATTTGACAGAGATATCGCTTAAAATGTTTTTATTAGGTCACTTTATAATACACATATATAAATGTGGGCGTGGCCGGATTTTAACTATTTTCCGTCCAAACGTTTGCCTAAGTAAGCAAATCACGCGTACCAAATTTCATCGATATATCTTCAACGGTTTCTGAGTTATGACTCATAAAACTTTCAATGTTTGCCCCTTAATAAGTGGGCGTGGCACCACCCATTTTCCAAAATTTTTGTGTTTTTTGTTTTATGTCCATAGTTGGACTCATGCGACAAAATTTCAATGATAGATATTTATATTTGACAGAGATATCGCTTAAAATGTTTTTATTAGGCCACTTTATAAGACCCATATATAAAAGTGGGCGTGGTCGTCAACCGATTTCTCTAAAATTTTTAACATGTATTACCACTAGTAATAAAAGTGTACACACTAAGTTTCGTCATTATGTATAAATTATTTGTCGAGTTATGGGCTCAGAAATCTCGTATATTCCTGTTTCTAAAAAGAGGCGGTGCCACGCCCATTTTCCAAAATTTTTGTGTTTTTCGTTTTATGTCCGCAGTTGGACTTCTGCTATAAAATTTCAATGATATATCTTTATATTTGACAGAGATATCGCTTAAAATGTTTTTATTAGGCCACTTTATAATACACATATATAAAAGTGGGCGTGGCCGTCAACCGATTTTGGAAATTTTTTGTCCAAATATTTGCCTAAGTAAATATATCACGCGTACCGAATTTCATCGATATATCTTCAACGGTTTCTGAGTTATGACATATAAAACTTTCAAGGTTTGGCCCTTAATAAGTGGGCGTGGCACCGCCCATTTTCCAAAATTTCATCAAATTTCTTCCTAGGAGCCTGAGCTCAACACGTGGGTAAAATTTCATTCATTTCAAATTTCCGATTTTTTCTATATAGGAAAAGTGGGCGTGGTCATGGTCCGATTTCGCCCATTTTCGAGTTAGAGTATTTACAGACGGACAGACGGACGGACAGACGGACGGACGGACGGACGGACGGACAGACATGGCTCAATCGATTTCTCTTTTCACCCTGATCATTTTGATATATATAAGTCTATATCTATCTCGATTATTTCATTCTGTTACAATCCACCGTTATGTGATTAAAACTATAATACTCTGTCTACTAGTACAGCTGAGTATAAAAATAATAATTTCGTGCTAGACACTAACATACCCAATAATGTTAAATTATAAATTGTGCTGTTGTACATAACTACTGTACACAGCGCCCGCTGTCCGTCAGCTGCCAACCATTATTCAACACTTGCATAGCAGATGTACGAAAATCGTACACTAAGGGCCGTTTACTCAACCTCTGATTAACGCTAACCGGAGGACAAAGGTCCGGTTAAGCTATGGACTGCATTATCGAACACATGTTAAATGTATGGTTTTATGAAGTCGATAATGATGTTTAACCGGACTTTAACCGTGGTTAGCGTTAATCAGAGGTTGAGTAAACGGCCCTAAGTGAGGTTAGATTGGATAGAGCAATGGCATATATAAGTGAAAAATCCAAAGCTCAGCAGGACCATCGGTAGCCGCAGTGCTTAGCGTTTCGCTAATATTCGACTACTGATGGTTGGAGCGTACGTTCAAAGCCTGGTGTGCTCCCGAGAAGATGTCTGATGATGAAGAAAGTGGTTTTTCTTCGAAATAGCTATCACATCTACCATCGCTGTATGAGCTAATTGGATTTTTCCGCTTATTCCAAAGTATAAAAATTGAAATTAAAAATAATAATTTCGTGCTAGACACTAACATACCAAAAAAAAAATAGTTGATTTAACGGAGAAAGCTGGCAACAGTAAAATAGTTTTTTCATTCTAACTTTTTTATTTTACATCCGATTTTTTTGAAAATATAAAAAAAAAATTGATTTGACTGGCCTTCACTAAAAACGTAACTTTATTTTAGTACGGAGTTACCAAAATTTTTTTCATGAAAATGAAGCCTGATCTTAAGCGCATAAACTGCTGATTGGTGTTTTTTCCTAAACATAGGAGAACGTGAAAAAAACGGGTAAAAAGCGCGATTATTTCCTTGTTCGGTAGGTGATTAAAATACGCTTCTAACGACATACAACTTGTAGTGATTGAACCAACCCTGGTTGAGTGACAGCTGGTCAAAGTTAAAAATTTTTTTATCTTTTTCGATTTTTTGTTTGCCGTTAACTCAGTTTCCTCACGTTTCCCCATAATTAATTTTAGTTATTTATACATAAGGTCTAACGTACTATCTATTTTATTAATTTTCGTGGTTCGTAAAATTTCGGTTTTTTGCAATTTCAATAAGAATTCCATTACTAACTGGATCATATGGCAGCATTGCGCATCAGTTTTCATTGCTGGGTATAATGTGGAAACCAAAAATATTTTAGGACTTCAGTGTGAAGTCATTTTGCCGTGTCAACCGTTTCGCCATATGCATATAAGCCTAAAATTAGAGTCAAATGTCGCTGCTATTCTTTAAAATATTCTGGTATGCCTTATTATACCCCACTTTGCTTCACTTAAACTTCAAGAGCTCATCCAAATATTGTTAGATTTTTAATCTGAATGTATTTTTGAAACCTGCATTAAATTACACAGCCTGAGGTCTGACTATAAAGGTAACCGTGTGAACTCGTGGCCCCCCTTCCCTACCATACAGAAAAGAAAGTATGTGCACACTCGTGGACAGACAACAACAAAAAAAAATAACCAAAATGACTTCCCGACGCTTTCTAATTGGCAGTTACCTTCGATAGTTAATTAACTGCGCCTGGCCCACCCTACCTATAGCTGCCTACATATGTTGTTTGTTATTGGCAGCCCCTCATATCCAACAACAATTCAGCCTTCGGTTTCGGACATAAAAAAAACTTAGTTCTCCATAGCTGCTTTCACTTATTCAAATTTATTTATAGCAACAAAAATCCTTTCATACATTTCTAGGCTTAATATATATATATATCTATATGTACGTATATATGTGTCAATAGCAAAATTACAAACATTAAAACAAGAGATGAAGTGAGAAAAGAAATGGTTAAATTATCTGTAACTGTATGAGAGCGAAAACAAAATTTTTGGGAGCAGAGCTATTAGATCTTTCTCCTTCGCTCACACCTTATCTACCTCTATCCGTAATTTTCGCCTCGTCGATGGCGTGGTAATATTCTCGTTTACAACAATTATATGCCAACGTATATATGTATAGGTACTCATATATATATATATTTACGTATGTAAATTTATACACATACATATGTACCTATACATGTATAATATACATATAATATACGATAGGTATGTATGTACATTTTTTTTTTTTTTTGAATACGTATATATATTAGATAGGGTTGGTCCCCATACGAAAAAAAAAGTTGTAAAAGTCCGCCCCTAAATTTGAAGCTTATGTTGAGAGGGTTAAGGGACACAAAAAAAATTTTTTTTTGATTCCGCGAAATACCGCCGAAATCGTTTTTATACTCAGCTGTACTAGTACACAGAGTATTATAGTTTTAATCACATAACGGTGGATTGTAACAGAATGAAATAATCGAGATAGATATAGACTTATATATATCAAAATGATCAGGGTGAAAAGAGAAATCGATTGAGCCATGTCCGTCCGTCCGTCTGTCCGTCCGTCCGTCTGTAAACACTCTAACTCGCGCAAAAATTGAGATATTTTGATGAAATTTGAAATGCAAGTTGGTATAGACACTGGGACGGTTGGTATTGAAAATGGGCGAAATCGGACCATGATCACGCCCACTTTTCCTATATAGAAAAAATCGGAAATTTGGTATCTCAGCCACTAATATAGCTAGAGTGATCAAATTTTACCCACGTGTTGAGCTCAGGCCCCTAAGAAGAAATTTGATGGAATTTTGGAAAATGGGCGGTGCCACGCCCACTTATTAAGGGGCAAACATAGAAAGTTTTATATGTCATAAATCAGAAACCATTGAAGATATATCGATGAAATTTGGTACGCGTGATTTGCTTACTTAGGCAAACGTTTGGACGGAAAAAAGTTAAAATCGGATGACGGCCACGCCCACTTTTATATATGTGTATTATAAAGTGACCTAATAAAAACATTTTAAACGATATCTCTGTTAAATATAGAGATAATTCATAGAAATTTTGTGGCATGAGTTCCACAATAGACCGGAAACAAAAAATATAAAAATTTTGGAAGATGGGCGTGGCACCGCATCTTTTTAGACAAAGGAATATACGAGATTTCTTAGCCTATAACTCGACAAATATATATTATGACGAAACTAGGTTTATACACTTTATATAACTTGTGTTAATAGACATGCAAAAATTTATTCAAATCGGTTTATGACCACGCCTACTTTTTAACAAAGATATTTCTGGAACACCCTTTGGGAATTTGTAACGTGACATCTTTGTAACTGGAAGTCATAAAGGAATGAAATGTTGCACAAAGAATAATATTCATATGCTTAGTTGGATGACTGATAAAAATTTTGAAAATGGGCGTGGCTACGCCCACTTTATGCGGCACTCGATTTATATAAAATACGCCTTGTTTCCATCAAACGCACACAAACAATTAAAACATACAGCTGAGTATCTAATGTTCGATTCCACTCGAACTTAGGCTTCCTTACTTGTTACCAATAGTTTTCTACCAATTTTCAAATGGATCGTAGATCGACATTACAATTGCTAGCAGTTCTCGTTTTGTGGGAAGGCGCGTTCCCTTTAATATGTCGGGCGATATTTTATAAAACTCAAAATGGAATTCAAACCTGTCTTTCTCCGAGTTACAATACATACTAGACTGGCCGCAAATTTTTTTTTCTCGAATTCTATTAATAAACACTGCCTAAGAGGTGAGGTATGGTATAAGAAATAACGTCCTATTTTTTTATTCAGATCGCACCAAGCTTTGTTGACCCTCATCAAGCTTAAAAGGTTAAAAAATTTTTTCTTTAATTAATTTTTTATTTTTTTATTTTATGAAATTTCAAGAAATTAAGAATAATAAAAACAATATCAATTCAATAAAATGGACTTTTTGTGAGACGGAAATGTCTTACGATAATGTTCAACTACTTGCAGTAGGAATTGCTTATCCTCTTCGTCATACGTTAAGGTACGGTTAAAGTCTGTTATCAACTTAACTGCCCTTTCGGCTGCATCGTTCACCACTGCCAAAGTTTGACATGCCGATTTCGCTTTGCGATAATCATCTTTGGTTTGCCACGTAGAAGGATCCGAATTTATAAATGATGTATTAATATTCAAAGAAATGCTTTCATCGAAAAATGATAACCCAACAATTTCCTCACTCAAGTACCACAAATGGTTTTTAATCTTATGCAACAAGGCATTAGAAACTTCTTTATCAAAATATAAAATGGCATCTTTTATTAATTTGAGATCTTGTGCTGGTGCATCTATTGCATTAATGCATGTAAACCAATATGGAACGTAAATGTTTGTCAAGAAGATACAAATACTGCGAAGGTTTTTCAATTCCGATGAAGTCAATTTGAACTGATCGCGAAACAAAAATATTTTATAGCAATATATGCATTTCGACATGAACCTAGCATGCGATGTTGCTCCGGGTTGGCGTACTTTAGTAAAGTTTGGAACATTTTCTCCAATAAAAAGCAATGACAGTTGGAGAAGCTCCTAATAATCGGACCTTGAACTTTTTGATTTTTCGTACAACCGATACACAACTTCATACAACAGCCCCAAAAACATTGCGATTTCCAGCGCAACATGCTCATGTTGTATAAAAAATTGCAAGGTGTGTGGCTGGCATCATGACGATCGGATAGTGTACGCCAGTGGCGGATCCACGGGGGGGGTTTTGGGGGTTCAAACCCCCCCCTTGTGGTTTATCATAGATCTCAAATTAATGCCTTTATAGATTCTGCGCCCAAATTTCCCAAACTGATCAAGGAAAACTCTATCATTCCAAAAGCAATGGTTGGATGGGTTTAGCTGTCCAAAGGCAAAACACGACATTTATTTTCAGATTATATTTTATATGCACATATCCACAAGGTAAAACAGGTACAATTGAATCAGTTCATTAAAATAGTTGTCCTTGTAGGCAATAATAACATGCAATTACAACTTATAGTTAAATAGAAAATACCCGAAATTTAGAGGAATTAAATCTAATACAATAAGCGCGTACTATACAATCCAATCAACCACCAAAAACAAGAATCAAAACGAGTACGAAGTTAAAATACTACAAGCGATTCATTCATAAAATTGAAATTGCTGCAACTCATTTTCGACGAAAACACAGCTAATATTTTAACAAGCGTTTATTGAATCCATACGCAAAGTTTTAATATCTAAGAATAGTTATGTATAATAAATTCAATAAATTTGTATATTGAAAGATATTAAGAAATCTTACTTGTTCGTGTGATTTCATCGAATTTTCTTCTCAAAATGGAGGTGAAAGAAGTGCTTTGAATTTGCAAAGTGCCGCTTCGTTCAAATCCACGTTTTTATCGAAATAAATATGTATGTATCTTTTAGTAAATTAAATGATGCCATACTTAGGTAAATAAATCAAAGTTTAAGCTCTCTACATATTACAAGGTGTTCACAATATTTAGTAAATTGATTTGTGGTTTTAAGTATCGACAGTAATGTTTCAACAAAGGATAAAAAAGTGGCAACAGAGCTTTTCATCAGATCAAGGTTTTTATAAAATTCTAAAATTTGCAGCCCGGCTCATTTTCAACCATCTTTGCATCTTTTCAGTGGCGGTAGAGTATGAATAGAAATAATAACTAAACGTCAAGCAAAAGAAATGTCAAAATTAATTTATTTTTCGCCGCGAAAAACAAACGAATTCGAGCTTGAAGAATGATGGTAGGCAACTCGCGAAGTCATCATCTTTTTTTGACTAAACGATTTCCACCTCACTCGTCCAAAATACCGAATTTTCCCTTCTTATACAATATACGTTCTTTGGTTGCACGTTTGAAAATTTAGAACACGCAGTAGCGACCTCTCGCTTCAAATTATATCATATAATAACTGCTACCCTTCACTAGGTGTCGCGCAGTGGTCAAGTTTATAATAAAGTAGCTTCAGATCCATCTGAAGGCGTAACACCCGCATATGCCGGCTTTTTAATTTATGAATTTATTAAATACATGTACGTTATACATGTTATTTAGAACTTCAATTGAAATCTCCTGCACTTTATGTGATGACATACATATTGTTAATTTGGAGGGTTTTGAGTTTGGTGTTTTTAAGGTGCGGGAAATGGTGCAACTAGTATATAGAATAATAATAGTAGGTGGTATTAGTCCATATTTTCACCACCGTCTGCCCTTAGAAAACATCTTCCAAAAAAAAATTTTTCAAAACCCCCCCCCTTGCCGAAATCCTGGATCCGCGCCTGGTGTACGCACACTATTCATTGTGGTTCATGTACGAGTAACATAGTTCTCATAATAAAGCGAGTTGTTGTACTTCACTACAAGAAAACCAAACGAGTAAGGTCCGGTTATACTTGCATAGCACAGCAGCGCACAACATAAGAACTGTCACATACGAAATCTGTTTAATGGGATTTCCGTGTAATCGATTACTCAACGCATAGCGGCACAGGGCACAGCATAGAAGTCTGTTGAATTTTGATTTCTGTGTTATGTGCTATGCGATTTGACATTTGGCAACACGAATGTGTGTGTGCTGAGTGTGCGAAGGGTTGCACGCAAGGCTAATTTATACAGGTTAACTTACTAAACAGCTGATTTTTCACTTTTTTCTACTGTTTTACTTTAATAATGGTGCTTATATCAAACTGGGATCAATTTTGAGCATGGTGCAATATGATTTCTACAAAGGCGAACTATGATTTTGACAGAAGCACCACAGAATACACAAACAATTTACATGGAGTGTGTATGTATGTATGTACGAATGTCGGGATGCGAAAACTTTTATTAATTAACCATGGTTGCACGTCTATGCGAAGTATAATCAGCTCTATGCGCTATATGTTTTGCGCTGCCCTGCTTTGCAATGCTATGCAAGTATAACAGGGCCTTAACTCGTTTGGACATATGAATGTACTCATGCAACAGTCTACTGACTACTGCTGACTATTTCTGGTAAAACTGTCAAACGATCAGCTGTTTGGAAATTTACTTCCCTGCTGGAATATATAGACTCATTTCAACATTTGTATCAGCACGTTAAGAGCAGGGTGAAAAACAGCAGCAATGTCTTGGAATTTGATTGTTTTTGCTCGTTAAGTACCGTTATATTCACTTAGCAACTCAAAGCAACGGTACTGATACTTTGTTTTAGGTGTAGAAAACGCAAGAAGGGCTCAGCAAGAGAATTTTTATCTCTCAAAACAGACATATTAAAAAAAATCATGTTCAAGGTTAAAAAATAAAATTTTCCATACATTGGGCTCAATGAGGGTCAACTAGACAACAACGGATCGGGCCAAAAAATTAAGGCCGTCTTTTTAACCCTAAACCTCATATTTTAAGAACTGTTAATATACAAATTTCAACAAAAAAAAAAAATCCATACATGCTGCGGCCAGTCTAATACATACTCAGTATTTTGTCGACGTTGGCTTGCTTTTCTATGTTGATGATGGAAGTTGTTGCTTTTTCATTTCCGTTTAGGTGGTTTTGTAAATTCTTGTCGTTTGAAATAAAATTTCTTAGTTTGAATCCACCAGCAGAATTTATGGCTATTGCTTCTTTAGCAATGACTTCGGCTAGATGATGAAAAACTAATGACTAAATCGCAGCTAAAGTAAACTGCAGCGCCTTTGTGTTTTTAGCTTGTTCAGCACAGCATGGAGAGGAATATCATTGCCCACATTGCATAAACTTTCATCTTACTGGACGCTTCTCCATTTCTCGATAAGAATCTTTGTGCCGACTGGTGATCTTCTTTGTTTTTAATGCGAGAAAACGTACCTTCACGAAATCTCTGCAAATCTATGCAAAATAGCTACTGTGCCTGGTCGGGGCCCTTAAGTAATTCAGAATTGAGTGACGTGTTCGATGACGTTTCCGCCGCATAAAAAACTATGCGAAGCTTCCCCGGTTTGTGCGGGTTTATTACACCGAAGTAGGGAAGATACCAAACATTTCAGCTGTCATTATCGATCTCAGATTCAAAAAGTTCCCGTGCATACCCCTTTTCCACGTAATTTGCCATACCTTTAATGTAACTTTCAGCAAATGCAGAGTCCTTCCTCATCTTACTTTCTATACCATACAAACGTCGTTTGGCCATTTGAAGACTAGTAGGAAGTTTGACGTCGTCCCGTTTCCACAACAAACAAATCTCGTATCGGTCACCCACCTTTTTTGCTTTGCGTTCACACGATTTGGCCGATTTATTTGCTTTTGATTTGCCACACATTTGTAAATAGAAGTAAAGGGGTAAATTTGTTCACATTCGTTCACACGAATTAACCAATCACGATAAAGCAATCGTAAGAAATATATAGAAGAATACTTTTGGCATTATTTGGAAAAGAAATTTATGAAAAATTAAAAAACAAAAATTAATCAAATAGGTATTTAATCATTACTAGTAAACCTTGCCACGCGATGCTGTGGCTTTCGATTACACTGAGAGATAATTTGAGGTTGGAAGACCACATATTGCCACATTAGACAATTTTTTTGATAGTCATTTTAAATTTGACTTCCCCTTAAAATTGGCAGAATATGAATGGGCTGTAGGGTAAGCTGGTGTGCCTTTGACACCTTTTTTTTGAAGTCTCATATCTCAGACATTTTTGGAGAAAACTAAGGTTTTAACAATTGACAGTAACTATTCATTATTCATCTCAATATTTGAATAGCTAATGAGTTTTAAAAAAACACGTAAATACCTTTTTCAGATACTTTTTTAAAAAAAGCCATTTTGTCAAACGTGCCCCGTGGTAGGGGTACCTGTGACTTGAATAGGGGCACATTTGGCCATCACAATGTAAACTAAATTTGATTAATTTTTAACTTTAAAAAACGAGGCATTATGTCATAAAACAAAATTAAAGTTTTTATTTATACAGTATAACAATATTATAATAATAAGCGAAAATATATGGTAAATTCACTAGCTCTTTTAATGTTGTACTTTGTAAATTAAATGTGTATTAGAAGGCAACACCTGTGGTATGTAGGTTGTATTGTATTTTGTTACCAGATGCTTACTAAAATTTTAATATGAAAAATACCAAGCAAAAGTGAAAAAGGTAATATTATAAAAATATAAATGATAAAAAACTTGAAAAAAAGTCAAAAAATAAAAACAAAATCGAATAGGACACTCAATAAACATAGACTGCATTGTTGTATTGATGTTATTCAAATTTTTATGGGGAAAAAACTAACCCTGCTGATACAATTGTTGTAAACCTAGACCACTTTATAACGTTATACTACTTTAAAAGAGCTTGTGAATTACCCAATGGATATTTGAAAGTTTATATCGAAATAATATTTTATACGGCATCGAGATACTCTAGATGGGTTTGTTTTGGCAGGTTTAGCTTTCTTAGAGGTACATAAACGTTTAATTGGTCTTATTATTTTATTTGACATTCGTCAAAGGCTCCCCAAACTGGAAAGTCAAATGTACCTCAAATGACTTTATCCAAAATAATCATCACAAACATTTTTTTTCTTTCGAAACATTTAATAATTAACATTTATTTTCAATCTTTAAGCTCGTAAGAGCCAGTTAAGAGCACTCATTTAAAAAAAAATTTTAGTTTTACTTGTGAAAACGCTTACGTGGCACTACACAAAAATTACATCAGCTAACGGAAAATCATCGAATCATGTGTTACTTCGCTAGGCATTAAAGCAGAGCTGCCAAATTAGGTATACACATGTGTTATTGTATAAGGCTGCATTCAATTCTATTTTTGTGAAGTTTTTATAACGTTTTTACACCGAAAATGGCAAAGTCAACGGTGGCCCAAAGTCAAAAGGACCCCAACTTACCCTAATCCCATAGAATATTACACTGCTCTACAGCCAAAAAATACTCTGAACGCGACCATCCTATTTATATGTAAAATCGGTCGCTGATTCCGAAAATCGGGCTCATTTTTAATTCTATGGGAAGGTTTTTGAGATATCGACAATTTACCGTTATTTGGCCAATGGCTCCACTTAATCCTGTATACCTCTTTAACGCAGTGAGCTATCTTCCTTGGAGTGAAACTCAACGAAAGAAAATTAAATTTCCTTTTCATCCCTGCTACAACATTTTTCTGTAACTCTTATAGTTTCTGAAATATTGACGATTCAATTTGAATTTTTTCGATTTTTTACGATTTTTTGAAGAAAAAATTGATTTTGTCAGGCAATATCTTTTAAACCAATGTCTTCACCTTCGGTTTTACTCCTTTACGTGAAGCTCCATTCTATTGGGAAAAAGATAAGCTATCAACAAAGAAAATCCATGGTAAAATAGAAAAGTTATGGGCGATCAAGTAAATACATCCAAGTCGCGCAATGCCTCTGCACGGGTATATTCTATGCATGTTATACCAATACCTACACATCTGCAGTAGCAGCACATTGGCAGCGCAGTAGATAAAAGCCCATTTACGGGTATAACATGCATAGAATATACCCGTGCAGAGGCATTGCGCGAGTTGGATGTATTTACTTGATCGCCTATAACTTTTCCATTTTACCATGGATTTTCTTCGTTGATAGCTTATATTTTTCCCAAAAGAATGGAGCTTCATGTAAAGGAGTAAAACCGAAGGTGAAGACATTGGTTTAAAAGATATTGCCTGACAAATTCAATTTTTTCTTCAAAAAATCGTAAAAAATCGAAAAAATTCAAATTGAATCGTCAATATTTCAGAAACTATAAGAGTTACAGAAAAATGTTATAGCAGCGATGAAAAGGAAATTTAATTTTCTTTCGTTGAGTGTCACTCCAAGGAAGATAGCTCACTGCGTTAAAAAGGTATACAGGATTAAGTGGAGCCAGTGGCCAAATAACGGTAAATTGCCGATATCTCAAAAACCTTCCCATAGAATTAAAAATGAGCCCGATTTTCGGAATCAGCGACCGATTTTACATATAGATAGGATGGTCACGTCCAAAGTACAGACAAAAAATTTCATTTTGTGATCCAGTGTTATTAATAAAATATAAAATGAAGCATATACCTAGATAATTACTGGTTATTTTTATTTTCTGTGGACCTAATTTCTTAAACAAAGATTTTGTGCGAGGAGCCCCATAGTGAAGTTTTATGTCGAATAATTTTCTAGAATATTTTAAACCTCTAGCGACCTCTAAAATTCCATTTTCCGGACTCTTCTTTTTCTTTCCAGTTTCCTTCCTTTTTCTCTTCTTCTGTCTTTTTTGCGTTTCCTTCCCCTTTATCCTTTTTACTTTCCGTACACTTTCCTCTTAACTTTTCCCCTTTCCTTTCCACTTCCTTCGCCATTTCCGTTCCTTTCACTTTCCCCTTTTTATACTCAGCTGTACTAGTACACAGAGTATTATAGTTTTAATCACATAACGGTGGATTGTAACAGAGTGAAATAATCGAGATAGATATAGACTTATATATATCAAAATGATCAGGGTGAAAAGAGAAATCGATTGAGCCATGTCCGTCCGTCCGTCCGTCCGTCCGTCCGTCCGTCTGTCCGTCCGTCCGTCTGTAAACACTCTAACTCGCGCAAAAATTGAGATATTTTGATGAAATTTGAAATGCAAGTTGGTATCGAGACTGGGACGGTTGGTATTGAAAATGGGCGAAATCGGACCATGACCACGCCCACTTTTCCTATATAGAAAAAATCGGAAATTTGGTATCTCAGTCACTGATAAAGCTGGAGCGATGAACTTTTACCCACGTGTTGAGCTCAGGCCCCTAGGAAGAAATTTTATGACATTTTGGAAAATGGGCGGTGCCACGCCCACTTATTAAGGGTCAAACCTTGCAAGTTTTATATGTCATAACTCAGAAACCATTGAAGATATATCGACAAAATTTGGTATGCGTGATTTACTTACTTAGGCAAACGTTTGGACGGAAAATAGTTAAAATCGGTTGACGGCCACGCCCACTTTTATATATTTGTATTATAAAGTGACCTAATAAAAACATTTTAATCCATATCTCTGTCAAATATAAAGATCTATCATTGAAATTTTGTCGCCTGAGTCCAACTATGGCCAAAAACCAAAACAAAAAACACAAAAATTTTGGAAAACGGGCGGTGCCACGCCCACTTATTAAGGGGCAAACATTGAAAGTTTTATGAGTCATAAATCAGAAACCGTTGAAGGTATATCGATGAAATTTGGTACGCGTGATATAATTACTTAGTCAAATATTTGGACGAAAAATTTCCGAAATCGGTTGACGGCCACGCCCACTTTTATATATGGGAAACAAAAAGTGACCTAATAAAACATTTTAAGCGATATCTCTGTCAAATATAAAGATATATCATTGAAATTTTATAGCAGGAGTCCAACTGCGGACATAAAACGAAAAACACAAAAATTTTGGCAAATGGGCGTGGCACCACCTCTTTTTATAAACATGAATATACGAGATTTCTGAGCCCATAACTCGACAAATGATTTATATATAATGACTAAACTTGGTGTGTACACTTTTATTACTTGTGGTAATACATGTTGAGAATTTTAGCGAAATCCGTTGACGACCACGCCCACTTTTATATATGGGTATTATAAAGTGACCTAATAAAAACATTTTAAGCGATATCTTTGTCAAATGTAAAGATAATTCATTCAAATTTTGTGGTATGATTTCTACAATAGACCGGAAACAACAAATAGAAAAATTTTGGAAAATGGGCGTGGCACCGCCTCTTTTTAGACAAAGGAATATACGAGATTTCTTAGCCTATAACTCGACAAATAATTGAGATATTATGACGAAACTTGGTTTATACACTTTTATAACATGTGTTAATAGCCACGCAAAAATTTATTGAAATCGGTTTATGACCACGCCTATTTTTGAAGAAAGACATATCTGGAACACTCTTTGGGAATTTGTAACGTGACATCTTTATAACTAGAAGTCATAAAGGAATGAAATTTTGCACAAAGAATAATATTCATATGCTTAGTTGGATGACTGATAAAAATTTAGAAAATGGGCGTGCCTACGTCCACTTTATGCAGCACTCGCTTTATATTAAGTGCACCGTGTTTCCATCAAACGCAAACAAACAATGAAAGCATACAGCTGAGTATCTAATGTTCGATTCCACTCGAACTTAGGCTTCCTTACTTGTTTATTTTCCTTTCTTTTCCTTTCCTTCCTTGATTTCCTATAGTGAAAGAGTGTCAACAAAGTTTTTCAAATAGGTGGCAACCGGTTTTGTAAAAATTAAATTTTATTATTCATCTGCGGGGCAAGCGCTTTCAGATGACGTTTCAAATTTAAAAATCAAACAAACTATACCGGAATATTTAATTGTTTGACAGGTGGCAACCCTTTTTCTAAAAATTATAATAAATTACCAATTTTCAGGTTAAGCCCTTTCATATAACACCTCAAATTTAAAAATCAAACAAACTGGAGCATAAAAATGAATTTTTGAACAGCTGGCAACCCTTTTTGTAAAAATTTTAGTAAATTACTCATTTCATACAAACCTCTTTCAAATGACAACTCAAATCGAAAAATTAAACAAACTATAACGTAAAAATAAATTTTTGAACAGATGGCAACCCTTTTTGTAGAATTTATAATAAATTACTCATTTTAAAGTAATGCTCTTTCATATTGGCAGGCAAAGCCCTTTCATGTGACACTTTAAATTTAAAAATCAAACAAACTGTAGAGTTTAATTGAACTTTTTAAAAGGTGGCAACCCTTTTTGTAAAAATTATAAGCCAAGCCCTTTCATATGGCACCTCAAATTTAAAAATTAAACAAACTATAGCAAAAAAACGAATTTTTGAACAGGTGGCAACCCTTTTTAAAAAGTTAAACCTTCCTGCACATCTACAGGTCAATCCCTTTCATTTGACATCACATTTTCCAAAATCGGTATAACGGTGTAAAAGTTATGGTGCGTACAAAAAATCGCTTAGCGTAATATATATGTATAAAGACTAGCTGACCCGGCAAACTTCGTTCTGCCCAAAATAGATTTTTTTTATTAATTTCTATTCAAAAAATATTATTACACCGGTATAATTTTTAATAGAAAATTAATCAGCTTGAAAAATTAAGATTATATGGCAGGTGCCACGCCCCCTTTTCCGATAACCTACACTTTTATGCGCAAAAATTGTTTTGATATTATATAGCTCTGTACCAATTTCCAGGTCCCTGCCTTAAATCCTTTTAGACATATTCAGCTTAAAAAATTAAGTGTGTATGGGAGGTGCCACGCCCCCTTTTTCAATAACCCCCACTTTTATTCTTGAGAGTGGTTTTAATATCATTTAGCTCTATAGCAATTTTCAGGATCCTGCCATTTATTCTTTCTGATATATTCAGCTTCCAACGCTAAGTATGTATGGGAGGTGCCACGCCCCCTTTTCGTATAACTCCTATTATTTTGCGTTAATAAAGAATTTTTATCGTTTATCTCCACACCAGTTTCTAAATCCCTACCTTAAACACTTTTAGAGATATTCAGCATGAAAAATTTAGTTTGTATGGGAGGCGCCACGCCCCCTTTTCGTATAACTCCTATTATTTTGCGTTAATATAGAATGGTTATCGTTTATCTCCACACCAATTTTCAAGTCCCTACCTTAAATAATTTTAGAGATATTCAGCATGAAAAATTAAGTTTGTATAGGAGGTGCCACGCCCTCTTTTCTGATAACCCCCACTTTTCTGCATGAGAAGGGTTTTGATATCACCTACCTCTATACCAATTTTCAGCTCCCTACCTTGAACTCTTTTAGAGATAATCAGCTGTAAAAATTAAGATTGTATGGGAGGTGCCACGCCCCCCTAATATTTTTAATTTTTTCTTCGACTAAACCTTCGCGGGGTAACAACAAACAAACCCCCTTACGGAAGTATTTGTAGTGATTGAACCCTGGTTGAGTGACAGCTGGTCAAAGTTAAAAATTTTTTTATCTTTTTCGATTTTTTGTTTGCCGTTAACTCAGTTTCCTCACGTTTCCCCTTAATTAATTTTAGTTATTTATACATAAGGTCTAACGTACTATCTATTTTATTAATTTTCGTGGTTCGTAAAATTTCGGTTTTTGCAATTTCAATAAGAATTCCATTACTAACTGGGTCATATGGCAGCAATGCGCATCAGTTTTCATTGCTGGGTATAATGTGGAAACCAAAAATATTTTAGGACTTCAGTTCAGGGGTCATCCGGGTCCACGTTTTGACCCATATCTCGGGACCCGGGCCACAGTGGGCTGAAATTGGTCGGTAGTGGACATAGAGACATGAAATAAAAGCTAGTTAATAATAAAAAACTAATTATAGAGTTCGATTCTAAACCTTATTACATGAGGTTTTTGTGTCTGAATAACTTTTCATAAAGTCTTTAATTTAAAAGTTATAGCAAATTTAAAAAAAAAATGTATGGAAAAATTCAGAATTTTGGCCTTAACTCAATTTCCTCACATTTCCTCAAAATTAATTTCATATATTTATATATAAGGTCTAATTTACTATATATTTTACTAGTCTTCGTGGTTCGGAAAAGCTCGGAAAAGTTTACAATTTCAGTCATAGTTCCATTAATGACTAGGTCTTATGGCAATATTATTATTTTCGCTGAAGAGAGAAATGCGACAACCCCAAGCAGTACCTCGTTCGGTACGTGATTAAAATACGCCTCTAACGACATACAACTTGTAGTGATTGAACCAACCCTGGTTGAGTGACAGCTGGTCAAAGTTAAAAATTTTTTTATCTTTTTCGATTTTTTGTTTGCCGTTAACTCAGTTTCCTCACGTTTCCCCATAATTAATTTTAGTTATTTATACATAAGGTCTAACGTACTATCTATTTTATTAATTTTCGTGGTTCGTAAAATTTCGGTTTTTTGCAATTTCAATAAGAATTCCATTACTAACTGGGTCATATGGCAGCATTGCGCATCAGTTTTCATTGCTGGGTATAATGTGGAAACCAAAAATATTTAAGGACTTCAGTGTGAAGTCATTTTGCCGTGTCAACCGTTTCGCCATATGCATATAAGCCTAAAATTAGAGTCAAATGTCGCTGCTATTCTTTAAAATATTCTGGTATGCCTTATTATACCCTACTTTGCTTCACTTAAACTTCAAGAGCTCATCCAAATATTGTTAGATTTTTAATCTGAATGTATTTTTGAAACCTGCATTAAATTACACAGCCTCATGTGTAATTGAATTTCAAAAAATTTTCAGCTATCACTAAGAATATAGGACATGAAGTTGAAGATTCGTGAGAATGAAAGCAAAATGTTCACTTTAGGCCGCGATATTACCTTCCCTGAGTAGTGTACCAAAAAACTGAATACGCCATTCGTTTAAGCGGTTAATTTTACGTACGACTAGATAACAATTTTTTATCTTGTGCAAAATCTCAACTTATTTCATACATAAAACTAAACATACCTTGAAATTCTTGAAAATTGCGCGGTTTTTGGTGTAGCTCCATCTAGTTTTTAGAAAAGTGATTTTTTTTTTAATTTTATTTACTATGAAACAACCTATTTTCATATTCTGGGCCGGAGGGATGATCTGAGAAGCTTTAAACAATCGCAAACAAATAAACGCATCTAATGTAAATCTATTACTAAAAGCCTGATAACTTCTTAAAACAAGGTTTTACGAAAAAAAGTTATATAACTAATAATTATGGCAAAATATCATAGAATATGAAAATATATAATTGAAGTCCTATGTCCCTACTTGTCAATTTCAGCCCACTGTGCGGCCTAGGCATCGCAATGAAAATAACTCTATGTTGAAGGCCTGCTCAGCACCTTTCATTTGATACCAATATTGCTCAAAGACTTGCTGGGTCACTCTGGGTCCACATTTGGGCCCATATTCCGGGAAGTTCCCACTTTTCCGAAAGTCTGTATACCCTATCACCAGCGCATATACCATAAGAATCTACTGTGAAAATTTCATAAAGATCGGTTGATTACTTTGGGAGTCCATAAATAACACACACACACACACACATTTAATGATTTAGGTAGGTAATGGTAACAGTAGTAGAAACTCACCATTGTTGGAAGGGGGTGGCGGTATGCGGTTCAAAACTTAAAACCAATCTTGCAGAGCTCCATCTTTGTGGGTGTTCATACGTTACCCCGTGTGCACCTTGCTTGGTATCCAGCCCGGAGATTCAGCCAATGCCGTGAGGTCTGACTATAAAGGTAACCGTGTGAACTCGTGGCCCCCCTTCCCTACCATACAGAAAAGAAAGTATGTGCACACTCGTGGACAGACAACAACAAAAAAAAATAACCAAAATGACTTCCCGACGCTTTCTAATTGGCAGTTACTTTCGATAGTTAATTAACTGCGCCTGGCCCACCCTACCTATAGCTGCCTACATATGTTGTTTGTTATTGGCAGCCCCGCATATCCAACAACAATTCAGCCTTCGGTTTCGGACATAAAAAAAACTTAGTTCTCCATAGCTGCTTTCACTTATTCAAATTCATTTATTTATAGCAACAAAAATCCTTTCATACATTTCTAGGCTTAACATATATATGTATATCTATATGTACGTATATATGTGTCAATAGCAAAATTACAAACATTAAAACAAGAGATGAAGTGAGAAAAGAAATGGTTAAATTATCTGTAACTGTATGAGAGCGAAAACAAAATTTTTGGGAGCAGAGCTATTAGATCTTTCTCCTTCGCTCACACCTTATCTACCTCTATCCGTAATTTTCGCCTCGTCGATGGCGTGGTAATATTCTCGTATAGGTACTCATATATATATATATTTACGTATGTAAATTTATACACATACATATGTACCTATACATGTATAATATACATATAATATACGATAGGTATGTATGTACATTTTTTTTTTTTTTTTTTTGAATACGTATATATATGTATGTATATAGAAGTGGATAATAAATTATAATAAGTATTTTACTAACCTTTAACAGAGCGGAGTGGAGCGCTTCCCTCGTAGCTGTTGTAGTTGTGCACGCCAATGATTATGGTTTACACTAGTATGTACAGTTTCGGCACATTCCTCGGTAATAGATAAACATATATATATTCACCGGCACTTAATAAATACTTGATCTTTTCAAACCGGTTCCTATGTACCTACATATATATATACATATTTCTTTTTCTATATAACCGAACAAAATATTTTTTCTTTTCTTCAAATTCAACTATACAAATATATAATAATAATATAATACAATGGCGCTATTATAACTCTGACGAGTTTTATGGCCGAGCTTCTCTCCCAATTTGAGGTGTGCTCTTTTTTGTTTTTTCCTACTAATTGGGTGGACCTACAGTTTTATGCCGGCTCCGAACGGCGAATGCATTTTTTGTGAGAAGCTTTTTCATGGCAGAAATACTCTCGGAGGGTATGCCGTCCACTGCCGAGAGGTGACCGCTGCTCTTAAAAAACCCAATAATTGGATTTTTACAAATTAGAAAAAATTTTTTGGTGTTTTGCTCGGACCGTGGTTTGAACCCGAGACCTCTGGCATAGCAGGCGAGCACTCTACCCACTGCACCACAGCGGCCATGTACTCGTATGTATGTAGGCCTATATATCTTAAAGGTCACCTTTTTTTTTTTCTTGTTTCACTTCATGCTAACATTTCTTCTTCTTTTTTTTTTTTTTTTTTTTTGAATACGTATATTTAACACATTACATTTGATTTCTTTAAATTTATAGATTTTGACAATATTTTTTTTTTTTTTTTTTTTTTTTTTTGAACCCAAATGTTAACCGACCGCGTATAATTTTTGCTCGAAACTAAAAATGCATCAGATTTCGCAATGCTCCTAACCTTAGCGTTGTCTCTCTACGTAGTCTAGTATGTACATAGGTAAATACCTGTTCGATCAATATACTTAAACAAGTATACCCAAGTGCGACTTTGTTTTTCTGGTATAAACCATTCAATACCAAGTGCAATGGAGGAGGTTGAGGTAAAATTGATTCCACGATCGTCAAACAAGCAGAATGCCCATGTATGTATAACGGATGTATGTAGTCTGGAACTTATGTAGAATATGTCTTTTGGATGCTTATGTAATCTTACACTGGTGGATGAAGATGTTACTAGTTGCATCCGGCGATTGGTTATGCCACCCGGTTCTTGGCACTTTCCCCTACCACATGCCTTCATGAAGAGCTGCTCTTCGGTTGAGTTACTGATCTTTGACTTGATGAGAATTACGCCTTGTGATTTTTGTACGAGCTTTACTCTTTGTACTCTAACTTTTATTTTACAATTGAAAAAATCAAAATTTACTAAAGCGCTAGAAGACGTCTCGCTGCCTCGTGATTGATTATTCAACTCCCCGTTTTTCTTTTTTTTTTCTTCCGGAAGTCGTCAGCAACCAGCCACGTTCTTCGTTTTCTTTTCTGTTATCTTCTGTTGTGCCAAGTTTAGTCATATGTTCATACAGTAATAGAGTATGTTTAGTGGGGAAATTATAAAAGATTTCTCAAAGAGATCTGCACGGTTGCGACTTGTAGGCAACCCAGTACACACACACATACACACACACACACATTCATTTTTATATAATAGAAGATAAGCACATGCATTTTCACGATTTTAAAACTGAATAATACTTCTTTTAATTTTCTATAAGATGATATATAGCTCATCTAATTCAATTAATACAATACATATCACGGTATCATTAAACCTACATAGTTTAACTAAAACGGTCTGGTACGATGGAATTTCCAATTAGACTATATAGAGGGAAGGTTCCCAAGTCAGAATATGGGAAGTTTGAAATCGTAGCAACTGCCGATTTTAAATGCTGCACTTTAATTAGCGTTATCATAACCAAATTCATAACGTTAAAACGCTTAAAGCCTGTCTCCACATAACTTGATTCGCCAACGAAACATCTAGCGAAACATCTCGCGAAATAACCCGTCTCTACGTGGCTGATCGTTATTCAGTTTGAAATTGCTCATTCTTTTTCTTCTTAAATGTTTGTATGTTTTTTTATTTATGCATTTTTGTTTTGGTGTGTGTGAGATTTCGATAGATTTTCGATACAAAATTAGAGAAGGCATCGATATTATCGGGTTCGGCAAGGGGATTGAGAACGAATCACGCGTTTTCTTCTTCTTTCGCTATCAGAAATCTGTATGGAAATTAGCGGGTTTCGGCACTGGTTTCGAGGTCGAACGAAGATTGAGAGCGAAACACGTTATGTGGAGACATGGTATTAGTGAGCTCGCAATGCCATCGCGAACAATCGGCCGAGTACCGACATACATACATATATGCATATGCACGAACTGCTATGAGCGAAAACTGTGTATGTAAGCGCCTCGTGCAGGCAATTGTTGATTTACTTCGTTTCAATGTTAGCTTTTGCATTTTGATAATTTAGTTTTGTGAATTATCGAAACAAAATGCTTTTAATAATTTAGCGTTGTGAATACACGAAACAAAACCATTTTGATGAGTTATTTCTGTGAACTAACAAAACGAAATAGAATCGGTTCGTTCGTTAAGCATCTCTGTGTTCGGTTTCCAAGTACAAATATATATGTAGCTTCATCTCAGCTTGTTTTCCATTGCGGCACCTTCTTCACCCGCATTGCATGCTACTATATTGTGTTCTCTATTTTATATTATCCTCCGAATCCAAACCATCACATCAACCTGAAATTCAGTCTAACGGCATCATATGTATAGTGGGTTATTCAACATTATATAGAATATTGAACTTTAGTGATGCTTTTATACTTATCTATCCATTTCCAAAAACAGCATCTATGAATTACAACTCACTCACGTATGCAAAGCAACCAGCAACAAGTTTGATATTGGAAACGAATTAACAGAGCTTCTGTTTTATTTACTATACCAATTTCAACGGTTACATTTGTTAAAGTTGCTAGATTATGTACATACGAGTAAACTTAACAAAAAAATATTTGTATACTTTGGAATAAGCGGAAAAATCCAATTAGCTCATACAGCGATGGTAGATGTGATACCTATTTCGAAGACATCTTCTCGGGAGCACACCAGGCTTTGAACCTACGCTCCAACCATCAGTAGTCGAATATTAGCGAAACGCTAAGCACTGTGCTCCCGAGAAGATGTCTGATGATGAAGAAAGTGGTTTTTCTTCGAAATAGCTATCACATCTACCATCGCTGTATGAGCTAATTGGATTTTTCCGCTTATTCCAAAGTATAAAAATTAAAATTAATAAAACAAGGTAAAAAAATTTTCTAAAAAGCTTTTATTTAATATTAATATAAAAATTTACTAAAAAGGAAAAAATAAATTTTTAATATTTTTGAACAAGATTTATATTAGTCCTTAGTTCATTTGGATCTTAATTTCAATCTAAGCATACCTTTAACGTATTTCTTCAAAGCATTTCTGTATATGTATCAACATATGTACATAAAAGCGTGGGTTCTCTTTA
Organism: Urophora cardui; assembly: GCA_960531455.1. Taxonomy (NCBI): domain Eukaryota; kingdom Metazoa; phylum Arthropoda; class Insecta; order Diptera; family Tephritidae; genus Urophora; species Urophora cardui. The sequence goes on along the minus strand of OY482675.1, from coordinate 19,826,472 downwards.
CGTCATGCATATCTTACGTAATTGGAACTTAAAGTTTTTATCGCTTCCTTCCATTTCATCAATACTGTTTTATAACATGAATATCTAATGAGTACCCGCGCTTTTATGTACTTATACATATGTTGATACATATACAGAAATGCTTTGAAGAAATACGTTAAAGGTATGCTTAGATTGAAATTAAGATCCAAATGAACTAAGGACTAATATAAATCTTGTTCAAAAATATTAAAAATTTATTTTTTCCTTTTTAGTAAATTTTTATATTAGCTAAATAAATGTATACCAATGAATTTATATAATGGGATGGTTATAATTTAGAAAATATATCTTGAATTAGCCGAACATTAGAATGTATGTATTTTAATTGTATAATATGTTTTAATAATTCAACCGCCACGTCGATGAATTCGTATTCAACTGTCGCTTCGGGTTTTTATATTTCTTCGGCAAGGCGTCATTAGTGTTGCCGTGGAGGCAGAGTCGAATTAGAGCAGAGTTGCTAATTGTGGGATTGAAAATTAAGTAGTATGACACTTCTAATAGAGTTGAGAGGTGTTTGTCGGAAATGTGGTAAGATGTAAGCAATGGTCGCTGGGATTTAGAAAATGTGACAATATGGCATTTACTAATATTGAGAAACAATCGATTTTTTATACACCACCCATAGAGCTTATTGATCTCTAACTGGAGAACAGCAGCATCATTATAACAATTTATCTCAGTAAAAATTTAGCATTGGAAAAGCAAGTACTTATGTCATTTATATATAATATAAATAACAATGGTCCTAAAATGCTACCTTGAGGCACTCCAGATGTGGAGCAATAAGATCTCGAGTGAACTCCATCTAGATTGACCATATTGACTTTATCATTTAAGTAGGATTTAATCCATTTCAGAAAAATAGAATGAAACCCAAAAGAAGCCAGCTTAGAAATTAAGATTTTGTGCGAGATTTTATCAAACGCCTTAGAAAAATCTGTATAAATTGTATCAACTTGATAGTAGAGTTCGCAAACTATCGATGGCACTATCGATACTATCGATAGTTTTACACTATCGCGACTATCGATGCCTGAAGACAGACTATCGATAGTATTTACATATATATTTTTTTTATCCTTGAAATCGACTTTCAATATTTATTTTAGCAACAAATTGATTTATTTAAACAGGTCTGTTCGGTGAGTGCACTGCAGTGTAGGCTAGAACAACGCCTGACAGTGGTCAGAGCAGTATAGAGGCCCTTGGCAACTTACGATCTGGCATTTCAAGCAGTGTATATGTGTGAGTGTTTTTTGTGTGTGTTAGTGCAATCGGCAGTCGTCGTGCTACACGTTCTTGTTGTCGGGCTCGCGGCGACGAAAATCAAAACTTTTTGATATTTGCGTCAATCACCCGACACTCACACATATACACCGCTTAACAATCCGGATTGTAAGTGGCCAAGGGCCTTAGTACAATGGCGCCAACAAACGAAAACTAACTAAAACGGTAATTTAGTGCAAACCAGCTGATTTATGTAAACAATTCTCAACGGTCAGATTTATAAAAGCTATTAAATTTACACAAATTTCTAATATTTGATCGAATAACTTGGCATATTTTTGCTTTATTTTCACTCGTAAACTTTTCCTTAACTGCGGTTTGTACCCCTTGAAAAAATTTGAGACCTATTTCGTTTGGTTATCTACCCGGAACGCATTTTTAAAATCAAAGAATAACATGCTTTGCAATGGTTTCCAATGGCTTGATTTTAAATAAAGAATCGTTATTTTTATCAATTCTGTTGAAAAGCATACTATCGATAATGAGCGGACAAACTATCGTTTACTATCGATGGTGGCCACTATCGATAGTTTGCGAACTCTACTTGACAGCCACGTTTAAAAGCTAAATGACAGTCCTCTGAAAATACCGCGAGGTTCGTTACTGTGGATCTAGCAGTTACAAAGCCATGCTGGTTGGGATTGATCAATGTTTTACATTAAAATATATTTTCTGTTTTATAATGCACTCAAAAAGCTTGGAAATGGTGGACAATTTAGAAATTGGTCTGTAGTTGCCACAATTACTCTTATTTCCAGATTTAAAAATCGGAGTGACCAAAGCTTTTTTCCAGTCAGCAATGAAAATTCCCGTTGACAAAGATTTATTAAAAAGCAGTAGAAGTGGCTGCACTAATGTCGAACAGTTTTTCAATAGCACTACGGAAAGGCCATCGATATCAGACACTGAGGACGGTTTAAGGTTTTTAATTACTTCAATAATGTCTAGTTCAGACAGAACTAGGGAACCAAAATCAATAGCAGAGGGAAATTCATAGGAAGTGTTGTAACTTTCCAAATAAATATCAGGAGAATCATCCAGTGTGAAATTGGCGGAGAAGAAATCAGCAAATAAGTTGGATGCCTCATAAACTGACGCGGCAGTAAAGTATGGTAGAAGCATTTTTCATCGATTTAATATAATTCCAGAAGCACTTAGGATTGGCCTTAATATTCTCCTCAAAGTTTCTCGTGTAATTGGAAAATAGAGATTTATTCAAGTTATTAAACTTTTTACTATAATGTGTGTAGATTTCATAAAAGCACTGTTGATTGCTGGACTTAAACTTTTTAAAGAACTTGTTTCTCAAATTTTTCAGATGCTTTAATTCTTCGGTGTGCCAAGGCACTTTATAAGAATTAAATTTTAATTTTGGAAAAATTTCGGAGCACGCTGTAAGAACTTCTACTTTGAAATTATCGAAACATCTAGCAATTCCAATTTCATCAAGAATTAAATGCCACTTAATATTGTTAAGCATATCGTTTAAAATAGTGAAATTACAGCGATGAAAATTGAACACCGAACTGCGATTAATCTTTGGAATGCTAAAATATTCCACGAAATCAATATCCAATCTTAAAGGTAGATGATGCAAATTCGATGATGAAATTGAAGAAGCAGGTTCTGATAAGCGAAAAACAATATTATTAGAAACTAAAACCAGATCAAGAAAACGATGAAGCGAATTATGAAATTTATTTATTTGCAATAAGCCAATACCTAATAGGTTATCAATAAAATAGGAGTCTCCAGGACTATTGACATTAGTAGGAATCGAGAAATCATTATTCTCAAAGACTTGCCAGCTTACATTGCTTAAATTAAAATCACCTAGTAGACATAATTGATTATGCCCAATAGTTCTATTTATAGCCAACACATTTTTTAAATGAGCCTTGTAAATATTCTCTGGACTTAACGGTGCACATAGGTAGATTTTCAAGTTTTATGCAGCCAAAAATATTTTATTGTCTACATCTATTCCAAATTGCTTGTTTAATGCAAAATTTTAATAATTTGTGTTAAAAGTCGATTTTATTGAAAAATATATACAGTGACTCAAAAAAAAATCATACGCCAGAGTTTTTAAATTTATTTCGAAGAGTTCTGTCGAAAATTTCACTTTCTTATTTTAGTTTAAAAATATAGACAATTTCCCAATAAAAATCGTTTTAAGCAGGATTTCTGAGCTTATGGAAAAAATTCGAAAAATCTTAGAAATTTCTGAAAGTGGATTAAAAATTTCAAAGCAAAGCCACAATTTATAGAAGATTTTGAGGAGATTTTTAAGTGTACTGTAGCCAACCAATTTTAGTGTAAAAAGTGAAATTCTCAATGCTGTGAAAAATTCCGTCGATTTTAGAATTTGGGAGAATGATCAGTTTCGACTAGCGGCAGGGGCACCCCGGTTGTCTATAAAAGCCGAGAAGACCGGTTTATTATAGCCCGGTCTATTATAAATGTAGAGCGGTTTTGAATTTTGTATTTGCACCAATTTTAAAATTTTCAATTTTGGTCGCATAAATTCGTAAAATCTATATATGTGCGGTGGTATGTATGAGACGCATATGTATAAGAGGCCAACAGATCCATAAATTCGCACGCAAAGTTGATCCAAACGTGTATCGCACTCTGATAATAATACAAGTGAAGCATGCAAGTTACTCCGAACAGCAATTAATACCCCTCTCTACTCAAACCAGTTTTGGCCGAGTCTCTATCTTTGCGGAAAATGTTATAAAGCTTCGGGTCAAACAATTCAGCCTCAAAGAAATTGTCATTCAACCAGGTCTCAGTAATGACAAATATATCATACTCCAAGAGGGAACTAAACAAACGCACATTTTCAGCCTTACTTCTTAGTCCAGACGCATTTTCGTAATATGTAGGCTCTTCGATGGATGCGAACTATTTAAAGCAGTATTTAAAGATTGTTGTGTATTCAGTTGCGATGCTACTTGATATTCGCTCGATTCTCCTCCTTCCCAAAAAAATCAAACGGTCTTACACTAATGTTGGACGGCCATATATTCGGATCTAAGATTTGGTTGTAGAACGTAGGATCAACGCCAAATTTTAAGTTAACGTTATTAAGGTCTTTTAATTCAGTGCCTTTTTTAATAAGCTTGTAGCAGATTAAATGGACTTTATCAACCCCAGCTTGCTTAGCAACATAATCAACAACCTTCTCAACTGATATATCAGGCTTAAACGAAGACACATGTAACCACTTCTTTTTTCGATTTATAACATCAAGGTCACTATTAACATTACGACCAACAACAACATTTCTACTCCGCAAAGTTTTCTTTTTAGTCACTTGAATGAAACCATCATTGGCCGGTAATACATCAGATTCAACACGATTGTGACTTTGGGCAGCATTGTTTGCTAAAGCAGTGCTACGATTATCATGTGTATCACGATTATCACTACCAGCTGCAGTGTTTGCAGCATCACCTCTTTGTTTAGCCGGCGTTAGACGTGATGAATTTGATGTGCATTTAGCAGGCGAAAGAGCATTTAGAGACATGTTAGGTAACAAACAGCAGTCATTCAAGCAAGAGAGAGATGCATCCATAACAGGTGTTTGAGCCAGAGAAGAAATTGTATTATGATATGTTGGAGGAAGCGAGCAAGCATTGTTTTGAAGAATACCCGACAAACATCGGTTATCATTATATTGACCAGTTGCCAAGTTAGAAGAGTGCAATGATAAGGGCGATTTAGCAATAACAGAGTTCTTTATTACACCAACTTCTTTTACCAATAATTCAATTTTATTGGCAATGGAGTAATTTTTATTATTTTTAGAAATATCTGTAATTTGATTTTGTAATTCAGCAATTTGCAATGCCACAGTATCAAGCTTCTTGTCGAAAAGATTCGTTATTGATTCAATTGCAAGTTTATGAGCGGCCAGAATAGAACTCAAGTCCTTACTCAGTCTTTCAGGAAAAACCACACAATCCTCGCACATATACAAAATATGGTTTTTAATATTTTCACCTCATATTCGCTAATAGTGCCAGCACAACACGATTTATGAAAACGTTTTTTACAAAAGCCATTACAAGGCACGATGAGGGTTTCACCCCTTACAAAAAGTTTATTGCATCGACCACAATTGTCATCCATTTCAGGCAGATAACCAATTTAGAAATTATAATTGGCTTAATTATTAAAATGTGCACATATGCTTATGATTCAGAGTCACTATCTCGTAATTATGTATTAAAACATATGAAAACCACAATATTACACATTTATGCAGACTTTGTACGATAATAAAAATATATTTAAAGCAAAAAGCGAAAAACACGTCTACACGACTAGACGTCTACACGACGAATTGCTAGTATGCATTTATCTTTATCGAAAAAAATAGGATATTTGGTTAATTTAAGTTATTCTGAGTGTAAATTACATTAACTAATCGTTATAATCCCGTTTGGGAAATTATGTCCCGTTCGCCATGTCCGTTACGAATTTTTTCCTGAAGTATGTTATTCTACTTTGATCTCCAATCATTACTTTTAAAATATTGAAACAAAATTCGCAGAGGTTTGTACTTTTCTAATAGCACCTAAAAATTACTTCCATATTTGTCCCGTTCGCCATCGCCCTTTAAATGCTAATATCTCAGAAACTTCAAATCAGTAGTAGTTCTTATTTGCACCGATTGTAATGCTGCTCAAGTGCTCTCCAAAAATAAAAATAAGAAGAAAAATCTTTAACGCTATGCATACTTTATTGAGCTTTGAAGGCGTACGGACGTCACGTTCGCCATCCTGGAAACGCCCATATGTATTTACATATGCCGTCAGAATGGGGTGGATTCCAAACAGCCGCACAATGGGTGATTGCGGCCAAAAATAAATTCAAAATTAAAGTATGAGTAAAACAATTTTTTAAATAGAGATCGACAGATATATCAAATTGTAATAAAAAAGCTTATATAAAAATATTTGAGTCTGTTTTCGCTTAGCCGTGCAGGGTGCCCAAAGTTGAGCAAAAAATAGGTTCTTTTATTTCTCAATGAACACACCTCATACAAAATGACCTATCTCATTTAATTGTTAACATACGAACTCGACGACCACGCCCACTTTTATATATGGGTATTATAAAGTGGCCCTATAAAAACATTTTAATCGATATCTCTGTGAAATATAAGGATATATCATTGAAATTTTATGGCAGGAGTCAGACTGCGGACATAAAACGAAAAACACAAAAATTTTGGAAAATGGGCGTGGCAGCGCCTCTTTTTATAAGCAGGAATATACTAGATTTCTAAGCCCATAGGTTAGGTTAGGTTGAGGTGGCTGTCTCCGCAATTCATGGAAGCGGGGACACACTTAGGCCGAGGTGGCCCATTGTGATACCACACGGGAGCCCTAGCTTCCTTATCCCTGTTTACAAACCTTTCCGGAAAAATTAGATTCAAAAGTATGATAAGATTAGATGCCCGTGAAGCTAAACCAGAACGTTGGTTTCATCAAGCGCAGAAAATCTAGTGTCCTTGCATTTTCCATCTCCGCCAGGCACTCGAAAAAGGGTTTATGGAGGAAGCGGTACCTGGATAGCGACAGTGCGTTTTTCAATAGCACTACGGAAAGGCCATCGATATCAGACACTGAGGACGGTTTAAGGTTTTTAATTACTTCAATAATGTCTAGTTCAGACAGAACTAGGGAACCAAAATCAATAGCAGAGGGAAATTCATAGGAAGTGTTGTAACTTTCCAAATAAATATCAGGAGAATCATCCAGTGTGAAATTGGCGGAGAAGAAATCAGCAAATAAGTTGGATGCCTCATAAACTGACGCGGCAGTAAAGTATGGTAGAAGCATTTTTCATCGATTTAATATAATTCCAGAAGCACTTAGGATTGGCCTTAATATTCTCCTCAAAGTTTCTCGTGTAATTGGAAAATAGAGATTTATTCAAGTTATTAAACTTTTTACTATAATGAGTGTAGATTTCATAAAAGCGCTGTTGATTGCTGGACTTAAACTTTTTAAAGAACTTGTTTCTCAAATTTTTCAGATGCTTTAATTCTTCGGTGTGCCAAGGCACTTTATAAGAATTAAATTTTAATTTTGGAAAAATTTCGGAGCACGCTGTAAGAACTTCTACTTTGAAATTATCGAAACATCTAGCAATTCCAATTTCATCAAGAATTAAATGCCACTTAATATTGTTAAGCATATCGTTTAAAATAGTGAAATTACAGCGATGAAAATTGAACACCGAACTGCGATTAATCTTTGGAATGCTAAAATATTCCACGAAATCAATATCCAATCTTAAAGGTAGATGATGCAAATTCGATGATGAAATTGAAGAAGCAGGTTCTGATAAGCGAAAAACAATATTATTAGAAACTAAAACCAGATCAAGAAAACGATGAAGCGAATTATGAAATTTATTTATTTGCAATAAGCCAATACCTAATAGGTTATCAATAAAATAGGAGTCTCCAGGACTATTGACATTAGTAGGAATCGAGAAATCATTATTCTCAAAGACTTGCCAGCTTACATTGCTTAAATTAAAATCACCTAGTAGACATAATTGATTATGCCCAATAGTTCTATTTATAGCCAACACATTTTTTAAATGAGCCTTGTAAATATTCTCTGGACTTAACGGTGCACATAGGTAGATTTTCAAGTTTTATGCAGCCAAAAATATTTTATTGTCTACATCTATTCCAAATTGCTTGTTTAATGCAAAATTTTAATAATTTGTGTTAAAAGTCGATTTTATTGAAAAATATATACAGTGACTCAAAAAAAAATCATACGCCAGAGTTTTTAAATTTATTTCGAAGAGTTCTGTCGAAAATTTCACTTTCTTATTTTAGTTTAAAAATATAGACAATTTCCCAATAAAAATCGTTTTAAGCAGGATTTCTGAGCTTATGGAAAAAATTCGAAAAATCTTAGAAATTTCTGAAAGTGGATTAAAAATTTCAAAGCAAAGCCACAATTTATAGAAGATTTTGAGGAGATTTTTAAGTGTACTGTAGCCAACCAATTTTAGTGTAAAAAGTGAAATTCTCAATGCTGTGAAAAATTCCGTCGATTTTAGAATTTGGGAGAATGATCAGTTTCGACTAGCGGCAGGGGCACCCCGGTTGTCTATAAAAGCCGAGAAGACCGGTTTATTATAGCCCGGTCTATTATAAATGTAGAGCGGTTTTGAATTTTGTATTTGCACCAATTTTAAAATTTTCAATTTTGGTCGCATAAATTCGTAAAATCTATATATGTGCGGTGGTATGTATGAGACGCATATGTATAAGAGGCCAACAGATCCATAAATTCGCACGCAAAGTTGATCCAAACGTGTATCGCACTCTGATAATAATACAAGTGAAGCATGCAAGTTACTCCGAACAGCAATTAATACCCCTCTCTACTCAAACCAGTTTTGGCCGAGTCTCTATCTTTGCGGAAAATGTTATAAAGCTTCGGGTCAAACAATTCAGCCTCAAAGAAATTGTCATTCAACCAGGTCTCAGTAATGACAAATATATCATACTCCAAGAGGGAACTAAACAAACGCACATTTTCAGCCTTACTTTTTAGTCCAGACGCATTTTCGTAATATGTAGGCTCTTCGATGGATGCGAACTATTTAAAGCAGTATTTAAAGATTGTTGTGTATTCAGTTGCGATGCTACTTGATATTCGCTCGATTCTCCTCCTTCCCAAAAAAATCAAACGGTCTTACACTAATGTTGGACGGCCATATATTCGGATCTAAGATTTGGTTGTAGAACGTAGGATCAACGCCAAATTTTAAGTTAACGTTATTAAGGTCTTTTAATTCAGTGCCTTTTTTAATAAGCTTGTAGCAGATTAAATGGACTTTATCAACCCCAGCTTGCTTAGCAACATAATCAACAACCTTCTCAACTGATATATCAGGCTTAAACGAAGACACATGTAACCACTTCTTTTTTCGATTTATAACATCAAGGTCACTATTAACATTACGACCAACAACAACATTTCTACTCCGCAAAGTTTTCTTTTTAGTCACTTGAATGAAACCATCATTGGCCGGTAATACATCAGATTCAACACGATTGTGACTTTGGGCAGCATTGTTTGCTAAAGCAGTGCTACGATTATCATGTGTATCACGATTATCACTACCAGCTGCAGTGTTTGCAGCATCACCTCTTTGTTTAGCCGGCGTTAGACGTGATGAATTTGATGTGCATTTAGCAGGCGAAAGAGCATTTAGAGACATGTTAGGTAACAAACAGCAGTCATTCAAGCAAGAGAGAGATGCATCCATAACAGGTGTTTGAGCCAGAGAAGAAATTGTATTATGATATGTTGGAGGAAGCGAGCAAGCATTGTTTTGAAGAATACCCGCCAAACATCGGTTATCATTATCATATATCACCAGTTGCCAAGTTAGAAGATTGCAATGATAAGGGCGATTTAGCAATAACAGAGTTCTTTATTACACCAACTTCTTTTACCAATAATTCAATTTTATTGGCAATGGAGTAATTTTTATTATTTTTAGAAATATCTGTAATTTGATTTTGTAATTCAGCAATTTGCAATGCCACAGTATCAAGCTTCTTGTCGAAAAGATTCGTTATTGATTCAATTGCAAGTTTATGAGCGGCCAGAATAGAACTCAAGTCCTTACTCAGTCTTTCAGGAAAAACCACACAATCCTCGCACATATACAAAATATGGTTTTTAATATTTTCACCTCATATTCGCTAATAGTGCCAGCACAACACGATTTATGAAAACGTTTTTTACAAAAGCCATTACAAGGCACGATGAGGGTTTCACCCCTTACAAAAAGTTTATTGCATCGACCACAATTGTCATCCATTTCAGGCAGATAACCAATTTAGAAATTATAATTGGCTTAATTATTAAAATGTGCACATATGCTTATGATTCAGAGTCACTATCTCGTAATTATGTATTAAAACATATGAAAACCACAATATTACACATTTATGCAGACTTTGTACGATAATAAAAATATATTTAAAGCAAAAAGCGAAAAACACGTCTACACGACTAGACGTCTACACGACGAATTGCTAGTATGCATTTATCTTTATCGAAAAAAATAGGATATTTGGTTAATTTAAGTTATTCTGAGTGTAAATTACATTAACTAATCGTTATAATCCCGTTTGGGAAATTATGTCCCGTTCGCCATGTCCGTTACGAATTTTTTCCTGAAGTATGTTATTCTACTTTGATCTCCAATCATTACTTTTAAAATATTGAAACAAAATTCGCAGAGGTTTGTACTTTTCTAATAGCACCTAAAAATTACTTCCATATTTGTCCCGTTCGCCATCGCCCTTTAAATGCTAATATCTCAGAAACTTCAAATCAGTAGTAGTTCCTATTTGCACCGATTGTAATGCTGCTCAAGTGCTCTCCAAAAATAAAAATAAGAAGAAAAATCTTTAACGCTATGCATACTTTATTGAGCTTTGAAGGCGTACGGACGTCACGTTCGCCATCCTGGAAGCGCCCATATGTATTTACATATGCCGTCAGAATGGGGTGGATTCCAAACAGCCGCACAATGGGTGATTGCGGCCAAAAATAAATTCAAAATTAAAGTAGGAGTAAAACAATTTTTTAAATAGAGATCGACAGATATATCAAATTGTAATAAAAAAGCTTATATAAAAATATTTGAGTCTGTTTTCGCTTAGCCGTGCAGGGTGCCCAAAGTTGAGCAAAAAATAGGTTCTTTTATTTCTCAATGAACACACCTCATACAAAATGACCTATCTCATTTAATTGTTAACATACGAACTCGACGACCACGCCCACTTTTATATATGGGTATTATAAAGTGGCCCAATAAAAACATTTTAATCGATATCTCTGTGAAATATAAGGATATATCATTGAAATTTTATGGCAAGAGTCAGACTGCGGACATAAAACGAAAAACACAAAAATTTTGGAAAATGGGCGTGGCAGCGCCTCTTTTTATAAGCAGGAATATACTAGATTTCTAAGCCCATAGGTTAGGTTGAGGTGGCTGTCTCCGCAATTCATGGAAGCGGGGACACACTTAGGCCGTGGTGGCCCATTGTGATACCACACGGGAGCCCTAGCTTCCTTATCCCTGTTTACAAACCTTTCCGGAAAAATTAGATTCAAAAGTATGATAAGATTAGATGCCCGTGAAGCTAAACCAGCACGTTTGTTTCATCAAGCGCAGAAAATCTAGTGTCCTTGCATTTTCCATCTCCGCCAGGCACTCGAAAAAGGGTTTATGGAGGAAGCGGTACCTGGATAGCGACAGTGCGGGGCAGTGGCATAGATAGTGCTCAACACTCTCTATTTCCTCCACGTCCCTACAGCTGCGGCAGAAGTCGTTTTTATATAGGCCCATGCGAGAGGCGTGAGTGCCCATAAGACAATGGCCTGTTAGAAGTCCCACCAGCGGACCTATAGAGAGCCGATTCAGATGCAGCACCGATACAGACCTAGCCTCATCCAGTCTAGGCCAGATTTGCCTAGAAATCACACAAGTTGACTCCTTGGCCCATCTAGCGTTAGCCTGTTCAATGGAGCGAGATCTCAACCAATGCTTGCATGAGCCAACCCATGCCGCAGATGTGAAATCCTGCAAGCTTGTGCCTTCCCTTGCCAACTCAGCTGCAATGCAGTTGCCCCGAACTTTGCTATGGCCTGGAACCCAAATGACGTTCAGGTCGCACCTTTCGGCTAGTTTGTTCAAAGACTCCCTACATTTCATTGCAACTATAGATGTAGCATTGTTACTCTGTAAGGATTTTATGGCAGCTTGGCTGTCAGAGAAGATTTTGATAGAATTTATGTCTGGCAGATCTGTCAGGCGACGAGCTGCTTCCCATATGGCTATGAGCTCAGCCTGATAGACGCTGCAGTGATCAGGTAGGCGCAAACTTACTTTCAGATGAAGCTCTTCGCAGAAAAACCCACTTCCAACTATATTGTTCAATTTAGAGCCGTCCGTGTAAATGTGCAGTGTATTAGGGTCGGGATCCCCTAAGTTCTTCCACTCGCTCCTCTCCGGGATTCTTGTGGAGAATTTGTTATCCCAACAAAAGGCTGGTATTGCATAGTCCAGCTTTAGAAAATTGGCAGGGACGTTACTAAGAATTTGAGCGTGCGCGAATCTGGTGTCCCTCCAGGGTTCGGTTGCATTGAGCCTTGCCGCGTTGCAGCTGGCAATGAGTTTCCCCTGTATATCCGTGGGGAGAAGAAATAGGATGGTTTCGAGAGCTTTAGTTGGGGTGGAGGGAAGGGCTCCGCTAATAAGCATGGAAGCCATTCGCTACACTCTAGTTAATTTGCTCTTATTGGTTTCGAGTTTCAGTGCTGGCCACCATATGGTGACTGCATAGAAGAGAATAGGTCGCACTACCGCTGTGTACAGCCAATGGACGATTTGGGGGTTAAGTCCCCATCTCTTGCCTATCGCTGATTTACATGCGTAAAGTGCTAACATGGCTTTTTGGGATCGTACTTCTACGTTCCGTTTCCAGTTTAGTTTTCTGTCTAGAATAACACCAAGGTATTTAACCTCGGTAGAGAGTTTAATCTCCTTCCCATTTATGGACGGAGGTTTGAATTCAGGTATCTTATGTTTGCGGGTAAACAGAACCATTTCCGTTTTCTCAGAGCTGACACTGAGCCCGCATTTCAGAGACCAGGTTTTTACAATGTTGAGTGCATTTTGCAAAAGGTCGCTCAGCACCGGTATATGCTTGCCAGTCGCTGTCAGGGCGATGTCATCGGCGTACGCAATGACCTGGCAGCCCGTGTGCTGAATTTTAGAGAGCAGGGTGTTCACCGTTAGGTTCCAAAGCAGAGGAGACAAAACTCCACCCTGGGGTGTTCCCCTGTTGGCATACCTAGTTATCGATGAATTACCCATTTCAGAAATAATGGCTCTTCTACTAAGAAGAAGTTCGACAAACCTCACGAGAGCCTCTTCTACCTCCAAGTCCCGTAGGGCGGTGGTAACGGCTCCCGGTAGAACATTGTTGAAAGCTCCTTCTATGTCGAGAAAGATGCCCAGTGTGAATTCCTTAAAGGCTAGCCCCTTTTCTATCTTGGAAGTGATAGCGTGTAGAGCAGTCTCTACGGACTTGCCTTTGGAATAAGCGTGTTGAAAAGGAGATAGAGTATTCGCACGGAGCCTGATATAGACATCCAGCAATCTCTCAAGAACTTTGAGTAGAAAAGAGGTCAGGCTTATCGGCCTGAAATCCTTTGAGCTGCTGTAGGAGGCTCTGCCCCCTTTAGGAATAAAGATCACCTTCGCCTTGGTCCATTCCAGAGGAATGTATGACAGGTTGAGGCAGGCTTTATAGATAGGAACAAGTAGAGGGGTTAGAGTATCACTTGCTGCCTGTAATTCAGCAGGAAAGATTCCATCTATTCCCGGAGATTTGAAGGGTTTGAAGGATTTAATTGCCCATTTTACCCTTGTGTTAGTAATTATGTGCTCCAAGTCATTAGATGTCCTGGGGTTAGAGTAGGTTCTATAAGGTTCCGAGGTGCACCCTGGGAAGTGTGTGGTGACCAGGGTGTTCAGAATATCAGTACTAGATGTGGCCCAGTCCCCATTTTGCATTCGGATACAGCTTGGGGGAACTGGGTTAGTAGAGAGGACCTTTCGTAGACGATTGGCCTCAGAGATTTCTTCTATGTTTCTTCTAAGCCCATAACTCGACAAATAATTGATACATAATGACGAAACTTGGTGTATACACATTTGTTACTTGTGATAATACATGTTCTAAATTTTAGCGAAATCAGTTGATGACCACGCCCCTTTTTATACTCAGCTGTACTAGTACACAGAGTATTATAGTTTTAATCACATAACGGTGGATTGTAACAGAATGAAATAATCGAGATAGATATAGACTTATATATATCAAAATGATCAGGGTGAAAAGAGAAATCGATTGAGCCATGTCCGTCCGTCCGTCTGTCCGTCCGTCCGTCCGTCTGTCCGTCCGTCTTTAAACACTCTAACTCGTGCAAAAATTGAGATATTTGGATGAAATTTGAAATGCAAGTTGGTATCGAGACTGGGACGGTTGGTATTGAAAATGGGCGAAATCGGACCATGACCACGCCCACTTTTCGTATATAGAAAAAATCGGAAATTTGGTATCTCAGTCACTAATATAGCTGGAGCGATGAAATTTTACCCACGTGTTGAGCTCAGGCCCTTATGAAGAAATTTGATGAAATTTTGGAAAATGGGCGGTGCCACGCCCACTTATTAAGGGTCAAACCTTGAAAGTTTTATATGTCATAACTTAGAAACCATTGAAGATATATCGATCAAATTTGGTACGCGTGATGTACTTACTTAGGCAAACGTTTGGACGGAAAATAGTTAAAATCGGTTGACGGCCACGCCCACTTTTATATATGTATATAATAAAGTGACCTAATAAAAACATTTTAAGCCATATCTCTGTCAAATATAAAGATATATCAGTGAAATTTTGTCGCATGAGTCCAACTATGGACATAAAACAAAAAACCCAAAAATTTGGGAAAATGGGCGGTGCCACGCCCACTTATTAATGGGCAAACATTGAAAGTTTTATGAGTCATAACTCAGAAACCGTTAAATTGAAATTAGGTACGCGTGATATACTTACTTAGGCAAATGTTTGGTCGAAAAATTTCCAAAATCGGTTGACGGCCACGCCCACTTTTATATATGTGTATTATAAAGTGGCCTAATAAAAACATTTTAAGCAATATCTCTGTCAAATATAAAGATATATCATTGAAATTTTACAGCAGGAGTCCAACCGCGGACATAAAACGAAAAACACAAAAATTTTGGAAAATGGGCGTGGCACCGCCTCTTTTTAGAAACAGCAATATACGAGATATCTGAGCCTATAACTCGACAAATAATTGAGATATTATGACGAAACTTTGTTTATACACTTTTATAACTTGTGTTAATAGACACGCAAAAATTTATTGAAATCGGTTTATGACCACGCCTACTTTTTAACAAAGATATTTCTGGAACACCCTTTGGGAATTTGTTACGTGATATCTTTGTAACTAGAAGTCAAAAAGGAATGAAATTTTGCACAAAGAATAATATTCATATGCTTAGTTGGATGACTGATAAAAATGTTGAAAATGGGCGTGGCTACGCCCATTTTATGCGGCACTCGCTTTATATAAAATAGTCCGTGTTTCCATCAAATGCAAACAAACAATGAAAGCATAATAATAATAATACAAAGGCGCTATTATAACTCTGACGAGTTTTATGGCCGAGCTTCTCTCCCAATTCGAGGTGTGCTCCTTTTTGTTTTTCCTACTAATTGGGTGAACCTTCAGTTTTACGCCGGCTCCGAACGGCGAATGCATTTTTTGTGAGAAGCTTTTTCATGGCAGAAATACTCTCGGAGGGTATGCCGCCCACTGCCGAGAGGTCACCGCTGCTCTTAAAAAACCCAATAATTGGATTTTTACTAATTAGAAAAATTTGTTTGGCTCGGACCGTGGTTTGAACCCGTGACCTCTGGCATAGCAGGCGAGCACTCTACCCACTGCACCACAGCGGCCACAATGAAAGCATACAGCTGAGTATCTAATGTTCGATTCCACTCGAACTTAGGCTTCCTTACTTGTTGTATATGGGAACTATAAAGGGGCCTAATTAAAACATTTTAAGCGATATCTTTGTCAAATGTAAAGATAATTCATTGAAATTTTGTGGCATGAGTTCTACAATAGACCGGAAACAAAAAATAGAAAAATTTAGGAAATAATATAATATAATACAATGGCGCTATTATAACTCTGACGAGTTTTATGGCCGAGCTTCTCTCCCAATTCGAGGTGTGCTCCTTTTTGTTCTCCCTACTAATTGGGTGGACCTACAGTTTTATGCCGGCTCCGAACGGCGAATGCATTTTTTGTGAGAAGCCTACACTTTTATAACTTGTGTTAATAGACACGCAAAAATTTAATGAAATCGGTTTATGACCACGCCTACTTTTTAACAAAGATATTTCCGGAACACCCTTTGGGTTACGTGACATCTTTGTAACTAGAAGTCATAAAGGAATGAAATTTTGCACAAAGAATAATATTCATATGCTTAGTTGGATAACTGATAAAAATTTTGAAAATGGGCATATCTACGCCCACTTTATGCAGCACTCGCTTTATATAAAGTATAATGTGTTTCCATCAAACGCAAACAAACAATGAAAACATACAGCTGAGTATCTAATGTTCGATTCCATTCGAACTTAGGCTTCCTTACTTGCTATTTTTATACTCAGCTGTACTAGTACACAGAGTATTATAGTTTTAATCACATAACGGTGGATTGTAACAGAGTGAAATAATCGAGATAGATATAGACTTATACATATCAAAATGATCAGGGTGAAAAGAGAAATCGATTGAGCCATGTCCGTCCGTCCGTCCGTCCGTCCGTCTGTCCGTCCGTCTGTCCGTCCGTCTGTAAACACTCTAACTCGCGCAAAAATTGAGATATTTTGATGAAATTTGAAATGCAAGTTGGTATCGAGACCGGGACGGTTGGTATTGAAAATGGGCGAAATCGGACCATGACCACGCCCACTTTTCCTATATAGAAAAAATCGGAAATTTGGTATCTCAGTCACTAATATAGCTGGAGCGATGAAATTTTACCCGTGTTGAGCTCAGGCCCCTAGGAAGAAATTTTATGACATTTTGGAAAATGGGCGGTGCCACGCCAACTTATTAAGGGTCAAACCTTGCAAGTTTTATATGTCATAACTCAGAAACCATTGAAGATATATCGACAAAATTTGGTACGCTTGATTTACTTACTTAGGCAAACGTTTGGACGGAAAATAGTTAAAATCGGTTGACGGCCACGCCCACTTTTATATATTTGTATTATAAAGTGACCTAATAAAAACATTTTAAGCCATATCTCTGTCAAATATAAAGATCTATCATTGAAATTTTGTCGCATGAGTCCAACTATGGACATAAAACAGAAAACACAAAAATTTTGGAAAATGGGCGGTGCCACGCCTACTTATTAAGGGGCAAACATTTAAAGTTTTATGAGTCATAAATCAGAAACCGTTGAAGATATATCGATTAAATTTGGTACGCGTGATATACTTACATAGTCAAATGTTTGGACGAAAAATTGCCAACATCGGTTGACGGCCACGCCCACTTTTATATATGGGAAACATAAAGTGACCTAATAAAACATTTTAAGCGATATATCTGTCAAATATAAAGATATATCACTGAAATTTTATAGCAGGAGTCCAACTGCGGACATAAAACGAAAAACACAAAAATTTTGGCAAATGGGCGTGGCACCGCCTCTTTTTATAAACAGGAATATACGAGATTTCTGAGCCCATAAATCGACAAATGATTTATATATATGACTACACTTGGTGTGTACACTTTTATTACATGTGGTAATACATGTTGAAAATTTTAGCGAAATCGGTTGACGACCACGCCCACTTTTATATATGGGTATTATAAAGTGACCTAATAAAAACATTTTAACCGATATCTTTGTCTAATGTAAAGATAATTCATTTAAATTTTGTGGTATGATTTCTACAATAGACCGGAAACAACAAATAGAAAAAATTTGGAAAATGGGCGTGGCACCGCCTCTTTTTACGCAAAGGGATATACGAGATTTCTTAGCCTATAACTCGACAAATAATTGCGATATTATGACGAAACTTGGTTTATACACTTTTATAACATGTGTTAATAGCCACGCAAAAATTTATTGAAATCGGTTTATGACCACGCCTACTTTTTAAGAAAGATATTTCTGGAACACTCTTTGGGAATTTGTAACGTGACATGTTTATAACTAGAAGTCATAAAGGAATGAAATTTTGCACAAAGAATAATATTCATATGCTTAGTTGGATGACTGATAAAAATTTAGAAAATGGGCGTGGCTACGCCCACTTTATGCAGCACTCGCTTTATATTAAGTGCACCGTGTTTCCATCAAACGCAAACAAACAATGAAAGCATACAGCTGACTATCTAATGTTCGATTCCACTCGAACTTAGGCTTCCTTACTTGTTGCAGATAATTTTTTTTTGCAAACATTATTCGCAATTTTTGTGTTCTGGATCGCGGTCGGATGGCGCTTTTTTATGATGTTTTTTGGGCATTCCATTAGTAACTATTAGCAAAAAAAAAATTATTGGGCACTTTAAGTCAGCGGTATTTACTTACATTTTTTACAGACTTGTTATTTTTTATGAAAATTTTTTTTTGTTACTTACTGAGTACTACGAATAATGAATTAAAGCATGCATAACACTCGCTCCCTTAAAGTGCCCAAAAATTTTTTTTGCTAACAGTTACTAATGAAATGCCCAACAACATCATACAAAAGCGCCATCCGACCGCGATCCAGAACATAAAAATTGCGAATAATGTTTACAAAAAAATTATCTGCAAAAATAACAAGTAAGCCTAAGTTCGAGTGGAATCGAACATTAGATACTCAGCTGTATGCTTTCATTGTTTGTTTGCGTTTGGTGGAAACACGTTGTACTTTATATAAAGCGAGTGTTGCATAAAGTGGGCGTAGCCCATTTTCAAAATTTGTATAAGTCATCCATCTAAGGATATGAATATTATTCTTTGTGCAAAATTTCATTCCTTTATGACTTCTAGTTACAAAGATGACACGTTACAAATTCCCAAAGGGTTTTCCAGCCATACTACCCACTTTCATTAAAATACATGGCCGTGGAAAAATTTTAGGTGGCTCAGTTCAAAAAATTCAACTATAGTATTAGCCTAACAGAACAGGCTAATCGACGACACGATCGTATGTAATATCAGTAAGTGCTGTTGCAGTTCCGGATTGGAAGAACTTCCAATAAGCTGCGTGTATGAACTTAGGAGTTTTTACTCTCTAATTGGTTATGCTTGTGGGGCACACAGTTTTTGGATTGGAAGGAATACAAATAAGCTTCTTTTTGAAATTTGGAGTTATTATGGCCTAATAGGATAGGCTCTTCGGAGTTTTAACTCTAGTGGGTCTAGCCTTAGCCGCAATTTAGGTGGATATCTTTTCTTTTGAACCTCCTAGGCTAACTCTATACTAATAGATTCTTAGCCAATATGTTTGGATATTTGAATAGCCTTCTAGTGTAAATAGATTGGGTTTTTCTTATTTCTTCACTCACGGTGTTTATTTTCAGTTGCTATGAATAGCGGAGTTTTTCATGTACCAAGCCGCTCTACATATTGAACTTAACGTTTTTGATCGTAGCTGTTGGATTCTTTCTAAGGTGGATTTGGATGCTGAACCCCAAAGTTGCATCCCATATATCCAGGATGGTTTAATCACCATGTTAAATAATAGTAATTTGTTCTCTAGGCCCAATTTGGATTTTGGACTATAAGTTGGATATTTTCAACTTAGATTGAACAATTTTATTATCTATGTGGTTTTCCCAAGTGAATCTTCTATCCAATGTGATACCGAGGTACGTTGCTAAGTCTTTCTGGGGTATCGCTTCACCATTTATTTTAAATGAAGGGTATGCTTCTCTTTTTATCGTAAAAATTACTTGGATGCATTTGCATTCATTGACTTTAATTCTGCAGGTTGAAAGCCACTCTTCTAGTATTTTTAGATGGTGTTGTAGCTGACTAGTAGCCACAATGGGATTTGAATGGACGATTACGATTGCTGTGTCATCCGCAAAAGTTGATATGAGAAGATTTTTATTTGTTGACAGATCGCTTGTAAAAATTAATTATACGATGGGACCCTAAACGGTTCGTTGTGGGACTCCCGCAGATTTGGAGTAACTCCTGCAGATATGTTACTCCATGTGGCGTGCATTATTGGACTCGGCCAAAAACGCCTAGATCGTTACGCGCCAAAGAAGAAGAAGATTATAAGTAGTAACTGTTGTACTACGACAGATTTGTCATAGACCTTCTAGTATTAAGTAATAAACTACTTATAAATACAAATAAGTAGATACTTGGATATAAGTAACTTACCCATAGTTTTGGAATGCAGCTGATAAGGAGGTATTCCACAATGTGCAGGCGGTGGTGTTGTAAGTGGATCATCATTATTACAAAAAAATGTCGAGAGACCAACTTTGCTTGACTGCAAAATAAAGGTAAGAATCCCTGAGTTACTTACAAAGAGAAAAATGGACAATGGTTTTTTCGACCAACTTTTTGGTTAATGTTTTATTGGTTGATTTATTCATGTCAAAAGGAAAAAAATTAATATCTACCATTTCATTGTACCATTAAGCAATATTTTTCTAACAATCAATATCAAACAAATAGTTGGTTTCCTCAACGTGTATATTTATGGCAGAGCTTCTCTCCCAATTCGAGGTGTGCTCCTTTTGTTTTTCCTACTAAGTGGGTGGACCTACAGTTTTATGCCGGCTCCGAACAGCATTTTTTGTGATAAGCTCTTTCATGGCAGAAATCACTCGGAGGGTATGCCGCCCACTGCCGAGAGGTGACCGCTGCTCTTAAAAAACCCAATAATTGGATTTTTACTAATTAGAAAATTTTTTTTGATGTTTGCTCGGACTGGGGTTTGAACCCGAGACCTCTGGCATAGCAGGCGATCACTCTACCCACTGCACCACAGGGGCCACGTTGTTACACTAACGAAAATATTGGTTAATCTTCTTTATATTATAAATGTGAAATGGAAATTGTGTTTAAACTCAATTGGCGAGAAAACCGCTGAACGGATCCTCACGAAACTTTGCACACCTAGGTATTTTCACCCGGTAATTGCTATAGGCATACTTTTAATCTGATTAAAAGTCAGGGATGGGCACCTCCCATACAAAATTTTCCTTTTTTCGTAATATCTCTTGAAATATTTGTACTAGAATAATGAAAATTTTTGTGAAGGAATAATACAAAAATATATACTCAACGGATAAACAATTTAGGTCTTGGTAAAGCAGGGATGTGCACCTCCCATACAAACTGAAATTTTCACAGCGAATATCTCTGGAAATATTTGTAGTAGGGTACTGAAATTTGGTGTGAGGGCATGTGAGATAACTATGTATTAAACGGGTAAAAACGCTAGGCCTTAGTAAAGCAGGGATGGGCACCTCCCATACAAACTGAAACTTTCACAGCGAATATCTCTGGAAATATTTGTAGTAGGGTACTGAAATTTGGTGTGAGGGCATGTGAGATAACTATGTATTAAACGGGTAAAAACGCTAGGTCTTGGTCAAGCAGGGATGGGCACCTCCCATACAAACTGAAATTTTCACATCGAATATCTCTGGAAATATTTGTAATAGGGTACTAAAAATGGTGTGAGGGCATGTGAGATAACTATATATTAAACGGAAAAAACACTAGGTCTTGGTAAAGCAGGGATGGGCACTTCGCATACAAGCTTAAATTTTCACAGCGAATATCTCTGGAAATATTTGTAGTAGGGTTCTGAAAACTGGTGTGAGGGCATGTGAGATAACTATGTATTAAACGGGAAAAACACTAGGTCTTGGTAAAGCAGGGATGGGCACCTCCCATACAAACTGAAATTTTCACAGCGAATATCTCTGGATATATTTGTAGTAGGGTAATTGAAAATTGGTGTGAGGGCATGTGAGATAACTATGTATTAAGCGGGTAAAAACGCTAGGTCTTGGTAAAGCAGGGATGGGCACCTCCCATACAGACTGAAATTTTTACAGCGAAAATCTCTTGAAATATTTATAGTAGGGTACTGAAAATTGGTGTTGGGCATATGAAATAATTACGTACTCAACGGACAAAAAAAAAAAATAAGAAAACTATCTTTGACGTCAAGAATGATATTTTTCTATGTAACTTTTTTGGACTAACTCAATATGCTAATACTTTTAAAAGCACGTGGTGTGAAACCCGCGGGTAACCTCTAGTTGACATCTAGAAATGAAATAAAGTAAAAAAAAATTTAAAAAGCTTTTATTTAATGTTAATATAAAAATTTACTAAAAAGGAAAAGGGCTTTCGCCCAAACGCGTGGAGGGATTTTGATCAAATTTACACATCACCTGAGTACCTTACCCTAGATAGTTTATATGCATGTTTTTTTCAAATCCGGAACTCGGTTCCCTAGATATAGGCCCCAAGGTCAAAACGTGGACCCGGCTTTCCCCTTTTTTGGACGTTATTGGTATCAAATAAAAGGTATTGATGAGGACTTTGACACAGAACTATTATAATTGTGATATATAGGCCGGGTCCCTAGATATGGGTCAAAACGTGGACCCGGATAACCCCGGAAATTTTTTTAGTGGTATTGGTATCAAATGAAGGGTGTTGAGCAGGGATTTTACATAGAAATGAACTCATTACGTTTGCTAGTTCGGGTCCCAAGATGTGGGTCAATATGTGAACCCGGATAACAGTACAGAGAAGAGTACTCATTCGGATTTCTAGGTCGGGTCTCCAGATATGGGTCAAAACGTGGATCCGGATGACCCTCGAATGTTTCTGAGCGATATTGGCATCAAATGAAAGGTATTGATGAGGACTTTTACACAGAACGATTATAATTGTGATATATAGGCCGGATCCCTAGATATGGGTCAAAACGTGGACCCGGATAACCCCGGAAAATTTCTTAGTTGTATTGGTATCACATGAAAGGTGTTGAGCAGGGATTTTACATAGAAATGAACTCATTACGCTTCCTAGGTCCGGTCCCAAGATGTGGGTCAATATGTGAACCCGGATAACACCGGAATATTTCTCAGGGATATTGGTACCAAATGAAAGGTCTTGATGAGCACATCCCCAAATATGGGTAAAAACGTGGACCCGGATGACCCTCTAATTTTTGTGAGCGATATTGGTATCAAATGAAAGGTATTGATGAGGACTTCGAGATAGAACTATTTTATTTGTGATACCTAGAACGGGCCCCTAGATCTGGGTAAAATCGTGGACCCTGATGACACCGGGATATTTCTCACTGATATTGGTATCAAATTAAAGGTGTTGAGCAGGGATTTTATATCGAGCCGTACCCATTATAATTCCTACCTCAAGTCCCCAGATATGGGTCAAAACGTGGACGGATAACCACGAAATATTTCCCAGCGATATTGGTATCAAATGGAGGGTGTTGAGCTGGGATTTAGCATAGGTATGAACTCATTATTCTTAGGTTGGGTTCCCAGATGTGTGTCAATACATAGATCCAGGCGATTCCGTGATACTGCTGAGCAATACTGATATAAAATGAAAGGTATTGATCGGGATGCTACATAGAGCCGTGATTGTTAGGCCCGGTACTCAATTATGGGTAAAAGAGTGGACCCGGATGCCACGGAATGGCTTTAAGCAACGATGGTAGCAAATCAGAAGCGAAATTCAGGGCTAAGTATGTTATGCTAAGTCCGGTTCCCTAGGGAAAAGGAATGGGGAAAGTTAATGGGAATGGGAACGTCAGTGGCAAAGGGATGGATGACGAGAGGTAGAATATAATAAAAATATAATGAAGAAGATGGGGCAAGAGACAGTAAGTCAGGGAATGAGAGAAGGGATAAGAGGGGGAATGAAAGGCAGAAAGACAGAAAAGGAGTGGTAAGGGGGAGCGGTAGAGAAAGGGAAAGGGAAGCGGAAATGTGACGGGAAAGGAAAAAGAAAACGGAATAGCAAATAAAAGGAAAGGGAAGGGAAAGGAAAGGAAAGGAAAGGAAAGGAAAGGAAAGGAAAAGAGAAAGCGAATAGTAGAGGGAAAGGGGGTAGGAGACTAATACGTAGAAAAAAGGGATAACGACATTTTTTCCTTCACTTTATTTTAAACTTATCTGAATTTTGCTGAGTCGGAAGCCCGAGGAATGTTCGGTTTCTAGATACTTCCAACTGATTTTAAAGTGTGCCGTTTTTCGCTTCTAATGCCTATAATAGTAAGTGGCCCAAAGCAAAGCTAGGCCGGGTACAGCTAGTATTACATAAAAGCTTTCTAAAAAAATTTTTTTAATTTGTTTTATTTTTGTCTTTTAAGTTTTACAATGCATATTACACCTAATATTTGTCAACACTCCCACTATTAATATAGTCCAACAGTTTTTAATATGAAGTGCACTATGTTTAATATTTTGATGGTTTCTGCTCAGCCAGTTTTTTCTATCCAATTTCCATGGAGTCTTCTAAGTGGTTTTACTGTACTATTTTGTGAATAGATTACTTCATACAATCTTACCTACATACATACATTGGTGTTGTATCAGTGTTTCAGAATCTCTCTTGTTTGTTTTCGTGGATTAATCTTAATCAATAGACCGGGCTTATAACTTTGTTTATTGCTAACGCTTCCAATGTTTCAAGATTGTCGGCATTTTTCCGTGTTTATAGTTCTTCCTGCTACTGTTCCGTTATTCATAAAACTTGCTTCAATAGTCGACCCCTGCGTCATTTATCGGCAAAATATTATTACGGATTTACTCAATTTTTTGTAGGTAATACGTGTTCAAAATAGGAACAAAATTGGTTCATAAATAAAAATTTTCTAAATATCTTGACACTAGCGCCACCTAGCGGCGATTTTTTTCCACAGATATATTTACTTTCTCATAGGCAATATATATACCGAATATGAACAAATTCGGTCGGAAAAAACGAATTTTAGAAATATCTTGAGACCAGCGCCACCTAGCGGCGCTGTATTTACTTTCTCATAGGCAATATATGTACCGAATATGAACAACTTCGGTCGGTTAATACGAATTTTACAAATATCTCCATACCAGCCCCATCTATTGGAACTATGCTCCAAGTTTTAAGTACCTAGCCCAACTGAAAGTATCTTAAATATTCGTTGCAAACTTCCACGACGTACATACATACATACATACATACAAAAAGTGAAGTTAAACAAGTAAGGAAGCCTAAGTTCGAGTGCAATCGAACATTAGATACTCAGCTGTATGCTTTCATTGTTTGTTTGCGTTTGTTCGATATAGGGTGTATTTTATATGAAACGAGTGCTGCATAAACAGGGCGCAGCCACGCCCATTTTCAAAATTTATATCAATCATCCAAATAAGCATACAAATATTATTGTTAGTGCAAAATTTCATCCCTCTATGACTTTTAGTTACAAAGACTTCACGTTACAAATTCCAAAAGGGTGTTCCAGAAATATCTTTGTTAAAAAGTAGGCGTGGTCATAAACCGATTTCAATACATTTTTGCGTGTCTATTAACACATGTTATAAAAGTGTATAAACCAAGTTTCGTCATAATATCTCAATTATTTGTCGAGTTAAAGGCTAAGAAATCTCATATATCCCTTTGTCTAAAAAGAGGCGGTGCCACGCCCATTTTCCAAACTTTTTTATTTTTTGTTTCCGGTCTATTGTAAAACTCATGTCACAAAATTTCAATGAATTATCTTTATATTTCACATAGATATCGCTTAAAATGGTTTTATTAGGTCACTTTATAATACACATATATAAAAGTGGGCGCGGTCGTCAACCGATTTTGGTAATTTTTCGTCCACACATTTGGCTAAGTAAATATATCACGCGTACCAGATTTCATCGATATATCTTTAACGGTTTCTGAGTTATGGCTTATTAAACTTTCAATATTCGCTCCTTAATAAGTGGGCGTGGCACCGCCCATTTTCCAAAATTTTTGTAGTTTTTGTTTTATGTCCATAGTTGGACTCCTGCCACAAAATCTCAGTGATTGATCTTTATATTTGACAGAGATATCGCTTAAAATGTTTTTATTAGGCCCCCTTATATTTCCTATATATAAAAGTGGGCGTGGCCGTCAACCGATTTTGATAATTTTTCGCCAAAACATTTGACTAAGTAATTATATTACGCGTACCGAATTTCATCGATATATCTTCAACGGTTTCTGAGTTATGACTCATAAAACTTTCAATGTCTGCCCCTTAATAAGTGGGCGTGGCACCGCCCATATTCCAAAATTTTTGTGTTTTTTGTTTTATGTCCATAGTTGGACTCATGCGACAAAATTTCAATGATAGATCTTTATATTTGACAGAGATATCGCTTAAAATGGTTTTATTAGGTCACTTTATAATACACATATATAAAAGTGGGCGTGGCCGTAAACCGATTTTGATAATTTTTCGTCAAAACATTTGTCTATGTAAGCAAATTACGCGTACCAAATTTCATCGATATATCTTCAACGGTTTCTGAGTTATGACATATAAAACTTTCAATGTTTGACCCTTAATAAGTGGGCGTGGCACCGCCCATTTTCCAAAACTTCATCAAATTTCTTCATAAGGGCCCGAGCTCAATACGTGGGTAAAATTTTAAAACTCTAGCTATATTAGTGGCTGAGATACCAAATTTCCGATTTTTTCTATATAGGAAAAGTGGGCGTGGTCATGGTCCGATTTCGCCCATTTTCAATACCAACCGTCCCAGTCTCGATACCAACTTGCGTTCCAAATTTCATCAAAATATCTCAATTTTTGCGCGAGTTAGAGTGTTTACAGACGGACGGACGGACGGACGGACGGACAGACGGACGGACGGACGGACGGACGGACGGACGGACGGACGGACGGACATGGCTCAATCGATTTCTCTTTTCACCCTGATCATTTTGATATATATAAGTCTATATCTATCTCGATTATTTCATTCTGTTACAATCCACCGTTATGTGATTAAAACTATAATACTCTGTGTACTAGTACAGCTGAGTATAAAAAAAGCTTGTAAAAAGTAAAACATTTACGAAGCTTCATGGCTTCGGCTCTGTTGTCACCATCGCCTTCAACACCGTATGTTTACATTAAAAAATACAACCAACAAAGAAAAATGACATTGGTACATTTGGTGAACAAAACATTTGCCTGTACAGTTGGTACTTCTAAGATATTAAGAAGAGGCTTGTGATCATTTGATAATTTCCAATAAATATTTGTACAATTTAATGACACACTATGTTTAAATTAATATTTCCACGATTGCTGAAAAAATCTGAAAATTAATTCAACTCGCGAAAAAATTTAGGGATCAATGACACAAATTTTGAGAAGTATTTCGAGTATGCAGCTGCATATCACATTTAATTTTAGTATAGTAATATGCAACTCTTAAGTCTATTTAAGAATTTTGGCTGATTTTTGATAATTAAATTTTTTGAATAGTGTTTGCATTTTCCTCTATTATTTACTTTGAATGGGAGAAATTTCCAAAAACCCTTGAGAGAAAAATCAGGAAATAGGAGTTATCAAATGAATTTTACCACAAGAATTCTAAAGATATAAAAAATACTTTTCCTTGCAACAAATTTAATTATTCAAAAAATATCAAAAATATTAAACCTTACATTAATTAATGGCCTTCTCTATTCTGGCAAATTTTGTTTGTTCTATTCCACATTTGAAATCAATACAAATTACAACTTGTTCCTTCATAACAATTCACATCATCCGGGTCAAGAAGAATTCGGAAAATTTGGCCAATTTGTCGAATCCTTCTTTTCGTAGGACGGTGATGTAAGGTGGCAATACTGCCCTTCTGGTAAAGATGGCAGCACCACCCATGAGTACTAAAGGCTGAATAAAAGCTGAAAAAAAGGTCAGATTTTATTCAGCACTACAGCTATGAAAGCTGTTGAAAAGAAAAAAAACGAAAAACCTAAGATTAGATTGCTTCGAGTTGATGAGTGGAGCGACCGTGCACCAACTCAAGTTTTTGTAGAACGCGGTGCAAACAATTTATTAAAAAAATAAAAATTATACAAAAAAAAAATAATATTTAATTAAACTTGGGCGTCCTTCGAATTATTTAAATTATAAAAGAGAGTTGGTGTAGAAGCCATTACGAGTGATGTATTACGGCGCCGGCATGGCCGTCAACGGGATGCGATAAATGTTCGACTTTTCAGGGTGTTCCGGGAAGCTTCCCCGGGAACACCAAATAAAATACAAGTTGTATTCGCTATAATAGGTGAATATTCTGTCTTTATTTTATCCCGAAAATCCCGGGATTAAATTCTAGCAATCCCGGGATTTTCGGGGCGTCAAAAAGGGATTGGAATCCCTTATACATACATATGTATAAACCGCTTTCCTCTTTGCTTTCGTTACAAATATCTGCAGAAAAAACTGGCGGAATTGAGTTCATCTTCCATTTCTGTGCGCCTATTCCTCCTTTAGATCCAATGATTGAAAGATGTTCCTTATAAATTTTCTTTTGAAAAAGCGAAATGAGCGCTTGAAATCTGATTGAAATACTGTTCCAGCCTGATTGCTTTTGATCGAAATTTTCTTGAAAATGATTGAGTTTTTTTTTTCAAGCAAGCGCTCGCTTGGTTTGCTTTTAAACAAACAAGCAAGAGCTTGCTTGCATTTTTACAAGCTTTTATTATACTCAGCTGTACTAGTACACAGAGTATTATAGTTTTAATCACATAACGGTGGATTGTAACAGAATGAAATAATCGAGACAGATATAGACTTATATATATCAAAATGATCAGGGTGAAAAGAGAAATCGATTGAGCCATGTCCGTCCGTCCGTCTGTCCGTCCGTCTGTCCGTCTGTCCGTCCGTCTGTCCGTCTGTAAATACTCTAACTCGCGCAAAAACTGAGATATTTTGATGAAATTTGAAATGCAAGTTGGTATCGAGACTGGGACGGTTGGTATTGAAAATGGGCGAAATCGGTCCATGACCACGCCCACTTTTCCTATATAGAAAAAATCGGAAATTTGGTATCTCAGTCACTAATATAGCTGGAGCGATGAAATTTTACCCACGTGTTGAACTCACGCCCCTAGGAAGAAATTTGATGAAATTTTGGAAAATGGGCGGTGCCACGCCCACTTATTAAGGGTCAAACATTGAAAGTTTTATATGTCATAACTCAGAAACCGTTGAAGATATAGCGATGAAATTTGGTATGCCTGATGTACTTATTTAGACAAACGTTTTGACGGAAAATTGTGAAAATCGGTTGACGGCCACGCCCACTTTTATATATGGGAACTATAAAGGGGCCTAATAAAAACATTTTAAGCGATATTTCTGTCAAATATAAAGATATATCATTAAAATTTTATGGCAGGAGTCTAACTACGGACATAAAACAAAAATCACAAAAATTTTGGAAAATGGGCGTGGCACCGCCTCTTTTTAGAAGCTGGAATATACGAGATTTCTGAGCCCATAACTCGACAAATAATTGATATATAATGATAAAACTTGGTGTGTACACTTTTATTACTTGTGGTAATACATGTTGAAAATTTTAGCCAAATCGGTTGACGACCACGCCCACTTTTATATATGGGTATTATAAAGTGGCCTAATAAAAACATTTTAAGCGATATCTTTGTCAAATATAAAGATAATTCATTGAAATTTTGTGGCATGAGTTCTACAATAGATCGGAAACAAAAAATAGAAAAATTTCGGAAAATGGGCGTGGCACCGCCTCTTTTCAGACAAAGGAATCAACGAGATTTCGGAGCCCATAACTCGACAAATAATTGAGATATTATGACGAAACTTGGTTTATACACTTTTATAACTTGTGTTAATAGACACGCAAAAATTTATTGAAATCGGTTTATGACCACGCCTACTTTTTAACAAAGATATTTCTGGAACACCCTTTGGGAATTTGTAACGTGGCATCTTTGTAACTAGAAGTCATAAAGGAATGAAATTTTGTACAAAGAATAATATTCATATGCTTAGTTGGATGGCTGATAGAAATTTTGAAAATGGGCGTGGCTGCGCCCACTTTATGCGGCACTCGATTCATATAAAATACACCGTGTTTCCATCAAACGCAAACAAACAATGAAAGCATACAGCTGAGTATCTAATGTTCGATTCCACTCGAACTTAGGCTTCCTTACTTGTTTAACTTCACTTTTTGTATGGGGGTATGTCGTGGAATTTTGCAACGAATATTTAAGATACTTCTAGTTGAGCTAGGTACTTGAAATTTGGAACATAGTTCAGGACCCGAAGACAATGCAATGTGAAATAAAAAAAAATCCGATAGATGGCGCTGGTGTCGAGATATTTGTAAAATTCGTATTTACCGACCGAATTTGTTCATATTCGGTATGTATATTGTCTATGAGAAAGTAAATACATCCGTGGAAAAAAATCCCCGCTAGGTGGCGCTGGTGTCAAGATATTTGTAAAATTCGTATTTACCGACCGAATTTGTTCATATTCGGTATATATATTACCTATGAGAAACAGGCCCGTAGCTAGGGGGGGGGGCATTGTGGGGCAATGCCCTACCTTAAAACTAGAATGCCCTACCTTAAAAAGGCCAACAAGTGATATCAATTACACTGTAGGTAAATTTTTAACTTTTGAAATATCACAGAGAAACGCCGAGACACCCCAATTTAATTTTTGGCTGTAGAATACGATGGCGTTTTCAGAAAGTCAAAGTTAGCTCTCGTTTTCGAGAAATTTAGGAAAGAAGTTTCAGAGCTCCGAAGGTAATTTTTTCCCGTTTATAAACTTTACTTAGGTTTTGAACCCTTTTCTCGGTTAAGGATTTTGACGGTTTTTCTTACTTAATTGGGGCATTCTAAATACAGTACCATCAATAGTTTTTCCAAACTGCCTTCGGTTTATGAGATAACGGTATTTAAAAAGTACCATCAATTTGGACTTTTTTGTTAATAACTCAGTCAGTTTATGAGTTAAATTGCCCAAACTTTGCACGTGACCATATTTTAGCATTACCTTAACTTTTCCTGAAAATAATTGAAATCGGGTGACTATAACATATAGCTGCCATACAACCGATTGTTCAGATGTGGACATTTTGGGGTATAGCTTCGCTATTTAAACAGATAAGGACATGGAAATTTGGAGAATTTGTACTCGTATTGGCCTTAATCTATTCCCTGAAAATCGTCGAGATCGGGTCACTATAAAATATAGCTACCATACAGCTGATTGTTCAGATATATGGTTTTGCACTTTTATTTTCAATCAGCTTGTTTCGCTTTTAAGCAGATTGAAAAAATTGTAAGCAAGGGCTTGCTTGTTTATTTAAAAGCAAACCAAGCAAGCGAGATATTTGAAACAAGTAAGGAAGCCTAAGTTCGAGTGGAATCGAACATTAGATACTCAGCTGTATGCTTTCATTGTTTGTTTGCGTTTGATGGAAACACGGTGTAGGTACTTTATATAAAGCAAGTGCTGCATAAAGTGGGCGTAGCCGCGCCCATTTTCAACATTTTTATCAGTCATCCAACTAAGCATATTAATATTATTCTTTGTGGAAAATTTCATTCCTTTATGACTTCTAGTTACATAAACCGATTTCAATAAATTTTTGCGTGGCTATTAACACAAGTTATAAAAGTGTATAAACCAAGTTTCGTCATAATATCTCAATTATTTGTCGAGTTATAGGCTAAGAAATCTCGTATATCCCTTTGTGTAAAAAGAGGCGGTGCCACGCCCATTTTCCAAAATTTTTCTATTTGTTGTTTCCGGTCTATTGTAGAAATCATACCACAAAATTTCAATGAATCATCTTTACATTTGACAAAGATATCGCTTAAAATGTTTTTATTAGGTCACTTTATAATACCCATATATAAAAGTGGGCGTGGTCGTCAACCGATTTCGCTAAAATTTTCAACATGTATTACCACAAGTAATATAAGTGTACACACCAAGTTTCGTCATTATATATCAATTATTTGTCGAGTTATGGGCTCAGAAATCTCGTATAATCCAGCTTCTAAAAAGAGGCGGTGCCACGCCCATTTTCCAAAATTTTTGTGTTTTTCGTTGTATGTCCGCAGGTGGACTCCTGGCATAAAATTACAATGATATATCTTTATATTTGACAGAGATATCGCTTAAAATGTTTTTATTAGGTCACTTTATAATACCCATATATAAAAGTGGGCGTGGCCGTCAACCGATTTTGACAATTTTTCGTCCAAACATTTGCCTAAGTAAGTATATCACGCGTACCAAATTTCATCGATATATCTTCAACAGTTTCTGAGTTATGACTCATAAAGCTTTCAATGTTTGCTCCTTAATAAGTGGGCGTGGCACCGCCCATTTTTCAAAATTCCATCAAATTTCTTCTTAGGTGCCTGAGCTCAACACGTGGGTAAAATTTCATCACTCTAGCTATATTAGTGGCTCAAATACCAAATTTCCGATTTTTTCTATATAGGAAAAGGGGGCGTGGTCATGGTCCGATTTCGCCCATTTTCAATACCAACCGTCCCAGTGTCGATACCAACTTGCATTTCAAATTTCATCAAAATATCTCAATTTTTGCGCGAGTTAGAGTGTTTACAGACGGACGGACGGACAGACGGACGGACGGACGGACGGACGGACAGACGGACGGACGGACGGACGGACATGGCTCAATCGATTTCTCTTTTCACCCTGATCATTTTGATATATATAAGTCTATATCTATCTCGATTATTTCATTCTGTTACAATCCACCGTTATGTGATTAAAACTATAATACTCTGTGTACTAGTACAGCTGAGAATAAAAATTTCAAGCGCTTGAAAGGGCAAACACGCAGATCACTGATATGTACATATCGCACGTTTTATGCAATAGGGATTTAGCTCAAAAAATTTTTCTTTGGGAAAACGCAAATAAAGTTTTATAATTTCAAATAGTTTCCTTCTACGGCTAACTACAAAATCACTTCTATTTCCGCCATTTATATCTTTTTGAGTATTCTATAAGACTAGACTCAAAGGCACTAACCAGTTATTGAAATATATGGCAAAATCTCAGAAATCGAAAATTTTGAGTTAAATCCCTATTGCATAAAACGGGCGATATGTATGTATAATAAGTAAGGAAGCCTAAGTTCGAGTGGAATCGAACATTAGATACTCAGCTGTATGCTTTCATTGTTTGTTTGCGTTTGATGGAATCACGGTGTATTTTATATAAAGCGAGTGCTGCTTAAAGTGGGCGTAGCCACGCCCATTTTCAACATTTTTATCAGTCATCCAACTAAGCATATGAATATTATTTATTATTAAAATTTCATTCCTTTATGACTTCTAGTTACAAAGATATCACGTTACAAATTCCTAAAGGGTGTTCCAGAAAAATCTTTGTTAAAAAGTAGGCGTGGTCATAAACCGATTTCAATAAATTTCTGCGTGTCTGTTAACACAAGTAATAAAAGTGTACACACCAAGTTTCGTCATTATATCTCAATTATTTGTCGAGTTATGGGCTCAGAAATCTCGTATATTCCTGCTTCTAAGAGTAGGCGGTGCCACGCCCATTTTCCAAAATTTTTTGTGTTTTTCGTTTTATGTCTGCAGTTGGACTCCTGCCATAAAATTTCAATGATATATCTTTATATTTGACAGAGATATAGCTTAAAATTTTTTTATTAGCCCACTTTATAATACCCATATATAAAAGTGGGCGTGGTCGTCAACCGATTTTGGCAATTTTTCGTCCAAACATTTTCCTAAGTAAGTATATCACGCATACCACATTTCATCGATATATCTTGAACGGTTTCTGAGTTATGACTCATAAAACTTTCAATGTTTGCCCTTTCATAAGTGTTTTTTTTTATCCATGGACTCATGCGACAAAATTTCAGTGATAGATCTTTATAGTTGACAGAGATATGGCTTAAAATGTTTTTATTAGGTCACTTTATAATACACATATATAAAAGTGGGCGTGGCCGTCAACCGATTTTAACTATTTTCCGTCCAAATGTTTGCCTAAGTAAGTAAATCACGCACACCAAATTTCATCGATAGGTATATCTTCAAGGGTTTCTGAGTTATGACATATAAAACTTTCAATGTTTGCCCTTTCATAAGTGGGCGTGGCACCGCCCACTTTCCAAAATTTCACCATATTTCTTCACAAGGGCCTGAGCTCAATACGTGGGTGAAATTTTATTACTGCAGCTATATTAGTGACTGAAATACCAAATTTCCGATTTTTTCTATATAGGAAAAGTGGGCGTGATCATGGTCCAATTTCGCCCATTTTCAATACCAACCGTCCCAGTCTCGATACCAACTTGCATTTTAAATTTCACCAAAATATCTCAATTTTTGCGCGAGTTAAAGTGTTTACAGACGGACGGACAGACGGACGGACGGACGGACATGGCTCAATCAATTTCTCTTTTCACCCTGATCATTTTGATATATATAAGTCTATATCTATCTCGATTATTTCATTCTGTTACAATCCACCGTTATGTGATTAAAACTATAATACTCTGTGTACTAGTACAGCTGAGTATAAATATGTGAACAAATTTCCATCTCACTTGGCCTTTAATCACATCTAGGTACATACATACTACGTAGATATATGTGTAGGTACATACTTTTATATATCGTCGCTGCGCCAACAAAAAGAGCTATACGTTTTTCAGCAACTTTTCAGGAGAGCAAAAAAACCGTTTTCTGGTGATCTTAGAGAATATTTTTTCTAGTTTGAATTGTTAACTAATGATACTACACATATGTAATAGACTTGTGCAATTTTTTCTTACTTTTTTTGACCAACCACTTCGCATGAAGCATTTGCGCCGTTTTACAGCACATAGCTCTTTTTAAAAATTTTTTAAATTTGCTAGTGGGGGTAAGAAATCGTGAAAGATGTGTATACAATTCTTCGCCAGGGTCCGATGCAATTAGCGATAGCTTGGAAATGCATTATTTAATTGACCAGTGCCCCTCCAATTCTAAAATTGGTCACATACGCTTTTTATACTCAGCTGTACTAGTACACAGAGTATTATAGTTTTGATTTCCTAACGGTGGATTGTAACAGAATGAAATAATCGAGATAGATATAGACTTATATATATCAAAATGATCAGGGTGAAAAGAGAAATCGATTGAGCCATGTCCGTCCGTCTGTCCGTCTGTCCGTCTGTCCGTCTGTCCGTCTGTCCGTCTGTCCGTCTGTGAGCACGATAACTCGCGCAAAAATTGAGATATTTTGATGAAATTTTAAATGTAAGTTGGTATCAAGGCAGGAACGGATGGTATTGAAAATGGGCGAAATCGGACCATGACCACGCCCACCTCCCCTATATAGTAAAAATCGGAAATTTTGTATCTCAGTCACTAATAGAGCTGGAGTGATAAAATTTTACCCACGTATTGAGCTCAGGCCCTTATGAAGAAATATGGTGAAATTTTGGAAAATGGGCGGTGCCACGCCCACTTATTAAGGGTCAAACATTGAAAGTTTTATATGTCATAACTCAGAAACCGTTGAAGATATATCGATGAAATTTGGTATGCGTAATTTGCTTACCTGTACAAATGTTTTGGCGAAAAATTATCAAAATCGGTTGACGGCCACGCCCACTTTTATATATGGGAACTATAAAGGGGCCTAATAAAAACATTTTAAGCGATATCTCTGTCAAATATAAAGATCTATCACTGAAATTTTGTGGCAGGAGTCCAACGACGGACATAAACAAAAAGTACAAAAATTTTGGAAAATGGGCGGTGCCACGCCCACTTATTAAGGGGCAAGCATTGAAAGTTTTATATGTCATAACTCAGAAACCGTTGAAGATATATCGATGAAATTTGATATGCGTAATTTTCTTACTTAGACAAATGTTTTGGCGAAAAATTATCAAAATCGGTTGACGGCCACGCCCACTTTTATATATGGGTATTATAAAGTGACCTAATAAAAACATTTTAAGCGATATCTCTGTCAAATATAAAGATCTATCACTGAAATTTTGTGACATGAGTTCTACAATAGACCGGAAACAAAAAATAAAAAAGTTTGGAAAATGGGCGTGGCACCGCCTCTTTTTAGGCAAAAGAATATACGAGCCTATTACTCGACAAATAACTGAGATATTATGACGAAACTTGGTTTATACACTTTTATAACATGTGTTAATAGACACGCAAAAATGTATTGAAATCGGTTTATGACCACGCCTACTTTTTAACAAAGATATTTCTGGAACACCCTTTTGGAATTTGTAACGTGAAGTCTTTGTAACTAAAAGTCATAGAGGGATGCAATTTTGCACTAACAATAATATTTATATGCTTATTTGGATGATTGATACAAATTTTGAGAATGGGCGTGGCTGCGCCCTGTTTATGCAGCACTCGTGTCATATAAAATACACCCTATATCGAACAAACGCAAACAAACAATGAAAGCATACAGCTGAGTATCTAATGTTCGATTCCACTCGAACTTAGGCTTCCTTACTTGTTTTAAATAATTTTTTTACACAAAAATAACCTGAAATCAAAAAACAATTATACGAAAATACATGTATAACTGATTTTACAGAGCATTTCTACTACTGAGAGCATATAGCTGTGTTTGATAACTTCTAACCAAAGAAGGATATCAGAAAACGGGAAATGCAGAAATGTGGCTAGCGGATAGCGCTAAATAAATATGTAATAAAAAAAAAATCGAAAAAAAAACATATAACTGAATTTGTTGGCGTAGCAACGATATGCACATACATATGAATGTACATATGCATATTTGTATTAAATAAAGCGAGCCTTACCCCCATCCCATACTCATTGTTACATAGTAGTAATAACTAGGGAAGTTAAAAATATGCACGAAAAATTTCAAAATATGCTTGCTAGTATGCCCGAAAAATAATTGAAACTAGAGTGCTGCCTAATGTCGAAACTCGACAGTTTTTCTAGGTGTTTTCTTATGACTAAGGAGCAACTATTGTTTTTGTATAATTGTTTGTTGTTATTGTCACTGTTACTATTTTGTTGTTGTTGCTGTCGTCGTTACTTGTCTTCACAATTCTCCTACCTACTTCCTTCCTTCTATTTCTGCCCTTTTCTTTCTTAATTTCTTTCCTACTTATGCTTCCTTATCCTTCTTATTACATGGCTGTGTTTTTGTTTTAGTGCCTTTGCTACTTTTTTGTGTTTCTACTTCTTTGAAACTACACACCACTTCCAGCCAAATATGTTCATAATTTCATGGTAAGTTTGGTGAGCAAGCACAAATTCACCTAATGCACGCACATTGATACAGCTCTGTAGTGTTCAAATGCATGCAACAACAACCACACGGGAATTTTCTAACGACGATTGTGGGCGCATTTTCCAACCAATTTTAATGAAAATTGGCGCAGTTCTATTTGAGAGCAATACCTTCTAATGGTGTGCTTAGTTTGAAAATCGGTTCAGTAGTTTCGACGAAGAAGATGGAACAAAATTTATGTTAGCGTATTAAAATATAGATATGCTCGTAAATATGCACGAAAAAATCTCATTATATGCATATATGCATATATGCCTAAAAAATACCTGAAATATGCTCAAAAAATGTATGTATTTCATTTCAAGCTTACATTTTTATTTAAC
Organism: Urophora cardui; assembly: GCA_960531455.1. Classification (NCBI taxonomy): domain Eukaryota; kingdom Metazoa; phylum Arthropoda; class Insecta; order Diptera; family Tephritidae; genus Urophora; species Urophora cardui. The sequence continues at coordinate 19,788,666 of OY482675.1, read as the reverse complement.
GAATTTTGCAAAATAATAATAATATAAGAACCGAAACGTACAATTCACATTTTCAACATTAAAAAAATTTTGTTTTTAAATACTAAAAAAAAAATACTTTAAATTAATTTTAGATTTGTATTTATGTAAATACATGAGATCTTTTTACAAAGCAAACGAAACCATTCCATTAATATTGCGCCAGGTTGCATTGAACTACGGTGTGTTTTACTATATTTTCCAGTGTGAATTTTTGGCGGTTTTCCGAGAAAAAGCTCTTGTATGAGAAAACGATTAATATTGACCGTGTAGCATCGAGTATTGATGGATCGCGATTCTGGATCGCAAAATATTTAGAAATTTTGAAATCCGCGATCCGTATCACAATATTGATAAGACTGTGTAGCATGAAAATTTTGCAACCCATCAAAATGCGTGTATATTTAGAAATTTTGAAATCCGTGATCTGGAACGAAATATTGGCAATAAACGAATTGAAAGTGAAAGTGTGAAAAGGACGGAAGTAAAATATTTTAAACCTCAGAGCGAGAAAAATATCGCAATATTCATATTGAACGCGTAGCACTAGTCTGCGATTCATCAGACCATCGCGATTCATATTGACAGTGTAACGTATTCCTATGTATGTCGATTAGGCATATAACTTTTTAAAATTTTTGCAAATACGAAAAACGGCATACCATTGTCGAATAGAGCATAAAAAAGTATGAACCCCATTATTTTTTTTTTTTTGCGAAATTTCAAAAAGGTTTCCGCGCAAAACGAAATTACTTTTTTATCAGAACTGCTGAAAAAAACAAAAAAAGTTTTGTACATCTGCGCAGAGCGTGCAATTAAAATTGTGCAAGACATTTTACCATTGTGTAAATCATCACATACTTTAAACTTAAAACTTATTTCGTATAACAATTGACAAAAATGTAAAAATAAAAATATTAAAAAAATTAAAAAAAAATCTGACTTTTTTTAGAAACCCATTTTTGCGCGGAACGGTTTTGAACCGAAATCACCTAAAAAGTGATATTCATTACTTATACAATATTTGCCACCACGCACAGTGCCGCGAAGGTGGACAAAAATACAAAAATCGACTGTCTTGAAACTTAGATGTTTTGATGTCAAGTTACAGCTAAAACACCAACTAAGAGAAGTTCATAAGTTATTTTGTGATAAAAACAACTTTCAGCCTCACACACCCCTTAAAGTACACCTATTTTCTACATACCATTTCATTTCGGCGCTTCGCACATAAGAGTGGTCGCAGTTAAAAATTTGTTAAAATACATTTTTATTCCCAGCAAAATCAACTTTTGCAATTTGATAAAGATATATGCGACAAACCAAAAAATATATGGTTCATGAAAAAAACAAGTATACAAATATTTTTTTTTAATAATAAATAAATATATGATTAAACATTCCAAAATCCGAAAATTGGTAAACTTTGGAGGGGAAAGAAAACATCATAAAATTCCGTGAATTTTTTTTTTGTTTATGGTAGTTTGGACATTCTACTAAGAGAAACAATCGAAATCTCTTCCACCTTTTTCCAATATTTGAAAATTTTCAATTTTGAAAAAGTGACTAAATGCCATTTTTATACTCAGCTGTACTAGTGCACAGAATATTATTGTTTTAATCACATAACGGTGGATTGTAACAGAATGAAATAATCGAGATAGATATAGACTTATATATATCAAAATGATCAGGGTGAAAAGAGAAATCGATTGAGCCATGTCCGTCCGTCCGTCCGTCCGTCTGTCCATCCGTCCGTCCGTCTTTAAACAATCTAACTCGCGCAAAAATTGAGATATTTTGATGAAATTTGAAATGCAAGTTGGTATCGAGACCGGGACGGTTGGTATTGAAAATGGGCGAAATCGGACCATGACCACGCCCACTTTTCCTATATAGAAAAAATCGGAAATTTGGTATCTCAGTCACTAATATAGCTGGAGCGATGAAATTTTACCCACGTGTTGAGCTCAGGCTCCTAGGAAGAAATTTTATGACATTTTGGAAAATGGGCGGTGCCACGCCAACTTTTCCTATATAGAAAAAATCGGAAATTTGGTATCTCAGTCACTACTACAGCTAGAGTGATGAAATTTTACCCACGTGCTGAGCTCAGACCTCTAGGAAGAAATTTGATGACATTTTGGAAAACGGGCGGTGCCACGCCCACTTATTAAGGGTCAAACATTGAAAGTTTTATAAGTCATAACTCAGAAACCATTGAAGATATATCGGTAAAATTTGGTATGCGTAATTTACTTACCTATGCAAATATTTGGACGGAAACCAGTTAAAATCGGTTGACTGCTACGCCCACTTTTATATATGTGTATTATAAAGTGACCTGTTAAAAACATTTTAAGGTATACCTCTGTCAAATATAAAGATATATCATTGAAATTTTATAGGATTAGTCCAACTGCGGACGTAAAACGAAAACACAAAAATTTTGGAAAATGGGCGTGGCACCGCTTCTTTTTAGAAGCAGGAATATACGAGATTTCTGAGCTCGACAAATAATAACTCGACAAATAATTGATATATAATGACGAAACTTCGTGTGTACACTTTTATTACTTGTGGGAATACATGTTGAAAATTTTAGCGAAATCGATTGACGACCACGCCCACTTTTATATATGGGTATTATAAAGTGACCTAATAACAAGTAAGGAAGCCTAAGTTCGAGTGGAATCGAACATTAGATACTCAGCTGTATGCGTTCATTGTTTGTTTGCGTTTGTTCGATATAGGGTGTATTTTACATAAAGCGAGTGCTGCATAAAGTGGGCGTAGCCATGCCCATTTTCAACATTTTTATCAGTCATCCAACTAAGTATATGAATATTATTCACTTAGTCACTTTACAAATTCCCAAAGGGTGTTCCAGAAATATCTTTGTTAAAAAGTAGGCGTGGTCATAAACCGATTTCAATAAATTTCTGCGTGTCTATTAACACAAGTTATAAAAGTGTGTAAACCAAGTTTCGTCATAATATCTCAATTATTTGTCGAGTTATGGGCTAAGAAATCTCGTATATCCCTTTGTCCAAAAATTTTTCTATTCTATGTTTCCGGTCTATTGCGGAACTCATGCCATAAAATTTCAATGAATTATCTTTATATTTGACAAAGATATCGCTTAAAATGTTTTTATAAGGTCACTTTATAATACCCATATATAAAAGTGGCCGTCAACCGATTTCGCTAAAATTTTTAACATGTATTACCACAAGTAATAAAAGTGTACACACCAAGTTTCGTCATTATATATCAATTATTTGTCGAGTTATGGGCTCAGAAATCTCGTATATTCCTTCTTCTAAAAAGAGGCGGTGCCACGCCCATTTTACAAAATTTTTGCGTTTTTCGTTTTATGTCCACAGTTGGACTCTTGCCATAAAATTTCAACGATATATCTTTATATTTGACAGAGATATCGCTTACAATGTTTTTATTAGGTCACTTTATAAGTCCCATATATAAAAGGGGGCGTGGCCGTCAACCGATTTTAACTATTTTCCGTCCAAGCGTTTGCCTAGGTAAGTAAATCAAGCATACCAAATTTCATCGATATATCTTCAACGCTTTCTGAGTTATGACATATAAAACTTTCAAGGTTTGGCCCTTAATAAGTGGGCGTGGCACCGCCCATTTTCCAAAATTTCATCAAATTTCTTCATAGGGGCCTGAGCTAAACACGTGGGTAAAATTTTATCGGTCTAGCTATATTAGTGGCTGAGATACCAAATTTCCGATTTTTTCTATATAGGAAAAGTGGGCGTGGTCATGGTCCGATTTCGCCCATTTTCAATACCAATCGCTCCAGTCTCGATACCAACTTGCATTTCAAATTTCATCAAAATATCTCAATTTTTGCGCGAGTTAGATTGTTTAAAGACGGACGGACAGACGGACGGACGGACGGACAGACGGACGGACATGGCTCAATCGATTTCTCTTTTCACCTTGATCATTTTGATATATATAAGTCTATATCTATCTCGATTATTTCATTCTGTTACAATCCACCGTTATGTGATTAAAACTATAATACTCTGTGTACTAGTACAGCTGAGTATAAAAACATTTTAAGCGATATCTTTGTCAAATATAAAGATAATTCATTGAAATTTTCTGGCATAAGTTCTACCATAGACCGGAAACAAAAAATTGAAAATTTTGGAAAATGGGCGTGGCACCGCCTCTTTTTAGACAAAGGAATATACGAGATTTCTTAGCCTATAACTCGACAAATAATTGAGATATTATGACGAAACTTGGTTTATACACTTTTATAACTTGTGTTAATAGACACGCAAAAATTTACTCAAATTGGTTTATGACCACGCCTAATTTTTAACATAGATATTTCTGGAACACCCTTAGGAATTTGTAACGTGACATCTTTGTAACTAGAAGTCATAAAGGAATGAAATTTTGCACAAAAATAATATTCATATGCTTAGTTGGATGACTGATAAAAATGTTGAAAATGGGCGTGGGGTTTATGACCACGCCTAATTTTTAACATAGATATTTCTGGAACACCCTTAGGAATTTGTAACGTGACATCTTTGTAACTAGAAGTCATAAAGGAATGAAATTTTGCACAAAAATAATATTCATATGCTTAGTTGGATGACTGATAAAAATGTTGAAAATGGGCGTGGCTACGCCCACTTTATGCAGCACTCGCTTTATATAAAGTACACCGTGTTTCCATCAAACGCAAACTATGAAAGCATACATGTTTATTTATTATTTGTCGGAATCGGACCACTATAACTTATAGCAAACAACTGATTGTTCAGATATGTATACACATTTTGGGGTGTAACTTCTGTATAGCTTCTCCATTTAAACAGCTAATGACATGAAACTGTGAAGTATTTGTACCTATATTGACCCAAACAAGGTTACCGAAAATTGTCAAGATTGCACCACTATAACATATTGCTCCCATACAGCCGATTGTTTAGATATGGAAATTTTTGAGTATAACTTCTCCATTTTAACAGCTAAGGACATGAAACTGAAGTATTTGTACCTATATTGGCCCAAATAAGGTTACCAAAAATTGTCAAGATCGGACTACTATAACATATAGCTCCCATACAACCGATTGTTCAGATGTGGACATTTTGGGGTATAACTGCTCCATTTTAACAGCTAAGAACATGAAACCTTGAAGTATTTTCACCCATATTGACCCAAATAAGATTACCGCCACGCCCATTTTCAAGATTTTTATCAGTCATCCAACTAGGCATATGAATATTATTCTTTGTGCAACATTTCATTCCTTTATGACTTCTAGTTACAAAGATGTCACGTTACAAATTCCCAAAGGGTGTTCCAGAAATATCTTTGTTAAAAAGTAGGCGTGGTCATAAACCGATTTGAATAAATTTTTGCATGTCTATTAACACAAGTTATAAAAGTGTATAAACCAAGTTTCGTCATAATATCTCGATTATTTGTCGAGTTATAGGCTAAGAAATCTCGTATATTCCTTTGTCTGAAAAGAGGCGGTGCCACGCCCATTTTCCAAAATTTTTGTGTTTTTCGTTTTATGTCCGCAGTTGGACTCCTGCCACAAAATTTCAATGAATTATCTTTATATTTGACAAAGATATCGCTTAAAATGTTTTTATTAGGCCCCTTTATAGTTCTCATATATAAAAGTGGGCGTGGTCTATTACCACAAGTAATAAAAGTGTACACACCAAGTTTCGTCATTATATATAAATTATTTGTCGAGTTATGGGCTCAGAAATCTCGTATATTCCTGCTTCTAAAAAGAGGCGGTGCCATGCCCATTTTCCAAAATTTTTGTGTTTTTCGTTTTATGTCTGCAGTTGGACTCCTGCCATAAAATTTCAATGATATATCTTTATATTTGACAGAGATATAGCTTAAAATTTTTTTATTAGGCCACTTTATAATACCCATATATAAAAGTGGGCGTGGTCGTCAACCGATTTTGGCAATTTTTCGTCCAAACATTTTCCTAAGTAAGTATATCACGCATACCAAATTTCATCGATATATCTTGAACGGTTTCTGAGTTATGACTCATACAACTTTCAATGTTTGCCCATTAATAAGTGGGCGTGGCACCGCCCATTTTCCAAAAAAATTTTGTGTTTTTTTTTTATCCATAGTTGGACTCATGCGACAAAATTTCAATAATATATCTTTATATTTGACAGAGATATAGCTTAAAATGTTTTATTGGGACACTTTATAATACACATATATAAAAGTGGGCGTGGCCGTCAACAGATTTTAACTATTTTCCGTCCAAATGTTTTCCTAAGTAAGTAAATCACGCATACCAAATTTCATCGATATACCTTCAATGGTTTCTGAGTTATGACATATAAAACTTTCCATGTTTGACCCTTAAGAAGCGGGCGTGGCACCGCCCATTTTCCAAAGTTTCATCAAATTTCTTCATAGTAAGTAAATCACGCATACCAAATTTCATCGATATACCTTCAATGGTTTCTGAGTTATGACATATAAAACTTTCCATGTTTGACCCTTAATAAGTGGGCGTGGCACCGCCCATTTTCCAAAGTTTCATCAAATTTCTTCATAGGGGCCTGAGCTCAACACGTGGGTAAAATTTGATCGCTCCAGCTATGTTAGTGACTGAGATACCAAATTTCCGATTTTTTCTATATAGGAAAAGTGGGCGTGGTCATGGTCCGATTTCGCCCATTTTCAATACCAACCGTCCCAGTCTCGATACCAACTTGCATTTCAAATTTCATCAAAATATCTCAATTTTTGCGCGAGTTAGAGTGTTTACAGACGGACGGACAGACGGACGGACGGACAGACGGACGGACGGACGGACATGGCTCAATCGATTTCTCTTTTCACCCTGATCATTTTGATATATATAAGTCTATATCTATCTCGATTATTTCATTCTGTTACAATCCACCGTTATGTGATTAAAACTATAATACTCTGTGTACTAGTACAGCTGAGTATAAAAATGGTGTCTTAGCTTTTTATAAAGATATATCATAGAAATTTTATGGCAATAATCCAAGTATGAACATAAAACAAAAAACACAAACATTTTGGAAAATGGGCGTCGCACCGCCTCCTTTTATAAGTAGGAATATACGAGATTTCGTATCCCATAACTCGACAAATTACTGAGATATTATGACGAAACTTGGTGTATACACTTTTATTACTTGTAGTAATACTTGTTCAAAATTTTAGCGAAATCGGTTGACGACTACGCCCAATTTTATATATGGGTATTATAAGGTGACCTAATAAAAACATTTTAAGCGATATCTTTGTCACATATAAAGATAATTCATTGAAATTTTGTGGCACGAGTTCCACAATAGACCGGAAGGTTAGGTTAGGTTGAAGTGGCTGCCATAGGGGCACACTTAGGCCAGTACAGAGGCCCTTTTTGATACCACAAGAAGAAAACAGATTACTCCTCCTTTTTGAACCAGTTTGAAAACCTAATGAATTTCACCAGGTCCTTTATGTCGATATCCGCGACTTTGCATAGGAAGGGTGTCCCAAATCAGCGTCGCCTGGCGCTGTTAAGAGCCGGGCAGTGGCAAATGAGGTGTCGATTGTCTCCTCTTCCTCGTCGTTTTTGCAGTTTCTGCAGGATCTTCGGTAGGGTGCACGTAGCCTCTCTGCGTGTTTCCCGATGAGGCAATGACCTGTAAGCACCCCCACAAGGTTCGAGATCTCCTCTCTCCTTAGAGTGCATATTTGACGAGTTCGCTTGTGATCCCATTTTGGCCAGGTTTGTCTTGACGTTCGACATACTGGGTTCTGTTGTCATCTATCGCTTGCCAGTTCATAGATGTGCTGTTTAAGCATTAGCTTGCATCGGCAAACGGCATACCTATGCGTTCTTTGTCAGGAAGAACCTGCTCGGTAGTGCCTTGCCTCGCAAGTTCATATGCCCTACAATTGCCATCGATATCCCTATGTCCCGGGACCCACACGAGGTGCAGACGGGTCTGTTTGGCCATCTCCTGTAGAGATCGGCGACAGTCTAGTGTTAGTTCATAATTGCAGGACTGGGAATCAAGAGACTTAATTGCTGCTTGGCTGTCGCTGAAGATGAATAAATCCCTGTGGATAGGTTCAGGCCTCATACGGTTAACAGCCTCCCTTATAGCTGACACTTCAGCCTGGTAAACGCTAGCCTTAAAGCTAGCTGTATATTCAAGTCTTGTGAAAAGACTCCACCGCCAACTTTTTTGTCCAGTTTCGAGCCATCGGTATAGATAGAAACGCTACCTGGGGTTGGGTAACGGCGCTTTGGCTCTTCCCAATCATTCCTATTTGGGATTCTTGTTTCGAAGTTGCTGTCTGCAACCATAGTAGTAGTACAGCGGTCCGTACTACCGGCAGAAAACTAAAATCGCTTAGAATGCTAGAGTGTCCTGTGGCTTTTGTGTGCCAGCCGGATGGCTCTCTTAGACGTAGGGCTGATGTAGCCGCCACCTGAAAACCTGCTAAATCTAGTGGCAGGATATCTAGAATGGCCTGCAGAGCTTCGCTAGGCGTCGTCCTGAGTGCGCCACTTATGCTGACCATGCTAGATCTGTGGACCCGGCTCAGAACCTTAAGGTTAGACGCCTTACTCAACGCAGGCCACCATACTAAGACTCCATATAACAGAATAGGTCGAACGATTCACAGTGTAAATCCATCTGCAAATGCTGGGACTAAGTCCCCACTTTTTGCCTATTGCTCTTTTGCATGTATATAAGGCAATGTATGCTTTGCTTTGTCGCTGAATAATGTTGTCCTTCCAGTTCAGCTTTTTGTCCAGAACTACCCCTAGGAACTTAGCCTTGTCAGCTAGGCTCAGGCGAACGCCATTTAGCTCTGGTAGATTTAACGGTGGTATTTTATACCGCCTGGTGAAGAGGATAAGTTCCACCTTATTTGAATTGACACTGAGCCCACAGCGAGAGGACCACGATGAGACCTCTCGTAGTGCTTCCTGCATCAGATCACACAAGGTCTGTGGAAACTTCCCTCTGTATGCTATAGCAAAGTCATCCGCATATGCCACGACCTTCCCGCCGCCCCACACTGTGTCTCTTAGAAGTGAGTTGACAGTAAGGTTCCACAACAGTGGGGAGAGGAAACCACCCTGGGGTGTGCCTCCGGTGACATAGCGTGTAGTTTTGACCTCACCCATTGATGAGGATACAATCCTTCCCCTCAAAAGTTGATCAATCAACCCAATCAGAGAGACGTCAACCCCTAAGTGGTTTAGGGCGTTGCTGATAGCCTCTGGGATAACATTATTAAAAGCACCTTCGATGTCCAGAAAGGCCACGAGACAGAACTCCTTATCGGTCAAGGATGATTCAATGGTAGAAACCAGGCTATGAAGTGCCGTTTCAGTAGATTTCCCTTTAAGGTATGCATGTTGATAGCTAGATTATCTATCAATTGATATAGAGAGAAAGTTGCTTATTATTCTCTCCAAAGTTTTGAGCAAGAACGAAGAAATACTTATTGGCCTATAATCCTTTGGCTCGCAGTGCGAGGCTTTCCCAGCCTTAGGAACGAATATAAACGAGACTTGTCTCCACGTGCTCGGAATATGATTAAACGCAAGACAAGCAACGAAGATACGGCGAAGCACCCTTGTTGATGTCTCGAGCGTATATAGGAGTTGTGCAGGAAAAATCCCATCTGGTCCAGCAACTTTGTAGGGTTTAAAGCTTCTAACTGCCCATCTGACCCGTTCCTCCGTAACGGGTATGTTAACCGCGATGTTCGTTGATAATATCGCCGGTGCGCTTCGCGAGCTACCAGGAAAGTGTGTATACAACAGCAGCTCCAGGGTTTCCTTTTCCAGTTCGGTCCAGGATCCGTCAGGCCTCCGAAGATAGCCCAAGGGCGTATGTGTCTTTGAGAGCACACATCTTAGTCTTGCCGTCTCATTGACGTTTTCGACTCCAGTACAGAAGTTCCTCCAGGAGGTTCTCTTCGCTAGTCCTAGGGCTTTTTTGTAAGTCCTTAAATCTTCTTCATATTGCAGCCATTGAGACTCATAGTCAAGTCGTTTGGCTCTGTTAAATTGCTTTCTGCAAGATTTTCGAAGTGAGTCCAGGTCGTAGGACTACCAATGGGGTTTGCGCTTCCCCCGGGGTTTTGGCTCCGGGCAAGCTAAGTTAAAAGCATGTGTAAGTGCTGCAGTAAAGGTGTCTGCCAGATCTTCCAACTCTCCGGTCGATGAGGGGTTATGAGTTTGAAGCCCTGCCAGGCCCCTTAGAAATAGTTTGTTGTGAAGATCCCAGTTGGTCTTACGTGGGTTTCTCTTTAAGACGGGTTTTTGAATGGAGAAATTTAAGATTGTTATACTCAGCTGTACTAGTACACAGAGTATTATAGTTTTGATTTCATAACGGTGGATTGTAACAGAATGAAATAATCGAGATAGATATAGACTTATATATATCAAAATGATCAGGGTGAAAAGAGAAATCGATTGAGCCATATCCGTCCGTCTGTCCGTCTGTGCTCACGATAACTCGCGCAAAAATTGGGATATTTTGATGAAATTTGGAATGCAAGTTGGTGTTGGGTATATATATATATATACATACATATGTACATACGTATACAGAAGAGAGTTGTCATACATTCTTCTACCTACTGTTCTTGTACCAAGTGCTAATTATGTATAGCTAACTTCAAATAAACTCAGTTGTAAAGCAGAACTCGGGATGTGCGTTTCACTAGTTGTAGGTACACAACATGGTGGCAGCGGTTTAAAGAACCCACACTCGGAAAGTATTTAATTAATAAATACGAATTTTAACACGGAAGATTGCGCGCGGATAACAATCCTACGTATAATGACAGATCCTCCAGCTGGCATGGGAAGTAGCTTTACGGTGCGCTCCCCTAATGCATTCTCATTCAGCAATCCTGGCGAGTGGCCCAGATGGCGTCGTCGATTTGAACGGTTCCGCATAGCTTCGAAACTAAATAATGCATCTGAAGAGGAACAAATTAACACATTGGTGTACCTAATGGGAGATCAAGCCGATAACATATTTTTATTCTTCACGTTGACAGCGGCAGAAAAGAAGGTGTACTCCAAAGTAGTGGAAGCATTTACAAAGCACTTTGTGCTTAAAACCAACGTGATATACGAGAGAGCTAAATTCAACCTTAGATGTCAACTTGAAGGTGAGTTGATAGAAGACTTCATCACAGACCTGTACTTGCTGTCCGAATATTGCAAATACGGTACATTAAGAGACGAAATGATACGCGACAAGATTGTTGTTGGTGTACGCGACCGCAAGCTGTCTGAAAAACTTCAGCTAGTGACCGATTTAACCTTGGAAAAGGCAATAATAAAAGTAAGGCAACAGCAAGCCGTTAGAAGGCAACATCTAGACTTAACATCGTCGGTAAATAAACTCACAACAGCCTCTCACACGAACAAAAACACAAAACAGAAAAAGATAGCCGGTGAATATGTGAACCAGAAATCACATAATAGAGGTAAATGTACGTGGTGCGGCTCCGCTACTTTTCATGAACGACAGGTAAACTGCCCAGCTAAAGGGAAAAGGTGTAACAAATGCGGCAAACTAAACCACTTCGCCAGTGTATGCTTGTCAAAGTCCAAAAATAAGCAAGCAAAGGTGAACAACGTAAACAACGATTTAGGGGAACATTTTTTAGGCATGCTTAACGTTAACAGAATCAACAATGATGTGCTTAATAAGTCATGGGATGTAGAGATTCTTTTAAATAACACAAAGGTAACCTTTATGGTTGATACAAGTTCACCGGTCGACGTGATAACCGATCAGCTGTTTAAAATGACGTTCGCCAAGACCAAATTGGAAATTTCCGACAGAAAGATTGCTGGCCCTGACGGGCGTGCATTAAAGGTTATTGGTATGTTCAAAGCAAGGCTGGCGTATGGAAACAACATGACATCAAGTCACATATATGTGATCAAGGGTATTAGAAAACCCCTACTAAGCCTACAATCCAGCTTGCAGTTAAAAGTTATTACTAGGGCAACAGAAAATATGCCCTAAAAAATTCGTTTTTAGCGCTAAAAATATGTCCTTAAAAATATGATTTAAGCGCTAAATATATGCTCTTAAAACTTGGTTTAAGCACTGAAAATATGTCCTTAAAATTTTTGTTATATACTTAATAAAAAGATATACATATCTACGGCATAGTAGGTTGTGTGCTCACTTTTCATGCAAGAGGTTCCAGGTTCAAACCCTGGCCCGGACAAATATCAAAAATTAGTTTTAAATAAAATTGAAATAGGTACAAAAGCGAAATCAAAAATTCACATTTTATTAAATTACAATACTTTTTGTAACAGAAAATTATTTTTATTAAAGGTACATTTTATAGGTACAAAAGACGAAATAAAAAAATTCACATTTGCGAAACACATCTTCGTTACCAACAGAAAAATATATTTTTACATACGAAAATATATATAAGTACATACATATATATACATATTTATGTGCATGAATTTTAAATTTTAATGTGTTGATGGCAATCAAAATTCCAGTGCAAAACTTGCATACTTATTTATTCAAATTGCTATTGCTGTAAACTACAAAATTTTGTGATACATTTTCAAATAGGAAACTATGTCGATTGTCGCGGTAAAAGTTTTTAAACGTAGAAAAAGATCTTTCCACGTCAACTGAAGTTATCGGGGCGTATTTAAAAGCAAGAATTTCAGTCACGTGTAGCGTTCAAACATTGACGACTGGTTGTTTGTTTGAGAAAGTTGAGAAGATATATTTTTCAGAATCGTAAACCCAGTATTTATACTCAGCTGTACTAGTACACAGTGTATTATAGTTTTAATCACATAACGGTGGATTGTAACACCATAAAATAATCGAGATAGATATAGACTTATATATATCAAAATTATCAGGGTGAAAAGAGAAATCGATTGAGCCATGTCCGTCCGTCCGTCCGTCTGTCCGTCCGTCCGTCGGTCTGTAAACACTCTAGCTCGCGCAAAAATTGAGACATTTTGATGAAATTTGAAATGCAAGTTGGTATCGAGACTGGGACGGTTGGTATTGAAAATGGGAGAAATCGGACCATGACCACGCCCACTTTTCCTGTATAGAAAAAATCGGAAATTTGGTATCTCAGTCACTAATATAGCTGGAGCGATGAAATTTTACCCACGTGTTGAGCTCAGGCCCCTATGAATAAATTTGATGAAATTTTGGAAAATGGGCGGTGCCACGCCCACTTATTAAGGGTCAAACATTGAAAGTTTTATGAGTCATAACTCAGAAACGAGTGAAGGTATATCGATGAGATTTGGTACGCGTGATATACTTACTTAGGCAAATGTTTGGACGAAAAAATGCCAAAATCGGTCGACGACAACGCCCACTTTTATATATGTGTATTATGAAGTGGCCCAATAAAAACATTTTAAGCGATATCTTTGTCAAATATAAAGATAATTCATTGAAAGTTTGTGGCATGAGTTCCACAATAGACCGGAAATTAAAAATAGAAAAATTTTGGAAAATGGGCGTGGCACCGCCTCTACGTATTCACACTACATCCGGCCCGACTAAATCGATTTAGTCGCAAGTGTGTATAGGCTCTAAACATTTTGCGATCCAGAATCGCGATCCATCAATACTCGATACTACACTGTCAATATGAATCGCGATCCACGGATTTCATCAATTTCGTCTGACATACGCCTATATATGTAGATACACAGCTGATTCGTGTAGCACATTTCAATGAAGCATTGCGCATGGTACACTAATTTAGAGGTAGGCGCATGGGCGAATTCAGAAACTACTTTTTTTTATTTCCAAAGGTAAAGTGTAATGTCAAAATCCAAGCGAATTGTAATCATGGCCAATAGGAAGGAGCGAGTCCCAAGCGAATTCAGATTTTAACCACGGCGAAATATAATTTTGACATTACACTCTACCAATTACAACAACAAAATACATATGGATTTTCTGAATTCGACTCTGCGCCTACCTTGTATATCTGCCTTTGCATTGCGAAAATTATTAAATTCGCCTTGAACTTGTCAGACAAAGAGGAATGGCAAATAGTATACGTATATACAAATCAAAGTTGCCAGAGTAAAAAATGTAAATAAGAACAATTTTACGAGCGAGAAGGAAAAATATGAATTTATTTATTTATTTATTTATTTATTTATTTCATTCAAGTCATATGCATCAAGTCGATACTTACAGACTAACAGCAAAGAAATATTGTATTTAATTAAATAAGAAAAACAAGCTTAAACTTAAAACTAGAATATTGAATTCAGATAGTTGGTAAACATAATTTTCGAGGAAGAAAAGTCAAGAGAGATAGAACCCGAGATTTCATTGAATTCAGCTAATGCTCTTTCAATAGGGGCATTACTCGCATATTCTGTTTTGCAGAATTCCCCATAGAAAGGCCTGGCGCTGCGCAAAGACCTTTGCGGGACATTAAAACTTATCTGTGATAGCAGAACAGGACAATCGATAACACCATTCAAAATATTAAACACGAACGTAAGCGATAGCACAGATCTCCTCGATTCCAATGATTTTAGGTCTATTAAAAGCAGACGTGACTTATAAGACGGCAGGGGCTGCGTGAAATTCAGAGAACGTAAGCAGAATTTAATAAATACTTTTTGAACTCTTTCAATTCTATTAATTAAGTTAATATGATATGGCCTCCAGATAAAAACAGCGTATTCTAAATTAGAACGCACAAAAGACGTATATAAAAGTTTATGAGTATAGGGATCAGAAAACTTCGAGCACTGTCGCCTAAGAAAACCTAGCGCCGAATAGGATTTTGAAATAATATGATTGACATGACAATTAAAAGAAAAATTTGAGCTAAATATGACACCAAGGTCCTTGATTTCATCAACTTTTTTAAGTGCATTTCGATTAATCATATAAGAAGATGGGAAAGTGTTCCTACTTTTAGAAAACGATACGTGATGACATTTATTAATATTTAACAATAAACGCGAGTTTTGGCACCACTTAAATAAGTTGTCAACGTCTGATTGGAGTCGATTTACATCCTCTGAGCATCTAACCGCCGAGAAAATCTTAAGATCATCAGCATAAAGCAAAAATTTAGAATTATTAATTTGTTCACTAATATCTTTTATGAAAAGTAGGAAGAGTAGGGGTCCAAGTATACTCCCTTGAGGAACACCAGAGGACGCCATAAAGCAATTTGAGTTGTAACCATTGCAAGATACAACACACCGTCTCATAAATAAATACGATTTTATCCACTTAAGAAACACTGAGTGAAAACCCAAAGCAACTAGCTTACTGAGGAGTAAGCTATGCGATACTTTATCGAATGCCTTGGAAAAATCAGTGTAAATGCAGTCAACTTGAAAACCTTTTGAAAGAGCTGAGAGGCAATACTGACTAAAAACAGCCAGATTGGTTGTTGTAGACCGATTTGGGACAAAACCATGCTGATTAGGCGAAATTAAGCATTTAGTTGCAAAATAAATTTTATCTTTCACAACGGATTCGAAAAGTTTTGAGACCGTTGAAAGTTTTGATATTGGCCTATAATTAGATACATTATTTTTATTTCCACTTTTGTGGATTGGAGTAATAGTGGTGAGTTTCCACTCATCACAAAAGACACCAGAAGCCAAGGAAAGATTAAAAATAATTTTCAGCGGCAATATAAGCACAGAGCATTTCTTTAAAAAGTCAGCACAAATCCCGTCATTATCTGATTTCGTAGAAGATTTTAGCTTTAACAGGGCAGCGGAAATATCGTCGGACGTAAGTTGTAGGCTGCCGAAATTAAGTGACGTATTACTAATAGAATTAGTATTAGAGAAACCAGAACCATTATCAACATCGAAATTGGAGCTGAAAAACACGGCGAATAAATTTGCGACATGAGATGGCGTATAAGCAAATTGATCATTTAAAAATACTGCCGATGGAATACTAGAACTATTTTTCTTAGATTTGACAAAGTACCAGAATGACTTTGGATTAGCTTTTATATTTACTTCGGTACAAAGAATATAGTTCCTATAAAGAAATTTGTTTAAGCAGTTGAATTTTTTGATGTAAAATCTGTATTTATCTAAAAAGACGTTAGAACCATGGGTGCGATATTTCTTATAGAATTTATTCCTAAGATTTTTAATTTTTTTCAATTCTGAATTATACCATGGCAGTTTATAGCGCTTAGTTTTCACAGTTGGAATAAAATTGTGGCAAAATGTAGAAATCGAATTTTTAAAAACAGAAAAAAAAAATTTATAGCAAAATATGCCAAAAATATGCAAATAAGTCAAGATATGCAAAAATAAGCCTTTTGACCTAAATATGCGAAAATATGCCCTAACAAGTTAGGCTTATTCTCTTCGTCTTGAGCTAAAACGCCGACATATATTTATCATATGTAAATAGGACTGCAACAGAAAAATATGCATTTGCATATCTTCTGTTGCCCTAGTTATTACTAAGAGTGAATTGTGTAGCATATTCGAAAAAAATGACAATAAATTCGTTTCCAGGGTTAAGGTCTTGGAAGAATATCCTGGACTTTTTGAAGGGTTGGGATGTATAAAGAATTTCGAATGCGAGATAAAGTTGAAAAACAATGCAAAACCATTTCAGATTTTTGCAGCACGTCGTGTACCAGTTGCACTAAAAGACACTTTAAAAAACAAGCTTGACCAAATGGTGAAAAGAAACGTAATTAAACCGGTTGACGAACCAACTGCGTGGTGCGCACCGATGGTCATTGTCCCGAAGGGTAAAGGTGACATCCGATTATGTGTAGATCTTGCAAAGTTAAATTGTGCAGTTGAGCGTGAAATTCACCCCATGCCAATTGCCGACCACACACTAGCTCAACTTTCTGGGGCTAAGATTTTTTCTAAATTAGACGCCAATTCAGGGTTTTGGCAAATTAAACTAACACAACGGTCACAAAAATTGACTACGTTTTTAACACCATACGGTAGATATTGTTTCCTAAGGCTACCCTTTGGAATATCGTCTGCTGCGGAAATATATCAGAAGCGCATGCAATCCATATTGCAGGGCATACCAGGAACAGTTTGCCAGATGGATGATATCCTCATATTCGTCGCCAATGTAGAACAGCATGATGCTACTTTGAGACAAGTATTAAAAAGACTTAAAGATAATGGAGTTACCCTTAATAAGGAAAAATGTGAGTTCTGGATAACATCTATAAAGTTCTTTGGACACCAAATCGACGAATACGGAATCTATCCAAGCGATTCAAAGGTTAGAGCAATTGAAAAATACCCGGAGCCACAAAACATTACTGAACTGAAAAGGTTCCTAGGTATGGTGAATTATTTGGGGAAATTTGTACCATACCTCTCAGATTTAAGCAAACCGCTTAACGATTTATTACACAGTCAGGTAGAGTTTCAGTGGGGGGGCCCTCAAAACACGTCATTTATGAAACTAAAGGCGGCATTGACCAACGCCCCGATCCTTAAATTATATGACCCTAAACACAAAACCATCTTATCTTGTGACGCATCATCGTACGGGTTAGGAGCAGTGTTGCCTCAGGTGGATGAAGATGACGTTCTTCAACCCGTGGCCTATGTATCCAGAACCCTTACCCAGGCAGAACAAGGATATGGGCAAATTGAAAAGGAAGCTCTGGCAATAACATGGGCAGCATGCCAAAAGTTTCCAGAGCTACTCACTGACATCGATTTTAGTGTTGAAACAGACCACAAACCGTTGATTGCCATATTTACTACAAAAAATCTAGATGAGCTCACTCCACGCCTACAGAGGCTAAAGATGAAGATGATGAGATATGTCTTCGATATTTACTACACAGCAGGGAAATTTTTAGTCGCAGCCGACGAACTGTCGCGGAGCCCGATCCAGGATCGATCGGAATATTCAAATATTGACGATTGCAATGAGATGTGTACCTTTGTAAATGCAATAACTAGTACTCTGCCGGTTTCTCAAGAAAAATTAGACATTATCAAGAAATACCAAAAACAAGATCTGGTTATATCAAAAGTTATTAGCTACAGTGTAAATGGTTGGCCAGATAGACACAGAATAGAACCAAAAGTTCGTGATTTCTACAACGATCGATACAATTTGTCAATAAACAACGATGTCTTAATGCGCGGATGTCGAATAGTTATCCCCGCAGAGCTACGCCAAGATACATTAGAGCGGATACATGCCGGCCACATGGGTATTTTAAAATGTAAAGCTAGGGCCAAACAATCAGTTTGGTGGCCAGGGTGTTCGAAAGATGTTGAAGACTACGTAAAAAAATGTTCAATATGTATACAAAACGTTGTACCGAGACATGAAAGCGCCATAATGACAGAATTCCCCGAACGCCCCTGGCAAATCATAGGAATTGATCTATTTTACCACATATCAAACTACTATTTACTTGTGAGCGATTACTTTTCCAGATACCCTGAAATAGCACTATTGGAAAATCAGACGACAAACTGTATCATTAAACACATAAAATCATTTTTTTGTAGACATGGAATACCAGAAATCGTGAGATCAGACAATGGACCTCAATTTCAAAATTTAAATATTTCTGAGTTTGGTAAATTCGCTAAGGAATGGGGATTTAAGCACATCACATCATCTCCGTGTTATCCTCAGAGCAATGGATTTATTGAATCAGCAGTAAAGAATATAAAATCCTTGCTGAAAAAGAACCAAGATCCATACTTAGCCCTTTTAGAATATAGGTCGACCCCATTAGCAAATGGCTTATCACCCGCAGAGCTTCTAATGAGCAGAAAGATACGTAGCACTTTACCGACAGTTGATGAGCAGCTTCAACCAAAATATGATTTGAAGGCAACAATAAATAAAGAGCAAGAATTGAAAAAACAACAAGCCGCCAACTACAACAGCAGGCATAACATAATAAGGCGAGAACCATTCAAAGAAGGCGACGTTGTTTGGATTCGGGATTTAAGCCTTTGGGGTAAAATATTAAAACCTGCGGAAACCCCAAGGTCTTACATAGTTTCCACAGATCGAGGAGAGTTTCGCCGAACTTCCTCCCATCTTACTCCCTCCGGTATGAAAGACATGCCTTATGCTCCTGGCGAAGTACAAGAAGTGCAAATGACACCACCTGCAGCACCTCCAAGTTCCTCGCCACCAGGCTCGACAGAAACAAATGCAGGAGTAACATCGGAAGGCGACATGGCAGCAAACATACCCCGATATGTGACAACAACAAGATCCGGGCGAATAATTACGCACCCAGATAGGTACAAGCCGATGGACTAATAATTTGGTTTGTGTTTTTTTTTTTTACCCATACTCCATTTAATTTTTATTTTTGTAACGTTCAAGAAATTTGCCTTTCATAATTAATACTGAAATATATTAAAAGAAAAAAAATAAGAAAATGTATTAATTATAATAAATATATATTCACATACATAGCGTAACAAGTAAAATAGTGATAGCTATTATTTGGTATGTAAATATGTATATTGCACACTGAATTAACTAAGAAATTTTGTAATTACCTACGTACACATAGCTTAACAAGACTCAGAGGGGAGATGTTGGGTATATATATATATACATACATATGTACATACGTATACAGAAGAGAGCTGTCATACATTTTTCTACCTACTGTTCTTGTACCGAGTGCTAATTATGTATAGCTAACTTCAAATAAACTCAGTTGTAAAGCAGAACTCGGGATGTGCGTTTCACTAATTGTAGGTAGACAACAGTTGGTATCAAGACTGGGACGGTTGGTATTGAAAATGGGCGAAATCGGACCATGACCACGCCCACCTCCCCTATATAGTAAAAATCGGAAATTTTGTACCTCAGTCACTAATAGAGCTGGATTGATAAAATTTCACCCACGTATTGGCAAACTGTATCATTAAACACATAAAATCATTTTTTTGTAGACATGGAATACCAGAAATCGTGAGATCAGACAATGGACCTCAATTTCAAACTTTAAATCTTTCTGAGTTTGGTAAATTCGCTAAGGAATGGGGATTTAAGCACATCACATCATCTCCGCGTTATCCTCAGAGCAATGGATTTATTGAATCAGCAGTAAAGAATATAAAATCCTTGCTGAAAAAGAACCAAGATCCATACTTAGCCCTTTTAGAATATAGGTCGACCCCATTAGCAAATGGCTTATCACCCGCAGAGCTTCTAATGGGCAGAAAGATACGTAGCACTTTACCGATAGTTGATGAGCAGCTTCAACCAAAATATGATTTGAAGGCAACAATAAATAAAGAGCAAGAATTGAAAAAAACAACAAGCCGCCAACTACAACAGCAGGCATAACATAATAAGGCGAGAACCATTCAAAGAAGGCGACGTTGTTTGGATTCGGGATTTAAGCCTTTGGGGTAAAATATTAAAACCTGCGGAAACCCCAAGGTCTTACATAGTTTCCATAGATCGAGGAGAGTTTCGCCGAACTTCCTTCCATCTTACTCCCTCCGGTATGAAAGACATGCCTTATGCTCCTGGCGAAGTACAAGAAGTGCAAATGACACCACATGCAGCACCTCCAAGTTCCTCGCCACCAGGCTCGACAGAAACAAATGCAGGAGTAACATCGGAAGGCGACATGGCACCAAACATACCCCGATATGTGACAACAACAAGATCCGGGCGAATAATTGCGCACCCAAATAGGTACAAGCCGATGGACTAATAATTTGGTTTGTGTTTTTTTTTACCCATATTCCATTTAATTTTTATTTTTGTAACATTCAAGAAATTTGCCTTTCATAATTAATACTGAAATATATTAAAAGAAAAAAATAAAAATAAGAAAATGTATTAATTATAATAAATATATATTCACATACATATAAAACAAAAAAAAAAAAAAAAAAACAAACATTAGCGTAACATGTAAAATAGTGATAGCCATTATTTGGTATGTAAATATGTATATTGTACACTGAATTAACTAAGAAATTTTGTAATTACCTACGTACACATAGCTTAACAAGACTCAGAGGGGAGATGTTGGGTATATATATATATATACATACATATGTACATACGTATACAGAAGAGAGCTGTCATACATTCTTCTACCTACTGTTCTTATACCGAGTGCTAATTATGTAAGTTAATAACTATCAGATATTTATAAGTTTTGTTTATTGGTTTAAATTGCTGTTTCCTAATTTGTTATAAAATACTTTAATTTCTATAATTGTTATAAATATACTTGAATACTTTTTGAAGAGAATCAAAGGAAGTATTTTAATTGAAAAATACGACTTCAAAAAGTATTCAAAAGAAAAAAACAAATTTTTCTTTAGATCGAAAAATATTGTAAAACTCGTCGGAATTGTTTGTTAAATAAATATAATTTGGAAATAGTATTTGAATTTAAATTCTATTTGGATTTTGCTGTGAAGCTGATCTTTGGCCAAAATCTTATTTTTTTTTTTTTTTTTTACTATTTCCAAATTATATTTATTTAGCAAACAATTCCGACGAGTTTTACAATATTTTTCGATCTAAAGAAAAATTTGTTTTTTTCTTTTGAATACTTTTTGAAGTCGTATTTTTCAATTAAAATACTTCCTTTGATTCTCTTCAAAAAGTATTCAAGTATATTTATAACAATTATAGAAATTAAAGTATTTTATAACAAATTAGGAAACAGCATTTTAAACCAATAAACAAAACTTATAAATATCTGATAGTTATTAACTTCTCCCCCTCTTAAATATAGAACGTCCTCGCTTCGACAAATAAATAGATATTTAAATATTTTCAAAGAAAAATGTTATACATATACATACATTTAAAATTAACAAGGTAACTCCATATTAACAAATATCTAATATTAAATATTTTTATCTGAAATTTCCAATATGCATAATTTTTGATATTTGATTATATTTTATTAATTTCCAAAAACTCAAACTAACGAATATTATCTTTGTGTATTCTTTTTCCATTAATTAATACTGATGTTCCAAGATCTTTTTGTACAATATTTTGATTATATACCTTATCCAATTTATTTCCTAAACGTTTATTTCTCCGAACAAAAACTAGATCACCTTCTTTGAATATTCTTTTATTTCTATTTGACCTTTTTTAAAATAATATTCTGTGCTGAATTTAGCAATGATTTTATAGATTTTAAATGTTCTTCTGAAAAATTATTAATTACATCAATAGGCTTCGCATTTAAAGTGGAATGAATAGTGTTATTATATTGATATGTTGCTAATAATATTAAATCAAGAATATCAGTTATATTCCTTTCTGTTTTTAAGCATCTTGCAATTTCAGTTATCGTAGAATGCACTCGTTCTATCTGTCCATTACTGTTGCTATGAAGAGGAGGTATAAAAAATTGGTCTATTGAAAACTGATTCTTTAACATACTAGTTATGGTATTTGACTGAAAAGATTTTTCGTTATCAGATACAATTAATTTAGTTTTCTTAAAGTGGTTTAGTATTAAAAATAACGCAGTTTTTATATCAATTATTGACCTAGATGAAATGGGTACTACTTGAACGAATTTTGAAAATTTATCTATACAAGTTAAAAAATGTAATGAAAATATATCTATATGCAAAATTTGCCCAGGATATTCAGGAATAGGAGTTTCTCCAATTTCCGGTTTTGAAGGATGTCTATTGTATTTGTTTTTTAAACAAATTCTACAATTTTTAGTTATTGTTTTAAGAGTATTTTTAATTTCCGGAAAATAATATTCTTCTATTATCTGTTTATAATTTTCTTGTAAAGAACGATGAGCCCTATTATGCTCCATTGTTGCAGTTTCTATTTGATCAGCCTTATTTGTTAAATCTATTACTATTTTCTCTGTATGAATGAATTTCGTTCCTGGAAAATTGGATAAAAGAATTGACTGAATTTTCGCCAAAGTTTCCAAGTTACAACATACTCCATTAACAACGTTTGGATTTACACAATGTCGAAGTGTTTGCAAAAGAAATTCAGCACTATTAAAATTAATTGTATATCTCTTAAAATTTTTGAATAAAGTTTTTGTAGATTTACTATTACAATCCGACGACAAAATTACAAGCTGAGTTTTAAATTGATTCACTGGATTTTTTATTGTCTTAATTGTTTTTGAATAAGAAATTTCACTATGAACAGTTTCTGTACTTATAGAATTTTCAAAATTATGAATATATTGTCTAGAAAGGGCATCAGCAACCTTATTTTCCTTACCAGGTTTATAAAAGAATTTTGGAGCATATGAATTAATAAAAGCCATCCACCTTTTAATTTTAGAATTTGGATTTTTGTCCGAAATTGCAAACGTAAGAGGTTGATGATCTGTGTAAATTTGAATATTTTTAATACCATACAAATAATGCATTAATTTTTGAAATGCCCAAACAATAGCTAGAAGCTCGCGCTTATTTGTTGCATAATTTTCTTCAGATTTTGATAGTGTCCTAGATATCATTGTTATAGGTCTGCCACTTTGTGAAAGTACTGCACCCAAAGCAACTGAAGATGCATCTGTAGTTATTTCAAAAGGTTTTGAATAGTCAGGATGTTGAAGTAATACATCCTCAGAAGCCAAAATAGTTTTTAATTTTTCAAATGCCTTTCTTGCTTCATCATCTAAAGAGATTTTCACATGCTTAGATTGCTTGATATGACCATTATCTCCTCTTAAATATTTAGTGAGAGGTTTAGATATGTGAGCATAATCTTTTATAAAACGTCGGTAATACCCTGATAAACCTAAAAATGAGCGCAACGATTTAAGAGATTTTGGTTCTTGATATTTTACAATTGCAACAACTTTGTCACTACATGTACGTATACCTTCTCCTGAAATCACAAATCCTAAATATTCTACTTCGTTTTTGAAAAACTTAGATTTTTCTAATTATACACGCATTCCGGCTTTTTCTATTTCTTTAAGTATGAAATCAACATGCTGATAATGAGAAGTTTCATCTGGTGAAAATATAATTATGTCATCGACATATACATGACATATTTTTCCAATACTTTCGCGTAAAATATCATCGATTGCTCTCTGCAAGATGCTTGGAGCATTCTTCAATCCAAAAGGCAATCTGCAAAATTCATATTTTCCATTATTAACACTGAATGCTGTTTTATGTCTATCTTTTTCTGCAAGACAAATTTGGTGGAAACCTGATTTTAAGTCAAGAGTTGTGAAAAATTTTGATTTACCTAAATTTGCTAAAATGACAGAAATATCCGGTATAGGATACTTGTCTGAGATAGTGTGCTCATTCAACTTTCTAAAATCAATTACTTACCATTCTTAATTTTGGTTTACCATCATCATCTAATCCCTTTTTTGTAACTACATGTATTGGTGAGTTAAATGGAGAATATGATTTTCGAATAATAACATCTTTAAGTAAAATTTCTATCTCTTTATTAATAAAGTCAGCTGCAGATATTGGATAAGGATAACTTCGGGAATGAATTTCTTTATCTGTTGTAATATTTATTGTTGCTTCAACCCTAGTATTGTAAGGTAGTGCTCTATTGGGCAAAGCAAATGCATTAGAATTTTGCTTGATTAATTTCTGAATATTGGCAGGTAACATTTGGCAGTAACTATTTAGCATATTCACTTGTTGGCATTCAAAATGATAAATCATTTCTTTTCCTGATCTGTGAATAATAAAACAATTTTTTGTATCTATTTTAGCTTCAATTTCCCTTAAAAAGTCATAACCAATGATTCCATCGAAGCTATTAAGCATTGGTAAAATATAATATATTGTGGTCACTCCTAATAAATTTATACGACATTTTTCCGAAATATTATTTATTCCATTTATAGACTTGATTTTGAAAGGCATATCTACTTTCTTTATTCCTTTTAAAAAAGTAAATGGTTTAATATAATTCTTTGCTGTCCCTGTATCAATAAGAATTTTAAGAACTTGACCATCCTGAAGGGTTCTTGTTATGAATGGCAAGTTCGATTTTAATCTAAGAAAATTAACTTCTTCAATAAATTCATTTTCATAATTTGGTGATTCATTTTCTGAGTTATATGAATTATTTTCTATAGCATTTACCCTCTGAATTTTGTTAAATGGGGATAAATGGGAACCATTAACTTCATAATTTCTTTTAGGATTATTACGAGAAAACTGTTGTTGAGAATTCGATGTTATTACTCTATTTTGTGAACCAAATGATTTACCGACGGGATTACCTTTGAAATCAGTTCGTTTTCTATAATACGAACTTCCAGGATCTATTTCCATGGGTACTGGATCTTGATATGACTGACTAGGTAGTCTCTCTAATGGTTGTGAAAAATTGCTATAATTTTGACGACGCAAGGTGTTAAAATTTTGAGAATTTTGAACTGAACTTGCAAAAGCATATCTATTTGCAAAATCATACCTTTGCCTATTATTCTCCAACTCTTGTGCTGTTGCAAGTGCTATAGGTAAATCAGCTGGATTAGCAGAAAATAAAGTATCGCAAAGTGGACGCCTTAATCCAGAAATAAACACTCTTAACGCATTTTCTCTAGCTCAATTATTAAATGCATTTGTTAATATATCATTACCGCTATAGGTCATGATATTTTTATTAATTATTAAAGTAAGTTGTTTATCAACTGCATCATAATATTGATCAATAGTTAATTTCCCTTGTCTAAGTGTATTTAATTCATTTCTAATACATGTAAAGGCCTTTTATCAGCATACAACTGATCTAACCTTAATATTATTCCCTTGAAATTAAGAGGAGTATTAAAAGCACTTAAATTTTCATTCGCAGCAGCTACAATTTTATTACGAAGTATTCCCATTGCTATATAATATGCTTCCGATCCCTCATTATAAAAATTAATCACAAACATTGCTGCTTCTCTCCATGCAGGGTATTCAACAATACTTCCTTTTAATTCAGGCAATGATTTAACAAGGCTAAGATCACTATGAGTATTAACAACCCCAGGAACTATGCTAACAGGTTTATGTATTTCCACTTTTGGTGGACTTAAATTTTTAAGTGCATTTGCTAATTCATGAATTTGAATTTTCAATTCATCTTTAGCAGTGTTCACTACAGATTCCACTAAGCTCAACACATTATTTCGGTCAAGCATTTTGTTTGATAATACAAAAAACAGAAAAATAAACGCTTGGAAATAAAACTTAATTACGTTCATCAAATAATGAAAATAGAATTGCTAAATTACTAAATTAATTAATTTTAATTTTAATAAATACGAAACTGCTTCTTCGCCGCCACTGTAAACTTCACACGGATTACGTACTTCAATACCAAAAATTTATTTTTTATTTTATCTTATGTTTTTGCAATTAATAATTGTTTAAGTTTTTTTTTATTTTTATACTCAGCTGTACTAGTACACAGAGTATTATAGTTTTAATCACATAACGGTGGATTGTAACAGAATGAAATAATCGAGATAGATGTAGACTTATATATATCAAAATGATCAGGGTGAAAAGAGAAATCGATTGAGCCATGTCCGTCCGTCCGTCCGTCTGTCCGTTCGTCCGTCCGTCTTTAAACACTCTAACTCGCGCAAAAATTGAGATATTTTGATGAAATTTGGAATGCAAGTTGGTATCGAGACTGGGACGGTTGGTATTGAAAATGGGCAAAATCGGACCATGACCACGCCCACTTTTCCTATATAGAAAAAATCAGAAATTTGGTATCTCAATCACTAATATAGCTAGAGCGATGAAATTTCACCCACGTGTTCAACTCAGGCCCCTAGGAAGAAATTTGATGAAATTTTGGAAAATGGGCGGTGCCACGCCCACTTATTAAGGGTCAAACCTTGAAAGTTTTATATGTCATAACTCAGAAACCATTGAAGATATATCGATGAAATTTGGTACGCGTGATTTGCTTACTTAGGCAAACGTTTGGACGGAAAATAATTAAAATCGGTTGACGGCCACGCCCACTTTTATATATGTATATTATAAAGTGACCTAATAAAAACATTTTAAGCCATATCTCTGTCAAATATAAAGATCTATCATTGAAATTTTGTCGCATGAGTCCAACTATGGACATAAAATAAAAAACACAAAAACTTTGGAAAATGGGCGGTGCCACGCCCACTTATTAAGGGGCAAACATTGAAAGTTTTATGAGTCATAACTCAGAAACCGTTGAAGATATATCGATGAAATTTGGTACGCGTGATATACTTACTTAGGCAAATGTTTGGACGAAAAATTTCCAAAATCGGTTGACGGCCACGCCCACTTTTATATATGTGTATTATAAAGTGGCCTAATAAAAACATTTTAAGCGATATCTCTGTCAAATATAAAGATATATCATTGAAATTTTATAGCAGGAGTCCAACTGCGGACATAAAACGAAAAACACAAAAATTTTGGAAAATGGGCAAGGCACCGCCTCTTTTTAGAAACAGGAATATACGAGATTTCTGAGCCCATAACTCGACAAATAATCTATATATAATGACGAAACTTGGTGTGTACACTTTTATTACTTGTGGTAATACATGTTCAAAATTTTAACGAAATCGGTTGACGACCACGCCCTCTTTTATATATGGGAACTATAAAGGGGCCTAATAAAAATATTTTAAGCGATATCTTTGCCAAATATAAAGATAATTCATTCAAATTTTGTGGCATGAGTTCCACAATAGACCGGAAACAAAAAAATATAAAAATTTTGGAAAATGGGCGTGGCACCGCCTCTTTTTAGACAAAGGAATATACGAGATTTCTTAGCCTATAACTCGACAAATAATTGAGATATTATAACGAAATTTGGTTTATACACTTTTATAACTTGTGTTAATAGACACGCGAAAATTTATTGAAATCGGTTATGACCACGCCTACTTTTTAACAAAGATATTTCTGGAACACCCTTTGGGAATTTGTAACTTGACATCTTTGTAACTAGAAGTCAAAAAGGAATGCAATTTTGCACAAAGAATAATATTCATATGCTTAGTTGGATGACTGATAAAAATGTTGAAAATGGGCGTGGCTACGCCCACTTTATGCAGCACTCGCTTTATATAAATCACACCGTATTTGCCTCAAACGCAAACAAACAATGAAAGCACACAGCTGAGTATCTAATGTTCGATTCCACTCGAACTTAGGCTTCCTTACTTGTTAATAATATGTTTATCCTTTTAAGAAATATTTAAATTGTTTGCTTTTATTTTTAAAAATATTCGCATTAATCAATTATGTAGATTTTCTTTAATTAATCCTTTTATAGGGATATTTCCAAATTACTAATCCTTTTATAAGAATATTTTGAAAAATTTTAATCCTTTTTTAAGGATATGTTTGAATAATTAATCCTTTTATAAGGATATTTTTAAATAATTGATCCTTTAACAAGGAGATATTTCTAAATTATTAATCCTTTTTAAGGATTATTTGTAAAATTGTAATGCTTTTTTAAGGATATGTTTGAATAATTAATCCTTTTATAAGGATATTTTTAAATAATTGATCCTTTAACAAGGAGATATTTCTAAATTATTAATCCTTTTTAAGGATTATTTGTAAAATTGTAATGCTTTTTTAAGGATATGTTTGAATAATTAATCCTTTTATAAGGATATTTTTTAAATAATTAATCCTTTAACAAGGATATATTTATAAATTGTTAATCCTTTTATAAGGATATATTTGATAGTTGGGCGCTAATTAAAATATGTAAATACCTCTGAGGGAAAAAGATGAATTCTTTATTCATTGGTGCAATTCATTGGTGAATTCTTTATTGAAAGGTGAATTCTCAATCCAATGGTGAAATTCGTAAATACCTCTTTGTTGGAAATAGATGAATCGTTTATTCATTGGTGAAATTATTTTCAGCTCTCTCTATAGACTAAAGGTGAATTCGCAATCCAATGGTGAAGTTAAAATGTGTAAATCCAATTATGAAGTTGAAAAAAAATAAGATTTTGGCCAAAGATCAGCTTCACAGCAAAATCCAAATAGAATTTAAATTCAAATACTATTTCCAAATTATATTTATTTAACAAACAATTCCGACGAGTTTTAAAATATTTTTCGATCTAAAGAAAAATTTGTTTTTTTCTTTTGAATACTTTTTGAAGTCGTATTTTTCAATTAAAATACTTCCTTTGATTCTCTTCAAAAAGTATTCAAGTATATTTATAACAATTATAGAAATTAAAGTATTTTATAACAAATTAGGAAACAGCAATTTAAACCAATAAACAAAACTTATAAATATCTGATAGTTATTAACTTTAAATAAATATAATTTGGAAATAGTATTTGAATTTAAATTCTATTTGGATTTTGCTGTGAAGCTGAGCTTTGGCCAAAATCTTATTTTTTTTTCAACTTCATAATTGGATTTACACATTTTAACTTCACCATTGGATTGCGAATTCACCTTTAGTCTATAGAGAGAGCTGAAAATAATTTCACCAATGAATAAACCATTCATCTATTTCCAACAAAGAGGTATTTACGAATTTCACCATTGGATTGAGAATTCACCTTTCAATAAAGAATTCACCAATGAATTGCACCAATGAATAAAGAATTCATCTTTTTCCCTCAGAGGTATTTACATATTTTAATTTGTATAGCTAACTTCAAATAAACTCAGTTGTAAAGCAGAACTCGGGATGTGCGTTTCACTAGTTGTAGGTACACAACAGTTGGTATCAAGACTGGGACGGTTGGTATTGAAAATGGGCGAAATCGGACCATGACCACGCCCACCTCCCCTATATAGTAAAAATCGGAAATTTTTTACCTCAGTCACTAATAGAGCTGGAGTGATAAAATTTCACCCACGTATTGAGCTCAGGCCCTTATGAAGAAATATGCTGAAATTTTGGATAATGGGCGGTGCCACGCCCACTTATTAAGGGGCAAACATTGAAAGTTTTGTAAGCCATAACTCAGAAACCGTAGCAGATATATCGATAAAATTTGGTATGCGTGATTTACTTGCCTAGGCAAATGTTTGGACGAAAAATTGCCAAAATCGGTGGACGACCACGCCCACTTTTATATATGGGTATTATAAAGTGGCCTAATAAAAACATTTAGGCGATATCTCTGTCAAATATAAAGATATATCATTGAAATTTTATGTCAGGAGTTCAACTTTATAAAACAAAAAACACAAAACTGGGCGTGGCACCGCCTCCTTTTAGAAGCAGGAATATACGAGATTTCTTATCCTATAACTCGATAAATAATTGATACTAGTATCGCCGGTGGTCGAAATTCGACCAAGCAATTTATTTTTTCAACTTTGTATTGGTACAAAAACTATTCCTTTTCGCGGAGATAAGCAACACTTTCCAAATTCCAGTTGTACCGCAACACTGATTTGCCCTTTTGATCACGGTCCGACGTGAAATCATGGTCAAAATCAAGGCAGATCTAGTAAGGTAGGCCAGGTGGTGAGCGCTTTTAAATTAAAGCGACTCTTCAACTGTGTTTACGATATTTGTAAACACGTTTACGATATCTATTTATCTTAACTAAAAATTTATAGAAAAAATTATATGCCTATGCACTGCTCCTGACTCATACGAACATATCCACATCAATTTTATGTGGATATGAGTATGTTAAATGTGCAAAACAGCCTGGCAATTGTTTGTATGGGAAAAATGTTAGCCTATTAATATATAGATAGTGGGCACATTTGCCAACGAAGCAAAAACGAAGTAAATCAAAAATGGTACAAAACTAAAAACTTTATTTATTAATTATAAAGAAATTAAATAATTTATAGAAAACAAGTAAGGAAGCCTAAGTTCGAGTGGAATCGAACATTAGATACTCAGCTGTATGCTTTTATTGTTTGTTTGCGTTTAATGGAAACACGTTGTACTTTATATAAAGTGAGTGCTGCATAAAGTGGGCGTAGCCACGCCCATTTTCCAAAATTTTTATCAGTTATCCAACTAAGTATATGAATATTATTATTTGTGCAAAATTTCATTCCTTTACGAGTTCTAGTTACAAAGATTTCACGTTAAAAATTCCCAAAGGGTGTTTCAGAAATATCTTTGTTAAAAAGTAGGCGTGGTCATAAATCGATTTCAATAAATTTTTGCGTGTCTATTACCACAAGTGATAAAAGTGTACACACTAAGTTTCGTCATAATATCTCAATTATTTGTCGAGTTATGGGCTAAGAAATCTCGTATATTCCTGCTTCTAAAAGGAGGCGGTGCCACGCCCATTTTCCAAAATTTTTGTGTTTTTTGTTTTATGTCCATAGTTGGACTCCTGCCATAAAATTTCAATGATATATCTTTATATTTGACAGAGATATCGCTTAAAATGTTTTTATTAGGCCACTTTATAATACCCATATATAAAAGTGGGCGTGGTCGTCAAACGATTTTGGCAATTTTTCGTCCAAACATTTGCCTAAGTAAGTATATCACGCCTACCAAATTTCATCGATATGTCTTCAACGGTTTCTGAGTTATGACTCATAAAACTTTCAATGTTGGCCCCTTAATAAGTGGGCGTGGCACCGCCCATTTTCCAAAATTTCACCATATTTCTTCATAAGGGCCTGAGCTCAATACGTGGGTAAAATTTCATCACTCCAGCTCTATTAGTTACTGAGATACAAAATTTCGGATTTTTACTATATAGGGGAGGTGGGCGTGGTCATGGTCCGATTTCGCCCATTTTCAATACCATCCGTTCTCGTCTTGATACCAACTTGCATTCCAAATTTCATCAAAATATTTCAATTTTTGCGCGAGTTATCGTGCTCACAGACGGACGGACGGACAGACGGACAGACGGACGGACATGGCTCAATCGGTTTCTCTTTTCACCCTGATCATTTTTATATATATAAGTCTATATCTATCTCGATTATTTCATTCTGTTACAATCCACCGTTAGGAAATCAAAACTATAATACTCTGTGTACTAGTACAGCTGAGTATAAAAATATATGCCTATGCACTGCTCCTCACTCATACGAACACATCCATATCAATTTTATGTGGATATGAGTATGTTAAATGTGCAAAACAGCCTGGCAATTGTTTGTATGGGAAAAATGTTAGCCTATTAATATATAGATATTATGACGAAACTTGGTGTATACACGTTTATTACTTGTAGTAATACATGTTCAAAATTTAAGCGAAATCGGTTGACGGCCACGCCCAATTTTATATATAGGAACTATAAAGTGGCCTAAGAAAAACATTTTAAGCGATATCTTTGTCAAATATAAAGATAATTCATTGAAATTTTGCGGCATGAGTTCTAGAATAGACCGGAAACAAAAAATATAAAATATCTGCGAGATTTCGGAGCCCATAACTCGACCAATAATTGAGATATTATGACCAAACTTGGTTTATACACTTTTATAACTTGTGTTAATACACACGCAAAAATTTATTGAAATCGGTTTATGACCACGCCTACTTTTTAACAAAGATATTTCTGGAACACCCTTTGGGAATTTGTAACGTGACATCTATGTAACTAGAAGTCATAAAGGAATGAAATTTTGCACAAAGAATAATATTCATATGCTTAGTTGGATGACTGATACAAATTTTGAAAATGGGCGTGGCTACGCCCACTTTACGCAGCACTCGCTTTATATAAAATACACCGTGTTTCCATAAAACGCAAACAAAAAATAAATAATAGCTTAAAAAAACTAAAAAACGCGCTTTAATCTTAAAAATGGTACTAAAAATTGAGCAATAATTTAATTAGAAACAAAATGATGAACGAAAATATAAGTATTTAAGGAAAAGCGTGGGGCTGCTCAGTATGTCAAAACATATTTCAAAATGCTGTTTTTTATACTCAGCTGTACTAGTACACAGAGTATTATAGTTTTAATCACATAACGGTGGATTGTAACAGAATGAAATAATCGAGATAGATATAGACTTATATATATCAAAATGATCAGGGTGAAAAGAGCAATCGATTGAGCCATGTCCGTCCGTCCGTCTGTCCGTCCGTCCGTCTGTAAACACTCTAAGTCGCGCAAAAATTGAGATATTTTGATGAAATTTGAAATGCAAGTTGGCATCGACACTGGGACGGTTGGTATTGAAAATAGGCGAAATCGGACCATGACCACGCCCACTTTTCCTATATAGAAAAAATCGGAAATTTGGTATCTCAGTCACTATTAAAGCTAGAGTGATGAAATTTTACCCACGTGTTGAGCTCAGGCCCCTATGAAGAAATTTGATGAAATTTTGGAAAATGGGCGGTGCCACGCCCACTTATTAAGGTCAAACATGGAAAGTTTTATATGTCATAACTCAGAAACCATTGAAGATATATAGATGAAATTTGGTATACGTGATTTACTTACTTAGGCAAACATTTTTATGGAAAATTGTTAAAATCGGTTGACGGCCATGCCCACTTTTATATATGTGAACTATAAAGGGGCCTAATAAAAACATTTTAAGCGATATCTCTGTCAAATATAAAGATATATCATTGAAATTTTATGGCAGGAGTCCAACTGCGGACATAAAACAAAAAACACAAAAATTTTGGAAAATGGGCGGTGCCACGCCCACTTATTAAGGGGTAAATATTGAAAGTTTTATAAGCTATAACTCAGAAACCGTTAAAGATATATCTATGAAATTTGGCACGCATGATATATTTACTTAGGCAAATGTGTGGACGAAAAATTACCAAAATCGGTTGACGACCACGCCCACTTTTATAAATGTGTATTATAAAGTGGCCTAATAAAAACATTTTAAGCGATATCTTTGTCAAATATAAAGATAATTCATTGAAATTTTGTGACATGAGTTCCACAATAGACCGGAAACATAAAATAGACAAATTTTGGAAAATGGGCGTGGCACCGCCTCCTTTTGGACAAAGGGATATACGAGATTTCTTAGCCTTTAACTCGACAAATAATTGAGATATTATGACGAAACTTGGTTTATACACTTTTATAACATGTGTTAATAGACACGCGAAAATTTATTGAAATCGGTTATGACCACGCCTACTTTTTAACAAAGATATTTCTGGAACACCCTTTGGGAATTTGTAACTTGACATCTTTGTAACTAGAAGTCAAAAAGGAATGCAATTTTGCACAAAGAATAATATTCATATGCTTAGTTGGATGACTGATAAAAATGTTGAAAATGGGCGTGGCTACGCCCACTTTATGCAGCACTCGCTTTATATAAATCACACCGTATTTGCCTCAAACGCAAACAAACAATGAAAGCACACAGCTGAGTATCTAATGTTCGATTCCACTCGAACTTAGGCTTCCTTACTTGTTAATAATATGTTTATCCTTTTAAGAAATATTTAAATTGTTTGCTTTTATTTTTAAAAATATTCGCATTAATCAATTATGTAGATTTTCTTTAATTAATCCTTTTATAGGGATATTTCCAAATTACTAATCCTTTTATAAGAATATTTTGAAAAATTTTAATCCTTTTTTAAGGATATGTTTGAATAATTAATCCTTTTATAAGGATATTTTTAAATAATTGATCCTTTAACAAGGAGATATTTCTAAATTATTAATCCTTTTTAAGGATTATTTGTAAAATTGTAATGCTTTTTTAAGGATATGTTTGAATAATTAATCCTTTTATAAGGATATTTTTTAAATAATTAATCCTTTAACAAGGATATATTTATAAATTGTTAATCCTTTTATAAGGATATATTTGATAGTTGGGCGCTAATTAAAATATGTAAATACCTCTGAGGGAAAAAGATGAATTCTTTATTCATTGGTGCAATTCATTGGTGAATTCTTTATTGAAAGGTGAATTCTCAATCCAATGGTGAAATTCGTAAATACCTCTTTGTTGGAAATAGATGAATCGTTTATTCATTGGTGACATTATTTTCAGCTCTCTCTATAGACTAAAGGTGAATTCGCAATCCAATGGTGAAGTTAAAATGTGTAAATCCAATTATGAAGTTGAAAAAAAAATAAGATTTTGGCCAAAGATCAGCTTCACAGCAAAATCCAAATAGAATTTAAATTCAAATACTATTTCCAAATTATATTTATTTAACAAACAATTCCGACGAGTTTTAAAATATTTTTCGATCTAAAGAAAAATTTGTTTTTTTCTTTTGAATACTTTTTGAAGTCGTATTTTTCAATTAAAATACTTCCTTTGATTCTCTTCAAAAAGTATTCAAGTATATTTATAACAATTATAGAAATTAAAGTATTTTATAACAAATTAGGAAACAGCAATTTAAACCAATAAACAAAACTTATAAATATCTGATAGTTATTAACTTTAAATAAATATAATTTGGAAATAGTATTTGAATTTAAATTCTATTTGGATTTTGCTGTGAAGCTGAGCTTTGGCCAAAATCTTATTTTTTTTTCAACTTCATAATTGGATTTACACATTTTAACTTCACCATTGGATTGCGAATTCACCTTTAGTCTATAGAGAGAGCTGAAAATAATTTCACCAATGAATAAACCATTCATCTATTTCCAACAAAGAGGTATTTACGAATTT
This sequence comes from Urophora cardui, assembly GCA_960531455.1. Lineage (NCBI taxonomy): Eukaryota > Metazoa > Arthropoda > Insecta > Diptera > Tephritidae > Urophora > Urophora cardui. The sequence continues at coordinate 19,752,981 of OY482675.1, read as the reverse complement.
CACCATTGGATTGAGAATTCACCTTTCAATAAAGAATTCACCAATGAATTGCACCAATGAATAAAGAATTCATCTTTTTCCCTCAGAGGTATTTACATATTTTAATTTGTATAGCTAACTTCAAATAAACTCAGTTGTAAAGCAGAACTCGGGATATGCGTTTCACTAGTTGTAGGTACACAACAGTTGGTATCAAGACTGGGACGGTTGGTATTGAAAATGGGCGAAATCGGACCATGACCACGCCCACCTCCCCTATATAGTAAAAATCGGAAATTTTTTACCTCAGTCACTAATAGAGCTGGAGTGATAAAATTTCACCCACGTATTGAGCTCAGGCCCTTATGAAGAAATATGCTGAAATTTTGGATAATGGGCGGTGCCACGCCCACTTATTAAGGGGCAAACATTGAAAGTTTTGTAAGCCATAACTCAGAAACCGTAGCAGATATATCGATAAAATTTGGTATGCGTGATTTACTTGCCTAGGCAAATGTTTGGACGAAAAATTGCCAAAATCGGTGGACGACCACGCCCACTTTTATATATGGGTATTATAAAGTGGCCTAATAAAAACATTTAGGCGATATCTCTGTCAAATATAAAGATATATCATTGAAATTTTATGTCAGGAGTTCAACTTTATAAAACAAAAAACACAAAACTGGGCGTGGCACCGCCTCCTTTTAGAAGCAGGAATATACGAGATTTCTTATCCTATAACTCGATAAATAATTGATAGGGTAGGAGTGGGAGGCTTCGACAGGTTAAGAGAAAATGTTTTTTTTAGAGGAACTGGATAAAGAAAAAGATACATCTTTTTATCAATACTGTGGTCACGTATCTTGGTGACATTTAGCAATTGTAATTACTTTTCTACTTGTTTTTTTTTCTAAGTTATTATCAAAAAACTAACAATAAAATATATGTCGAAGCCTCCCTTTTTCAGGGAGGCTTCGACAGTCATCTGGGAGGGTTCGACATTTCGTGGGAGGCTTCGACATTTATTAAACATAGCAGTATAACCTGCAAAATAAAACAGAAAGTTCGAAAAAACTCTGAACACGATTTTTAATTCATGTATTTCATTTATTTATTTCAATTCAGTACCATTTTTTTAAACAAAAACATAAAAAATACAAGCATAAATAAAGTATAACTCTACTTTTAACGAACATCTAAATTTGAAAAATCAAAGTTAAAAAAAAACTTGCTTTGAGCGCGTGAAGTTCCTGGTGGATGTTCAGGCGTGGGCAATATACGAACAATATCCTGCTTTGAAACCAGGTGGCTGTCTTCTACAATCGGTTCATAGAAATATTGGGTTTTACCTTGACGTCTGAGGAATTTCGCAATGCACGTAGAATTTTGAACTTCCATAACAACACCAATATAGAAGAAATCTGTTTTGTCAGAGAACCTTACCAACACAAATTTATTTTTTTCAATACGCATTTCATGTGTAATCTCCAAAGTTGGTTGCTCAATCTTGTTCTCTTCGTTCTCAACATGAATTTCGTCAGCAACATCAAAGGCTGTTTGCTCATTGTCCAGCTCCCAATCATCACCAAAGTCAAAAGATTTATCAGAATTAGCCAGGCTGTAGGAACCGTTATCACTTGATGATGAGGAACTTAAATTTCGTTGCTTTTTAGCTTTTGGGATTCGTAGTGTTTTTGGTTTTTCTGTTTTTATTTTGTGTTTAATCTTTTTTGGCAGCTTAATTTTTTGGTTTCGTAGTGTTTTTGGTTTTTCTGTATTTTTTTGAATAGATCCTTTTTTGGCAGCTTCATTTTTTGTAGGCGTTGGTTTTCCAACTCCTCCAAACGATCCTTTTCTGGAGTGTCCGTATAGATTCGTGACTTGCCTTGATTTATAGCATTTGTTACCCTTTTCTTAACTATTGGAAGTGGACGAACAACCTCTGGAGAAAAGGAAAACTGTTCAGATGATAGCCCTTGGATAACTTCTGTAGATAAGTAATTTGGTTCAGATGACTCGTTTATTGCAATCTGTTCAGATAGTAGGTATCCCTTGGATAACATCTGTAGATACGCGATTTGGTTCAGATGACCCCTTTATTGCAATCTCCGAATGTGCTTCTGTTTCGGACTGCAGAAAATCAGATTCAGTAAAGATTAATGAATTGAATGGAATGATTCCAGTAGCAGAAAACCCTTTTACAATATTATCTGGAGAAAAGGCTCTCAAAAATGGAGTCCTGGTAAGTTCTGCAATGCGCGAAATTTCTATTTTCTTTCCTGGATTGTTTACCATGAAATCATTAAAGGAATTTTTACAAAACCTTTTTAAAGGGCCAAACACCGATACGTCAAGCGGTTGCAGTTTGTGTGAGGTGTGTGGAGGAAAAGATAGTAAGCATATTCCGTTATCGCGACTGTAAATTACGCTATTTACACTGCAGTGAGAGCCATGGTTATCCATCAAAAGAAGTATGGGGTCATCGGTAGTGCAGCGAGTGTGACTTTTAATATGGATAAGCACATCTTTAAAAAGCTCCGAGTTCATCCATCCGTTTTGTGATAAAAGTGCTTTTGAGCCTGGTACGGATCCGGCAAGAAAATTTGGATTCATTCGTTTGCGAGGAAACACGTAGATCGGTGGAATATGATTTCCAGATGCGCTAACAACTCCTACCATTGTAACTAAACTTCCTCGCTCCGCGGATGCTACTTGAGAAACGGTCCGTTTTCCTTTTTCAGCTATAACCTGTAAATTTGTGTATACTTACAGTTTATTTGCAACTTAAAATAGAAAGAAGGCATACTTTTGGAGAATCCAACACTGTGCTTATTCCAGTCTCATCAACGTTGAATACTCGGTCAGCCCTGAACTTGTGGCGTTCATATATTTCTTTAAGGTTGGAGAAAAATAAAGAAACAGCTTCGGGAGAAAATCCAGAAATGCGCGATATGCTAGTGTTTTCCGGTTTTCGGAGACTAATTTCGTTATTACGACGCATAAAACCTTTTAGCCAATCAATTCCAGCTTGTTTTTCTCTGTCCCAACTTGGTGGATGTTTAATTTTGAATGTAGAAACAAACTCAAACACGAATCGTCTAGCCAAGTCACACGTCAATCCATGATGAAGATTCGAACATTTTTTGAAGTAAGCCGTTAATTCTTTTTCTTGGGCAATTGAAAGTACTTGTTTGGATGAAAACTTCGACTGAAAATACTTCTCTGTTCCACGATTTGTTTGCTGTTTTGAAATTCGAGATAAAAGTGTTGTCCGCTTCAAGCCATATTTTCGAGCAATGCCTGATGTTGTTCCTTTCTTTTCTTTTATCTCCTCGATGACTTTTTTAATTTTTTCTTCATCGATGACCTTTTCAGGAAACTTTTTTTTATAGATTTGTGGCATCTTGATAGCTGTAAAATATTACTCACTAAGTAAAAAAGCTAGAAGGGAGGCTTCGACAAATTGTCGAAGCCTCCCCTAAAACTACTGTCGAACCCTCCCAAACGCACTTACTTCTGATTTTTTCGCTTCAAAAACTATATCTTAGTGTTGTTTAAAAAGTCTTTAGAAGCAATAAATCATAATTTTATTGCAATATTAATGGGAATAAAGCTCTTGTTCTATATTCTATATTGAAAATTTTACACATAAATACTTACCAACAATTTTTACATCAAAACTCTTCAAAAATAAAAAACACGTCTGCACACTATTGTAGTTGAACAAGCACTGAATAATTTTTATGACAGCATCACACTCATTTTGGTAACTGTTTATTCCTGGAATGAGAGCAATGGCAGTTACAATGACGGCCAAATTTGAATATGTCGGAGCCTCCCTCATGTCGAAGCCTCCCACTCCTACCCTACTAGTATCGCCGGTGGTCGAAATTCGACCAAGCAATTTATTTTTTCAACTTTGTATTGGTACAAAAACTATTCCTTTTCGCGGAGATAAGCAACACTTTCCAAATTCCAGTTGTACCGCAACACTGATTTGCCCTTTTGATCACGGTCCGACGTGAAATCATGGTCAAAATCAAGGCAGATCTAGTAAGGTAGGCCAGGTGGTGAGCGCTTTTAAATTAAAGCGACTCTTCAACTGTGTTTACGATATTTGTAAACACGTTTACGATATCTATTTATCTTAACTAAAAATTTATAGAAAAAATTATATGCCTATGCACTGCTCCTGACTCATACGAACATATCCACATCAATTTTATGTGGATATGAGTATGTTAAATGTGCAAAACAGCCTGGCAATTGTTTGTATGGGAAAAATGTTAGCCTATTAATATATAGATAGTGGGCACATTTGCCAACGAAGCAAAAACGAAGTAAATCAAAATGGTACAAAACTAAAAACTTTATTTATTAATTATAAAGAAATTAAATAATTTATAGAAAACAAGTAAGGAAGCCTAAGTTCGAGTGGAATCGAACATTAGATACTCAGCTGTATGCTTTTATTGTTTGTTTGCGTTTAATGGAAACACGTTGTACTTTATATAAAGTGAGTGCTGCATAAAGTGGGCGTAGCCACGCCCATTTTCCAAAATTTTTATCAGTTATCCAACTAAGTATATGAATATTATTATTTGTGCAAAATTTCATTCCTTTACGAGTTCTAGTTACAAAGATTTCACGTTAAAAATTCCCAAAGGGTGTTTCAGAAATATCTTTGTTAAAAAGTAGGCGTGGTCATAAATCGATTTCAATAAATTTTTGCGTGTCTATTACCACAAGTGATAAAAGTGTACACACTAAGTTTCGTCATAATATCTCAATTATTTGTCGAGTTATGGGCTAAGAAATCTCGTATATTCCTGCTTCTAAAAGGAGGCGGTGCCACGCCCATTTTCCAAAATTTTTGTGTTTTTTGTTTTATTTCCATAGTTGGACTCCTGCCATAAAATTTCAATGATATATCATTATATTTGACAGAGATATCGCTTAAAATGTTTTTATTAGGCCACTTTATAATACCCATATATAAAAGTGGGCGTGGTCGTCAAACGATTTTGGCAATTTTTCGTCCAAACATTTGCCTAAGTAAGTATATCACGCCTACCAAATTTCATCGATATGTCTTCAACGGTTTCTGAGTTATGACTCATAAAACTTTCAATGTTGGCCCCTTAATAAGTGGGCGTGGCACCGCCCATTTTCCAAAATTTCACCATATTTCTTCATAAGGGCCTGAGCTCAATACGTGGGTAAAATTTCATCACTCCAGCTCTATTAGTTACTGAGATACAAAATTTCGGATTTTTACTATATAGGGGAGGTGGGCGTGGTCATGGTCCGATTTCGCCCATTTTCAATACCATCCGTTCTCGTCTTGATACCAACTTGCATTCCAAATTTCATCAAAATATTTCAATTTTTGCGCGAGTTATCGTGCTCACAGACGGACGGACGGACAGACGGACAGACGGACGGACATGGCTCAATCGATTTCTCTTTTCACCCTGATCGTTTTTATATATATAAGTCTATATCTATCTCGATTATTTCATTCTGTTACAATCCACCGTTAGGAAATCAAAACTATAATACTCTGTGTACTAGTACAGCTGAGTATAAAAATATATGCCTATGCACTGCTCCTCACTCATACGAACACATCCATATCAATTTTATGTGGATATGAGTATGTTAAATGTGCAAAACAGCCTGGCAATTGTTTGTATGGGAAAAATGTTAGCCTATTAATATATAGATATTATGACGAAACTTGGTGTATACACGTTTATTACTTGTAGTAATACATGTTCAAAATTTAAGCGAAATCGGTTGACGGCCACGCCCAATTTTATATATAGGAACTATAAAGTGGCCTAAGAAAAACATTTTAAGCGATATCTTTGTCAAATATAAAGATAATTCATTGAAATTTTGCGGCATGAGTTCTAGAATAGACCGGAAACAAAAAATATAAAATATCTGCGAGATTTCGGAGCCCATAACTCGACCAATAATTGAGATATTATGACCAAACTTGGTTTATACACTTTTATAACTTGTGTTAATACACACGCAAAAATTTATTGAAATCGGTTTATGACCACGCCTACTTTTTAACAAAGATATTTCTGGAACACCCTTTGGGAATTTGTAACGTGACATCTATGTAACTAGAAGTCATAAAGGAATGAAATTTTGCACAAAGAATAATATTCATATGCTTAGTTGGATGACTGATACAAATTTTGAAAATGGGCGTGGCTACGCCCACTTTACGCAGCACTCGCTTTATATAAAATACACCGTGTTTCCATAAAACGCAAACAAAAAATAAATAAAAGCTTAAAAAAACTAAAAAACGCGCTTTAATCTTAAAAATGGTACTAAAAATTGAGCAATAATTTAATTAGAAACAAAATGATGAACGAAAATATAAGTATTTAAGGAAAAGCGTGGGGCTGCTCAGTATGTCAAAACATATTTCAAAATGCTGTTTTTTATACTCAGCTGTACTAGTACACAGAGTATTATAGTTTTAATCACATAACGGTGGATTGTAACAGAATGAAATAATCGAGATAGATATAGACTTATATATATCAAAATGATCAGGGTGAAAAGAGCAATCGATTGAGCCATGTCCGTCCGTCCGTCCGTCTGTCCGTCCGTCCGACTGTAAACACTCTAAGTCGCGCAAAAATTGAGATATTTTGATGAAATTTGAAATGCAAGTTGGCATCGACACTGGGACGGTTGGTATTGAAAATAGGCGAAATCGGACCATGACCACGCCCACTTTTCCTATATAGAAAAAATCGGAAATTTGGTATCTCAGTCACTATTAAAGCTAGAGTGATGAAATTTTACCCACGTGTTGAGCTCAGGCCCCTATGAAGAAATTTGATGAAATTTTGGAAAATGGGCGGTGCCACGCCCACTTATTAAGGTCAAACATGGAAAGTTTTATATGTCATAACTCAGAAACCATTGAAGATATATAGATGAAATTTGGTATACGTGATTTACTTACTTAGGCAAACATTTTTATGGAAAATTGTTAAAATCGGTTGACGGCCATGCCCACTTTTATATATGTGAACTATAAAGGGGCCTAATAAAAACATTTTAAGCGATATCTCTGTCAAATATAAAGATATATCATTGAAATTTTATGGCAGGAGTCCAACTGCGGACATAAAACGAAAAACACAAAAATTTTGGAAAATGGGCGGTGCCACGCCCACTTATTTAGGGGTAAATATTGAAAGTTTTATAAGCTATAACTCAGAAACCGTTAAAGATATATCTATGAAATTTGGCACGCATGATATATTTACTTAGGCAAATGTGTGGACGAAAAATTACCAAAATCGGTTGACGACCACGCCCACTTTTATATATGTGTATTATAAAGTGGCCTAATAAAAACATTTTAAGCGATATCTTTGTCAAATATAAAGATAATTCATTGAAATTTTGTGACATGAGTTCCACAATAGACCGGAAACATAAAATAGACAAATTTTGGAAAATGGGCGTGGCACCGCCTCCTTTTGGACAAAGGGATATACGAGATTTCTTAGCCTTTAACTCGACAAATAATTGAGATATTATGACGAAACTTGGTTTATACACTTTTATAACATGTGTTAATAGACACGCAAAAATTAATTGAAATCGGTTTATGACCACGCATACTTTTTAACAGATATTTCTGGAACACTCTTTGGGAATGTGTAACGTGACATCTTTGTAACTAGAAATCATAAAGGAATGAATTTTTGCATAAAGAATAATATTGATATGTTCAGTTGGATGACTGATAAAAATTTAGAAAATGGGCGTGGCTACGCCTACTTTATGCAGCACTCGCTTTATGTAAAGTACACCGTGTTTCCATCAAACGCAAACAAACAATGAAAACATACAGCTGAGTATCTAATGTTCGATTCCACTCGAACTTAGGCTTCCTTACTTGTTTTTACTAATATTATACTCAGCTGTACTAGTACACAGAGTATTATAGTTTTAATCACATAACGGTGGATTGTAACAGAGTGAAATAATCGAGATAGATATAGACTTATATATATCAAAATGATCAGGGTGAAAGAAATCGATTGAGCCATGTCCGTCCGTCCGTCCGTCTGTCCGTCCGTCTGTAAACACTCCAACTCGCGCAAAAATAGAGATATTTTGATGAAATTTGAAATGCAAGTTGGTATCGAGACTGGGACGGTTGGTATTGAAAATGGGCGAAATCAGACCATGACCACGCCACTTTTCCTATATAGAAAATATCGGAAATTTGGTATCTCAGTCACTAATATAGCTGGAGCGATGAAATTTTACCCACGTGTTGAGCTCAGGCCCCTAGGAAGAAATTTGATGACATTTTGGAAAATAGGCGGTGCCACGCCCACTTATTAAGGGTCAAACCTTGAAAGTTTTATATGTCATAACTCAGAAACCATTGAAGATATATTGACAAAATTTGGTACGCGTGATATACTTACTTAGTCAAATATTTGGACGAAAAATTTCCGAAATCGGTTGAGGGCCACGCCCACTTTTATATATGGGTCTTATAAAGTGACCTAATAAAAACATGTTAAGCGATATCTCTGTCAAATATAAAGATATATCATTGAAACTTTATAGCAGGAGTCCAACTGCGGACATAAAACGAAAAACACAAAAATTTTGGAAAATGGGCGAGGCACCGCCTCTTTTTAGAAACAGGAATATACGAGATTTCTGAGCCCATAACTCGACAAATAATCTATATATAATGACGAAACTTGGTGTGTACACTTTTATTACTTGTGGTAATACATGTTCAAAATTTTAGCGAAATCGGTTGACGACCACGCCCTCTTTTATATATGGGAACTATAAAGGGGCCTAATAAAAATATTTTAAGCGATATCTTTGCCAAATATAAAGATAATTCATTCAAATTTTGTGGCATGAGTTCCACAATAGACCGGAAACAAAAAAATATAAAAATTTTGGAAAATGGGCGTGGCACCGCCTCTTTTTAGACAAAGGAATATACGAGATTTCTTAGCCTATAACTCGACAAATAATTGAGATATTATAACGAAACTTGGTTTATACACTTTTATAACTTGTGTTAATAGACACGCGAAAATTTATTGAAATCGGTTATGACCACGCCTACTTTTTAACAAAGATATCTCTGGAACACCCTTTGGGAATTTGTAACTTGACATCTTTGTAACTAGAAGTCAAAAAGGAATGCAATTTTGCACAAAGAATAATATTCATATGCTTAGTTGGATGACTGATAAAAATGTTGAAAATGGGCGTGGCTACGCCCACTTTATGCAGCACTCGCTTTATATAAATCACACCGTATTTGCCTCAAACGCAAACAAACAATGAAAGCACACAGCTGAGTATCTAATGTTCGATTCCACTCGAACTTAGGCTTCCTTACTTGTTAAGATTAAAGCGTGTTTTTTAGTTTTTTTAAGCTATTATTTATTTTTAACTTTTTAGTGAAATTTTTCATTAAAGGATGTTTTATGTGGACGCAAATATAAAAGTAAATTTTTCACATACATTTTTTCCTTATTAAAAGAAAAGTTGGTCATGGGAGCTCAAAAATGAAGCCTAAACAAAAAAAATATCAACTAATATGTACTATGTGTATCGAAGCAAAACTATTTCAGTTTTTAATCGGAGATATGCTCTTCTTTATTCAGTCAGCGCTTCAAAATATTCTCATTGTCCTATAATCACTTCCAAATTTTTCTTGTATACGAAAAATAGTAAACAACTTCTTGAAAATAAAAATAGCCAAACACATGTGAAAATTACCAAGAAGCCAACAGCGAAAAAATAACCTATATTGGTAATAACCAAGTTCGGCAACCGTGCTATAAATAGAATTTGAACAAACAAAAACAGTTCTTGCTTTGCATACATATGTATGTACGTGCGATTGTTTTTATTGCAAACACAACAACAACAAAACAGAAAGCTTGTTACACAAAACACAAAACCAGTTCTTGCTTTGCATACGTATATATGTACATGCGGTTGATTTCATTGCAAATACAACAACAACAAAACAGAAAGCTTCAAGCTTCATTTTTGAGTGAATTTATGCATTGAGTTTATCGCCAACGCTATGAGCGATCGCTGGCTGTTGTGCGTTAGTTCGCTAGCTATTTGAGTGGTTATACGTTTTTATACTCAGCTGTACTAGTACACAGAGTATTATAGTTTTAATCACATAACGGTGGATTGTAACAGAGTGAAATAATCGAGATAGGTATAGACTTATATATATCAAAATGATCAGGGTGAAAAGAGAAATCGATTGAGCCATGTCCGTCCGTCCGTCCGTCCGTCCGTCCGTCTGTCCGTCTGTCCGTCCGTCCGTCCGTCCGTCTGTAAACACTCTAACTCGCGAAAAAATTGAGATATTTTGATGAAATTTGAAATGTAAGTTAGTATCGACACTGGGACGGTTGGTATTGAAAATGGGCGAAATCGGACAATGACCACGCCCACTTTTCCTATATAGAAAAATCGGAAATTTGGTATCTCAGCCACTAATATAGCTAGAGTGATGAAATTTTACCCACGTGTTGAGCTCAGGCCCCTAAGAAGAAATTTGATGGAATTTGGGAAAATGGGCGGTGCCACGCCCACTTATTAAGGAGCAAACATTGAAAGCTTTATGAGTCATAACTCAGAAACTGTTGAAGATATATCGATCAAATTTGGTACGCGTGATATACTTACTTAGGAAAATTGTTGGACGAAAAATTGTCAAAATCGGTTGACGGCCACGCCCACTTTTATTTATGGGTATTATAAAGTGACCTAATAAAAACATTTTAAGCGATATCTCTGTCAAATTCAATTCAATTCAATTCAATTTATTCAAAGAATTCGTTGTACATATAAGACATTGAGTCTTTAATAGTACATCACAGGCGGAAATAAAATTTAACATTATTTTCTTAAAGCTATACAAATAAAAACATAACAATGTAAACATTATCCATACAAATACAACTACTTAAAAGTAAAATAAAAAATAAAAAATAAAATGAAAAATGAACAATCTTACGTATATATGTGAAGAGAAAAAGATAAAACGGTTGGTAGTTACAGGGTAGATACAGATTAAATACAAGAAGTACACAGAACAGGATAGAATAAAAGATAAAATAAAAGATAGAGCCGTTAAATTGCAATCAGATTTAGTCTTTAGTGTTAAAATAGTCATGGATTACCTTTTTGTAGTTACTTCCACTTATAGTCGTCTTGATAGACTCAGGAATGGAATTCCAAAGCCTCACAGCATTAATGAAAAACAGCCTTGACGAGGACAGATACGAATATTTAGGAAGAATCAGACATTGATGCCTACTTGATCTCGCTAGCTGAAGTTTTTCATATAAATAGTCAGGACTTTTACACACAATAAGTTGGTACAAGAATATGCAATTTCTTGCCGCGAGGTAATTGAGTATGCTAGATCCTAAAATTTCAGTTTTCCATGCAGAAATGTGGTCATATTTTTTAAGCCTATAAACATAACGTGTAACATTGTTGAACGCAACTTCAATTTTGTGAGACGAAACAGAGTCTAGCTTGCTATATACAAGTTCACAGTAACTTATGTGAGGCAGAATAAGCTGAATAGCAAGCTTTTTCCTTATCTCTAGGGGCGTCCATGAGGCAGACATTTTTAACCTACGTAAAACAACATACACGCTACTTATAACTTTATTAATATGGTCAGTACAATTTAACGCAGAATTCACCACAAACCCCAAATTTTTTATCTTGTTAGTAAGCGTTAGCGTACTTTCACCAATTGTTAATTTCGGTATGTCTTCAAAATATACTTCACTATTACTAATGGGCAAAACGAAAGACTTAGCAGCATTTATACGTAGACAGTTATCACAGGCCCATTGTGAGATTGCAGCTAAATCACTGTTAACTTTACAACACAAGTCCTCAACTAGACCAATACGATCTGACAGATACAACTGAATGTCATCAGCATAAGCATGAACATTCACAAACTGACATACGGAGAATACATCATTTACAAAAAGACTGAATAAAAGAGGACCAAGAACAGAACCTTGCGGCACACCAGAGACAACAACACTAGACTTAGAAGCTACAGCTGAACAAGTAACTTTCTGCGTCCTTCCTACAAGATAATTTGCCATAAGTTCAATTGAACTATTCGAAAATCCAAAGAAATATTTTAGCTTTTTGCATAGTAAGTCATGGTTTACTAAGTCAAAGGCTTTGGAGAAATCCAGAAGGCAAAGAAGTGTTAGGTTATTATTATCAAACTGTATCCTGATATCATCAGTTACTTTTAACATAGCTGTTGCACAACTGTGCTTAGGTCTAAATCCAGATTGCAGTGGGGATAATAGTTTATTTTGGTGGACAAACAATGATATCTGAGCTGCCATAAGCGACTCACATACTTTAGAAAAAGCCGGCAGAATACTTATTGGACTGTAATCACTTGGATTAGTGGGAATATTCTTCTTAGCAATGGGAACAATGACTGCCTTCTTCCACACTGAAGGAAAACATGCAGTAGTAAAACAATGGTTGATAATATGCGTCAAAGTTCCCAAAATAAATGGCAACACAAGTTTTACAAACCTCAAAGATATTCCATCTGCACCAATCGAGTTAGACTTAATCTCCATTACGGATTTCAGCACCTCAGCTTCAGTTATTCCTCTAAATTGGAATTCTGTTTCAGAAGAGAGATTTTCAACAAAATTTTTATCGGGGGGGAGATTACTACACTTAGTTGCACTTATAAAATATTCGTTAAGGACATCGGGATCAATTTTACATTCTGATTTAATTTCTCCATGCACATTCAGCTTCTTCAGATTCCGCCACAAATCTTTTGTAGACAGAGATGAATTCAGTTTAATATTGCAGTAGTTTCGCTTCGCACTTCTAATGATGCCAGTAGCTTTATTTCGTGCAATTTTATACTGTGACCAGTCAAAGTCAGTGCGTGTTCTTCTCCACTTAGCTAGCAAACGGTTGCGGGTTTTTATTGCCAAACAAACTTTTTTATTGTACCACGGGCAAGAGGTATTTATAGCCCGGGCAGTACGCTGAGGGACATGATCATCAAATAGTTTCATCAGAGTTTCATTTAAAAAGCTAAGCTTTTCATCTACAGTTTCAACACACCAGCAGTAATTCCAGTTAACAATGGACATATCAGCAAACAAGTCATTAACATTTATAGACTTAAAATCACGATAAGTAAAAGTAGCACTATCAACAGGACAGTTAAACGATACATCTAGTGAACAAAATAACAGGTCATGATCCGAGACGAAAAACATTTGGTCAAATTTAAGGACATGGTCAAGTCTTGATGTAATGACAAGATCTAAAAGACTAGGATTTGAGTTATTTGCATATCTTGTTGGCATAGTTTTGTTTACAATAGAGAGGCCTGCAGTAGATACGTGATCAAGGAGTCTAGTGGAATAGGAGTCATTTAAAATAAGATTTACATTAAAATCACCACATAAAATGTAACGCTCATACTCAATCAAATACATAGATAACCCAACAAAAAACGAGTCTAACAAGCAACATCTATTAGGGTTATATACACAAGACACTAGAACTTTTGTGACATTGTCAGAAATTTCGGCAATAATAAATTCCGTATCACAGTTATCTGATAAAGCTAGAACCTTAATTTTAAGGCCAGATCTGCAATAAATTGCAACTCCACCTCCTTTTTTGGTTGATCGGTCATGACGAACTATATTATAGTTTGGTATCGCATAAAAACTGTCCGCAACTAAAGGGTTAAACCATGTTTCAGAGATACATATAACATCAACGGCTGACCCAACAAAGACATGCCTAACATAATCCATTTTATCGCCATTAAGACTTCTCGCATTAAAATGAACAATGTTAAGGCCACATGATTGCTTGCATAAAATGTTTAACAAGGTCTTATGGTAATCATTAATACTCGAGGCAGAATTCCTAGTGGGGTCTACACCTAACATGTGTGTAAACAGAAACAGAAACAAAGTGGAACAACTACAATATGCATCCAGTACAAAAATGACACATTACAAAAATAAAAATGGTTGCAATAAAACAAAGATTTGAAAAAAATAAACATAAAAGAAAGAATTAGGAAAAGAAAGGAAGAGAAAATCTTATTTGCTAAAATAGCGTACATAAAAACTAACATAAACAAATTATCTGTTGGTGCCAATGAGAGCATCAACCTCGGCTCTGCTACACACCACCGTTGGCTCTTCACCCTGCCGTAGACGCACAAGAACTTTGCCATGGATTGAGAATGCCGATGCTAGTTTTTTTTTTCGCCTAAGTTCTGTTGCATACGTCATCACCTCTCGCTGCGTTTTTGCCAGACTCTCATGTATATGTATTTTCCCGTAGCCTGGCAAAGCAATATCAGAGAGCAAAAGCGATCTCCTCTTTTCTTTGCAAAATGAAGATACTGATCTCAAAAGCTGATTTCGATCACTCTGCGAGAACAACTTCACAACAATAGCAGGGCTGTTGTTTTTGTTTTTGATATTGCTATTGCTATTAGTTCGCGCTCGAAATACATCACGAAGTTGAGGGGGTTGGTGATGAGCTACACTACACACCTTGGCAAAAATGTCAGGCAAACACTCATCAGCTGCTTGCGGGATCCCACTAATAATAAGGTCGGAAGCAACTGCGCTGCTTTCGAGAGCAGTGAGCTTACTTTTGGCAGCAGACAACTCACTGCGAAGAGTGAGAACATCAGCACACGCATTTTCAAATATAAAGATATATCATTGAAATTTTATGCCAGGAGTCCACCTGCGGACATACAACGAAAAACATAAAAATTTTGGAAAATGGGCGTGGCACCGCCTCTTTTTAGAAGCTGGAATATACGAGATTTCTGAGCCCACAACTCGACAAATAATTGATATATAATGACGAAACTTGGTGTGTACACTTTTATTACTTGTGGTAATACATGTTGAAAATTTTAGCGAAATCGGTGGACGACCACGCCCACTTTTATATATGGGTATTATAAAGTGGCCTAATAAAAACATTTTAAGCGATATCTTTGTCAAATATAAAGATAATTCATTGAAATTTTGTGGCAAGAGTTCCACAATAGACCGGAAATAAAAAATAGACAAATTTTGGAAAATGGGCGTGGCACCGCCTCTTTTTAGACAAAGGAATATACGAGATTT
This sequence comes from Urophora cardui, assembly GCA_960531455.1. Lineage (NCBI taxonomy): Eukaryota > Metazoa > Arthropoda > Insecta > Diptera > Tephritidae > Urophora > Urophora cardui. Next base: position 19,737,739 of record OY482675.1, on the reverse strand, counting down.
CGGAGCCCATAACTCGACAAATAATTGAGATATTATGACGAAATTTGGTTTATATACTTTTATAACTTGTGTTAATAGACATGCAAAAATTTATTCAAATCGGTTTATGACCACGCCTACTTTTTAATAAAGATATTTCTGGAACACGCTTTGGGAATTTGTAACGTGACATCTTTGTAACTAGAAGTCATAAAGGAATGAAATTTTGCACAAAGAATAATATTCACATGCTTAGTTGGATGACTGATAAAAATGTTGGAAATGGGCGTGGCTACGCCCACTTTATGCGGCACTCGCTTTATGTAAAATACACCGTGTTTCCATCAAATGCAAGCAAATAATGAAAGCATACAGCTGAGTATCTAATGTTCGATTCCACTCGAACTTAGGCTTCCTTACCTGTTCTTTGAACATTTGTTTGTGATTTGAGAAGTATGTATTTTTGAGCGTTCGTGAGTTTTTCCGTACCCTGAAAGCTTGTTACTTATTGGCTTGTATACGGGAGTCAATTGAAATTCATATAGGATATTTTGAAGAAAGGTAACATAAAAGCCGCAATGAAGCATCTATATATATAAAAATGATTTGGTATTTAATTGAAACGCTAAAACTTGAAAACGGCTGAACCAAATCAAATACTTCCTTAGGGGGGTTTGTTTGTTGTTACCTCGCGAAGGTTTAGTCGAAGAAAAAATTTAAAAATGTTAGGGGGGCGTGGCACCTCCCATACAACCTTAATTTTTAAAGCTGATTATCTCTAAAAGAGCTCAAGGTAGGGAGCTGAAAATTGATATAGAGGTAGGTGATATCAAAACCCTTCTCACTCAGAAAAGTGGGGGTTATCAGAAAAGGGGGCGTGGCACCTCCCATACAAACTTAATTTTTAAAGCTGATTATCTCTAAAAGAGTTCAAGGTAGGGAGCTGAAAATTGGTATAGAGGTAGGTGATATCAAAACCATTCCCACGCATAAAAGTGGGGGTTATCGGAAAAAGGGGCGTGGCACCTCCCTTACAAACTTAATTTTTAAAGCTGATTATCTCTAAAAGAGTTCAAGGTAGGGAGCTGAAAATTGGTATAGAGGTAGGTGATATCAAAACCATTCCCACGCATAAAAGTGGGGGTTATCGGAAAAAGGGGCGTGGCACCTCCCATACAAACTTAATTTTTAAAGCTGATTATCTCTAAAAGAGTTCAAGGTAGGGAGCTGAAAATTGGTATAGAGGTAGGTGATATCAAAACCATTCCCACGCATAAAAGTGGGGGTTATCGGAAAAAGGGGCGTGGCACCTCACATACATACTTAATTTTTAAAGCTGATTATCTCTAAAACAGTTCAAGGTAGGGAGCTGAAAATTGGTATAGAGGTAGGTGATCTCCAAACCCTTCTCACTCAGAGAAGTGGGGGTTATCAAAAAAGGGGGCGTGGCACCTCCCATACAACCTTAATTTTTAAAGCTGATTATCTCTAAAACAGTTTAAGGTAGGGAGCTGAAAATTGGTATAGAGGTAGGTGATATCAAAACCCTTCTCACCCAGAAAAGTGGGGGTTATCAGAAAAGGGGGCGTGGCACTTCCCATACAACCTTAATTTTTAAAGCTGATTTTCTCTAAAACTGTTCACGGTAGGGACCTGAAAATTGGTATAGAGCTAAATGATATCAAAACCATTCCTACGCATATAAGTGGGGGTTATCGGAAAAAGGGGCGTGGCACCTCCCATACACACTTAATTTTTCATGCTGAATATCTCTAAAACTTAATTTTTCATGCTGAATATCTCTAAAATTGTTACGCCAGGGACTTGGAAATTGGTGTGGAGATAAACGATAACAATTCCATATTAACGCAAACTAATAGGAGTTATACGAAAAGGGGGCGTGGCTCCTCCCAACAACACTTAATTTTTTAAGCTGAATATCTTTAAAAGGATTAAAGTCAGGGACCTGGAAATTGGTACAGAGCTATATGATATCAAAACAATTTTTGCGCATAAAAGTGTAGGTTATCGGAAAAGGGGGCGTGGCACCTCCCATGCAAACTTAAATTTTCAAGCTGAATATCTATAAAAGCGTTTAAGGTTGGGACCTGAAAATTGATCAGGAGATTAACGTTATCAATAGCATGCTTATGAAAAAAAACAGTAGTTTTGGGAAAAGGGGGCGTGGCACCTCCCATGCGTTCTTAATTTTTAAGGCTAATATCCCTAAAAGCGTTCATGGCATGTATATAGAAATCACTATGCATATATTTTATTATTATTTTATTTTATTTTTATTTTATTTTATTTTATTTTATTATTATTATTTCAGTCAAAGGAAACAGAAAATTTCTTACTGACTAAGAAACAAAAGTACTTAAAAACTAGTGATGTTTGAGTATTAGCAAGTACTAAAATGATACCCTATTTAGAAGTAACTATATATTAAACTACGAAGAGCATTTGAGGTAAGGGAAAGATCCAAGTTAGGGATACTATTTAATTCAGAGAGAGCTCTAACCAAGGGAGCAAACTTGGTATAGTCGAATCTCTGGAAATCAATGTAAAATAGCGGAACATGGCGAAGATAACGCGAAGGAACGAAGATATTTATTGACTGAAGAAGTACTGGACAATCGACCGATCCTCTCAAAATATTGATAACAAAATTACAAGAGAGAGACGCAAGTCTAGATTTCAGAGGTTTGAGAGAGATTAACTGACATCGTGACTCATAAGGAGGAGTTGGATCCGAAAAATGTAATCTACGAAGCGCAAACTTGATAAATATTTTTTGGACTCGTTCAATGCGATTCATATGATTGGCATGGTACGGTCTCCAGATGAAGGCTGCATAGTCAATCCTAGATCGCACTAACGTAGTATATAATAATTTCGCGGTATAAGGGTCCGAAAAATCGGAACTATTACGGCGAACAAAAGAGAGCATTGAATATGATTTTGAGATTACGTAATTGATGTGCGTTGTAAAGGTCAATTTAGTATCAAAATAAACACCTAAATCTTTGACTTCGGTAACGCTGCTAAGTGGCGAACCAGAGATTTGGTAACTAGTGGAAAGCGGATTACATTTTCTGGTAAAAGTAGTGTAAAAACACTTGCTGATATTTAAGAACAGGCGGTTTCTAGTACACCAAGAAAATAAATTATCTATGTCTTGCTGAAGAGCAAGACAATCTTGCAAAGTATGGACCCTAGTGTAGACCTTAAGGTCGTCGGCATATAAAAGAAAATTTGAAGTTTGGAAGCAAGTCCCTATGTCATTAATAAACAAAATGAAGAATAGAGGCCCCAAGATACTGCCCTGGGGAACCCCCGATGTCGCGACAAATGGATATGAAGAATGAGTGTCGAATGCAACAACGCATTGCCGGTTTATTAAATAGGAGCGAATCCAATCTAAGAAAGAAGAATGAAAGCCAAATAGAGATAATTTAGATATCAGAATCTTGTGAGACACGCGGTCGAAAGCTTTGGAAAAGTCTGTATAAATTGCATCGACTTGTATTCCATTCTGAAAGGCTGCTAGGCAGTCCTCAGTAAAGATGGCAAGATTGGACACCGTAGAACGTCCTGCCACAAAGCCATGTTGATTATTGCATATTAAGTTATTGACTAAGAAAGCTAACTTTTCATAGACAATAGATTCTAAAACTTTAGACACTGTGGACAATTTAGAAATAGGCCGGTAGTTCGTAATGTCATTTTTATTACCATTCTTGAAGATAGGAGTAATGAAAGCTTTTTTCCAGTCGTTAATAAATATACCACTGGACAAAGATTTATTAAAAATTAAGGTTAGTGGCTGGATCAGTGCAGGGCACTTTTTAAATATTATGGCTGAAAAGCCATCGGAATCCGTTACAGTAGAGGACTTTAAAGACTGAAGAGCCTTATCGACATCAGATTCGGATAAGGTAAGCTCGCCAAGAGAAAAAGAACTCTCTGGTAGAGAACTGGCAAAAGAGCTATTGCCGGTGTCTGATATGAAATTTGAACTAAAATAATCTGCAAAGAGATTCACGGCATCTTGAGGTGTGCTGACATGCGTATCATCATAAAACAATGACGATGGTATACTAGACGTCGACCTTTTTGCATTAACGAATTTCCAAAATGCTTTAGGATTATTTTTAATCGTTAATTCTTGCCTACGTAAGTATTTTTTATATAGAGACTTATCGAGTTTATTGAATCTTTTAGAACAGTTACGGTATAAGTCGTAATAAATTGGCGCACGTGATGTTTTGTATTTTTTATAAAGTTTATTTTTGCGATTCTTTAAGCGCTTTAAGTCTTTAGTGTACCAAGGCAGTACGTATACTTTTTTGTTATTCATCGGAATAATCTCCAAACAAGACTTGCAGACATATGATTTAAAGACACTGAATGCGTTGGTTGCATCTAAACTAGCCAGGGTATCTGCCCAGTCGAGTTCCATTAATCGGGAGTTCAAAAGATCAAAATTACAAGAGTTGTAATTAAACGATTGTCTCAAGCTATCGACTGAATACGAGAATAAAAATAGGTAAAAAAACTTTTTAAGTTAAACGGTTTTATGTTATACATACATTGCAATGTTTAAGATAAATGTACTAAAAACCAAAAAATAATAAAATAGATACAGTCGTGGGAATTATAAACATTTGCATAGACTAGACTAAAATAAAACCGTGGGGCACGTCAATTGTCTACAATCGTTGATTAAAATGTTTGTTTTGTAATGTTACACTATAATTAGGCAGTTGTTCAACCGACAACGATGGACGTGTGATAAGTAGGGCTAGAATGTGGAAAAAAGCTAGCAAGCTCGATTATAAGCGAGTTTTAGGGTTTCATAGTGGTGAGCGAGTAGTACTTTTATCATATGTTTTGTCGATTAAAGACAAACTACGAGCAGTGAAACGATTCCTCGTGTGAATGTCCAACGATAAACTAGTTGAAACATCTCTTTTATTAACATGGAGTGTATAACTATTGGAATTTCCATGAGCAAGAAAATAGTAAGTATTTTCCTCACCGTCTGCGGGCCAACTGCCTAACGACGAATTAAACGATTCTTCTATCGCACATTAAGTCGATAATTTGTAGACAATTGACGTGCCCCCCGGTTTTATTTTAGTCTAGTCTATGCAAATGTTTATAATTCCCACGACTGTATCTATTTTATTATTTTTTGGTTTTTAGTACATTTATCTTAAACATTGCAATGTATGTATAACATAAAACCGTTTAACTTAAAAAGTTTTTTTACCTATTTTTATTTTCTAGTTTTTAGTTTTTATTTCGCATTCTGTTTAATTCATTTAGTGCTTCATTATTGCAAGGTTTCTTGCCCGTTAGTTTATTGCAGTCCAACGCCTCTATAGCGACCCACGCGCCACCTATCGGAAGTTTTTTTTAGGAAAATATTTCCTTAGTAATACATGTTCCGAATTTCAGCCAAATCGGACCATAAATGCGATTTTTGTAAATATAGCGACCCACGCGCCACCTAGCGAATTTTTTTTTTAAGAAAATATTTCTTTTCAAGGTAGTAATACATGTTCCGAATTTCAGCCAAATCGGACCATAAATGCGATTTTTGTAAATATAGCGACCCACGCGCCACCTAGCGGAATTTTTTTTTAAAGAAAATATTTCTTTTCAAGGTAGTAATACATGTTCCGAATTTCAGCCAAATCGGACCATAAATGCGATTTTTGTAAATATAGCGACCCACGCGCCACCTAGCGGAATTTTTTTTTAAGAAAATATTTCTTTTCAAGGTAGTAATACATGTTCCGAATTTCAGCCAAATCGGACCATAAATGCGATTTTTGTAAATATAGCGACCCACGCGCCACCTAGCGGAATTTTTTTTTTAAGAAAATATTTCTTTTCAAGGTAGTAATACCTGTTCCGAATTTCAGCCAAATCGGACCATAAATGCGATTTTTGTAAATATAGCGACCCACGCACCACCTAGCGGAATTTTTTTTTTAAGAAAATATTTCTTTTCAAGGTAGTAATACATGTTCCGAATTTCAGCCAAATCGGACCATAAATGCGATTTTTGTAAATATAGCGACCCACGCGCCACCTAGCGGAATTTTTTTTTTAAGAAAATATTTCTTTTCAAGGTAGTAATACATGTTCCGAATTTCAGCCAAATCGGACCATAAATGCGATTTTTGTAAATATAGCGACCCACGCGCCACCTATCGGAATTTTTTTTTCATAATATTGCATTGTCATCGGGGTTATACATGCGTGCAAAATTTCAGATTAATCGGTTGACAGGAAGAGGGTGAAATTTGAATTACTAAATTTGACCCAAGAATAAAGAATAAATAATAAAACAAACGGGGTGAGCTAAATAAAACCGTTTAATAAAAACGTATATGAATATAACGTTAGTACCAGTGGAATGTGGTGGGCATTTGGAGGGGAAATAGGTGTGATACACTCATCTATCTTAAAATTTAAATTGCTACTTAAGAAAATTAAGTCTAAGAGACGATTATGATTATTAAAATAATTATTGATTTGAGATAGACCAATACTTAACATATTATCAATTGGATAGAGATCTGATTCGTGCATTTACCGGTGTTAAAATCCTTGAGTTGGTTAATTTGCGCCACACAACAGTACTGAGGTTGAAATCTCCAAGTACACACAGGTTATGCTCACCAATTTTAGAACTCAAGGATACTACATTGTCAGTATGTGCTTTATATATTGCATTAGAGCTACTCGGCGGAATGTAAGACGCACAAAGATAAGTTCGTTCCTCTGCGCATCTAATATTAACACAAATTTGGTCAATCATAGAGTCAGAGTTGTCTAGTTTTACCAAGGCCGAGGTGTATTTGCGTTGGACGGCGATTAAGACTCCACCTCCTCTACTGCAACCAGTTTTGGTCCCATCGCGATCCTTACGAAACACATTATAATGGTTTGGGTTGAAATACTCAGAGTCATGAAAATTGGGAGTCAACCAACTTTCAATGATTACGAAGGCATCATATACTAAATGAGAGCTGAGCCTATAAACTTCGTTAGATTTTGTTCTCATACCAGATACGTTCTGGAAATAGATTTTAAGCTGGGGAGATGATGGGTTAAGATTCCGTTGATTTATTTTTCCCACGTTGAAAAAAGCGAAACGGGCGAATGACGACGTCAGTTGATATATATATATGTTGCAACCTTTAGGATGGGATGAAGTTACATACATACATACATACATACATACATACAGGTGAAGCTAATAAAAGCGAGTTAATAAAAGCATACAACTGAGTATCTAATGTTCGAACTTAGGCTTCCTTACTTGTTTCTAATAAATCTTTCCATAAATAACCCACAGAATTGAAATTAAACTAAATCAGGCTATGTACATACATAAGTACTTAACTTTTCTTTTCCCAGTTCATTAAATGTACTCTGAAAAAAAATACCCGTAGTTAAATCAACAACTTTCGGCTGTTGAATCTCCGTCTTTGATTCAATAGCAAATGTTTTTGTTTTAATAGAAAAACGAAAATGAGTATACATTTTTTAATTTTAATTATACAAATATTCATATATTTAATTCAAAGATGATTTTTCCGAAAAGGGGAAGTATAAAAGGATCTTTCAAATTCATATAATGTTGAGTGTTCCACTATGTGATGATTGAATTGAATTTCCGGTTGATATCATGGGTCGAATCGGGAGGAGAATATAAAATAAACAAGTAAGGAAGCCTAAATTCGAGTGGAATCGAACATTAGATACTCAGCTGTATGCTTTCATTGTTTGTTTGCGTTTGTTCGATATAGGGTGTATTTTATATAAAGCGAGTGCCGCATAAAGTGGGCGTAGCCACGCCCATTTTCAACATTTTTATCAGTCATCCAACTAAGCATATGAATATTATTCTTTGTGCAAAATTTCATTCCTTTATGACTTCTAGTTACAAAGAAGTCTTGTTACAAATTCCCAAAGGGTGTTCCAGAAATATCTTTGTTAAAAAGTAGGCGTGGTCATAAACCGATTTCAATAAATTTTTGCGTGTCTATTAACACAAGTTATAAAAGTGTATAAACCAAGTTTCGTCATAATATCTCAATTATTTGTCGAGTTATGGGCTCCGAAATCTCGCTGATTCCTTTGTCTGAAAAGAGGCGGTGCCACGCCCATTTTCCGAAATTTTTCTATTTTTTGGTTCCGATCTATTGTAGAACTCATGCCACAAAATTTCAATGAATTATCTTTATATTTGACAAAGATATCGCTTAAAATGTTTTTATTAGGCCACTTTATGATACCCATATATAAAAGTGGGCGTGGTCGTCAACCGATTTCGCTAAAATTTTGAACATGTATTACTACAAGCAGTGAAAGTGTATAGACCAAGTTTCGTCATAATATATCGATTATTTGTCGAGTTATGGGCTCAGAAATCTCGTATATTCCTGCTTCTAAAAGGAGGCGGTGCCACGCCCATTTTCCAAGATTTTTGTATTTTTTGTTTTACGTCCATAGTTGGACACCTTCCATAAAATTTCAATGATATATCTTTATAATTGACAGAGATATCGCTTAAAATGCTTTTATTAGGTCACTTTATAATACCCATATATAAAAGTGGGCGTGGTCGTCAACCGATTTTGGCAATTTTTCGTCCAAACATTTGCTTAATAAGTAAGTATATCACGCCTACCAAATTTCATCGATATATCTTCAACGGTTTCTGAGTTATGACTCATAAAACTTTAAATGTTTGCCCCTTAATAAGTGGGCGTCGCACCGCCCATTTTCCAAAATTTCACCATATTTCTTCATAAGAGCCTGAGCTCAATACGTGTGTAAAATTTTATCACTCTAGCTCTATTAGTGACTGAGATACAAAATTTCCGATTTTTACCATATAGGGGAGGTGGGCGTGGTCATGGTCCGATTTCGCCCATTTTCAATACCATCCGTTCCTGTCTTGATACCAACTTACATTTAAAATTTCATCAAAATATCTCAATTTTTGCGCGAGTTATCGTGCTCACAGACGGACAGACGGACGGACATGGCTCAATCGATTTCTCTTTTCACCCTGATCATTTTGATATATATAAGTCTATATCTATCTCGATTATTTCATTCTGTTACAATCCACCGTTAGGAAATCAAAACTATAATACTCTGTGTACTAGTACAGCTGAGTATAAAAAGAGAAAGGAGAATAAGAATAAGAATAAGAATAAGAATAAGAATAAGAATAAGAATAAGAATAAGAATAAGAAATAAAGATAGCAACCAGTGAAGGCGAAGAAGGAGAAAAGAAGATGGTAACAGGCGGAGCCTACATATTTACAGTTGGAACGGGGTGGAGAGAAAATGAAAAGTAAAATGCAAACAAAAATTTATTTTTTGGTAAAAATTTTTTCCAACAGTCTCCGTTGTTAACTTCAAGGTAAAGTATTTGATCCAACAGTTTCCGTGGTTGACTTAAATCAACAATACTAGTACCATTGAAACAACAACGGAGCGTTGTTGGGCACATTTCAACTGCGGGAAGCAGTTGATTTAACTGCGAAAGTATTTCGACTTACGTTTTTTTTTTTAGAGTATGAAGTCCTCGGTGCGGCTCTTACTTGTTTTAATTTAAAAACTGCACAATACTGCTTTTAATTATCTATAAGGTGACTTAAAACTCATTTAATTCATTTAATACAGAGCTGGGCGATAAGGTTTACATGTGTAATCGATTACACATAGGATTAGGATTACATTAATCGTAATTTAAAAATTTTTAAAATTACGATTACCGTAATTCTTATTGTTGTGACGACAATTACGATTACAGTATTGTAGTTTCAAGTTTTTTACGATTACGATTACAGTAATTCTTATTTTTGTGACGACGATTACGATTACAGTAATTGTAATTTCAAGTTTTTTACGATTATGATTAAATTAATCATTATTTTCTGTAATCTTATATTACAAATTTAAGAATCACTTGTAAAAAGTTATTAAAATTGCTTTTTGATACTAAACGGTGTAGGGAGGAAAATATGCTTGGCACTGAAAGAAGTGCTAAAAACTATAAAAATTATGTAAATCTTTCAATTTCACACATAGTCTATACATCATCATATATATTATTTCTAATTGGTGTTTTTATGCAGATATTCCTTTTTCTGCTCACATAATTTACCAAAATTAATAAGTAAGGCATCGTTTTAAAGGAATAAATTAGCTATTCATGTTAAACGGTGTTTTATTGGGCGTGGTACTTTTTTTAATAGTATTTTGCAAAAATAAAATGTTTAAATTTGAACTAAAAGATTTGTGCTTAAAACTATGCCTTAAGAACACTGCTCTACAGCCAAAAAATACTCTGAACGCAACCATCCTTTATATATGTAAAATCGGTCGCTGATTCCGAAAATCGGGTTCATTTTTAATTCTATGGGAAGGTTTTTGAGATATCGGAAATTTACCGTTATTTGGCCAATGGGTACACTTAATCCAGTATAACTCTTTAACACAGTGAGTTATATTCCTTAGGGTGACACCAAACGAAAGAAAATTAAATTTCCTTTTCATGGCTCCTATAACATTTTTCTCTAACTCTTATAGTTTCTGAAATATTGACGATTAAATTTTAATTTTTTCGATTTTTTACGATTTTTTGAAGAAAAAATTGACTTTGTCAGGCAATATCTTTAAAACCAATACTTTTACCTTCGGTTTTACTCCTTTTCATGAAGCTCTATTCTATTACCAAAAAAATAAGCTATCAACGATGAAAATCCATTGTAAAATGGAAAAGTTATAGGCGATCAAGTAAATACAGCCAGGTCGCGCAATGCCTCTGCACGCGTACATTCTATGCATATTGTACCAATACCTACACATCTGCAGTAGCAGCACATTGGCAGCGCAGTAGATACAAGCCCATTTACGGGTATAACATGCATAAAATATACCCGTGTAGAGGCATTGTGCGACTTGGCTTGATCGCCTATAACTTTTCCATTTTACCATGGATTTTCTTCGTTGATAGCTTATTTTTTTGCTAATGGAATGGAGCTTCACGTAAAAGATTAAAACCGAAGGTGAAGACATTGGTTTTAAAGATATTGTCTGACAAAATAAATTTTTTCTTCAAAAAATCGTAAAAAATCGAAAAAATTAAAATTTAATCGTCAATATTTCAGAAACTATAAGAGTTAGAGAAAAATGTTATAGGAGCCATGAAAAGGAAATTTAATTTTCTTTCGTTTGGTGTCACCCTAAGGAATATAACTCACTGTGTTAAAGAGTTATACTGGATTAAGTGTACCCATTGGCCAAATAACGGTAAATTTCCGATATCTCAAAAACCTTCCCATAGAATTAAAAATGAACCCGATTTTCGGAATCAGCGACCGATTTTACATATAGATAGGATAGTCACGTCCAAAGTACAGACAAAAAATTTCATTTTGTGATCCAGTGGAATTATTTTAGTACAAAGTTAAATTCAAATTGGAAATGTAGATGTCGCCCCAGTTGAACAGTCGGGTATATTTTAAAACACTTTTATAAGCTTCAGCTGTATGTTTGTATGTAAACATCACATTATTTTAGGCGAACACGTACCTACGCTGAATGGGGGTTTTTCAATATGGGATGTGCTTATTCATACACAGCTGTGCGCAGTATCCCTGAAGGAACGATGGGGACAATTGTCTTAAACTTATAGCCCTAGGTATAGTCGCATTGTAAGTAGACAAAAGAGAGTTCCAAAAATTAATGCAGTGTAGTGCTAATTAGGTGAATTGTCTCGAGAATTGTCTGAATGTAATACTGGGTAGGTCAATTGTCGCAAAAATGGTCTAAATGTAATGCTGGGTAGGTCAGTTGTGTGTATTGTTTGTTGTACCTACTTCGTACATATCAACTTTGGTTTTTGAAATATTTTTGTTCATGTCAACTTTTCTCAATGAAAATTTTTGATAATTTAAATAAATTGAACGATAAAATCAAAATAAATTTGGAAAATTAATAGAAAGTAGCTCAAAACTAAAAACTGGAGAAAAATCAGTCCGATAACAACCAAGATGCTACAGAATCCAAGAGGTTGAAATTTTCTAACCTTGCACGAAGTGAGTAGACGCTTGTACATATATATGTATATGTATGAAATACTGATATCTTTCTTATCTATTTAGATGACGAAATGCATCCTGCTGTAAATGTTGCCAGTTCCGGGAAGTCAAATTCAACGAACTTAAGAGTATACATATATGTATGTTCATAATAAAATATTTTACAAGATACATATGTATGTACCTATGTGTAGATTATTTATAACCCTATCATTACTATTTTACTTAATTAATTACTACTTTATTTGTTTACAATATCTATTTTGTTTATTAACTCTTAGATATAATGTATGTACTTCTTTAATAAAATAAAAAGAAATATTTAGAAATTGTATAAAACAAGTAAGGAAGCCTAAGTTCGAGTGGAATCGAACATTAGATACTCAGCTGTATGCTTTCATTGTTTGTTTGCGTTTGATGGAAACACGGTGTAGGTACTTTCTATAAAGCAAGTGCTGCATAAAGTGGGCGTAGCCACGTCCATTTTCAACATTTTTATCAGTCATCCAACTAAGCATATGAATATTATTCTTTGTGCAAAATTTCACTCCTTTATGACTCTAGTTACAAAGATGTCACGTTACAAATTCCCAAAGGGTGTTCCAGAAATATCTTTGTTAAAAAGTAGGCGTGGTCATAAACCGATTTCAATAAATTTTTTCGTGTCTATTAACACAAGATATAAAAGTGTATAAACCAAGTTTCGTCATAATATCTCAATTATTTGTCGAGTTATAGGCTAAGAAATCTCGTATATTCCTGTTTCTAAAAAGAGGCGGTGCCACGCCCATTTTCCAAAATTTTTGTGGTTTTCGTTTTATGTCCGCAGTTGGACTCCTGCTATAAAATTTCAATGATATATCTTTATATTTGACAGAGATATCGCTTAAAATGTTTTTATTAGGCCACTTTATAATACCCATATTTAAAAGTGGGCGTGGTCGTCAACCGATTTCGCTAAAATTTTTAACATGTATTACCACAAGTAATAAAAGTGTACACACCAAGTTTCGTCATTATATATCAATTATTTGTCGAGTTATGGGCTCAGAAATCTCGTATATTCCAGCTTCTAAAAAGAGGCGGTGCCACGCCCATTTTCCAAAATTTTTACGGTTTTGTCTTATGTTCGTAGTTAGACTCCTGCCATAAAATTTTAATGATATATCTTTATATTTGACAGAGATATCGCTTAAAATGTTTTTATTAGGTCACTTTATAAGACCCATATATAAAAGTGGGCGTGGTCGTCAACCGATTTTGGAAATTTTTCGTCCAAACATTTGCCTAAGTACATATATCCCGCGTACTAAATTTCATTGATATATCTTCAATGGTTTCTGAGTTATGACTCATAAAACTTTCAATATTTGCCCCTTAATAAGTGGGCGTGGCACCGCCCATTTTCCTAAATTTTTGTGCTTTTTGTTTTATGTACATAGCTGGACTCATGCCACAAAATTTCAGTGATAGATCTTTATATTTGACAGAGATATCGCTTAAAATGTTTTTATTAGGCCCCTTTATAGTTCCCATATATAAAAGTGGGCGTGGCCGTCAACCGATTTTGGCAATTTTCCGTCAAAACATTTGTTTAAGTAAGTAAATCACGCATACCAAATTTGATCGATATATCTTCAACAGTTTTTGAGTTATGACTCATAAAGCTTTCAATGTTTGCTCCTTAATAAGTGGGCGTGGCACCGCCCATTTTCCAAAATTCCATCAAATTTCTTCTTAGGGGCCTGAGCTCAACACGTGGGTAAAATTTCATCACTCTAGCTATATTAGTGGCTGAGATACGAGATTTCCGATTTTTTCTATATAGGAAAAGTGGGCGTGGTCATGGTCCGATTTCGCCCATTTTCAATACCAACCGTCCCAGTGTCGATACCAACTTGCATTTCAAATTTCATCAAAATATCTCAATTTTTGCGCGAGTTAGAGTGTTTACAGACGGACGGACGGACAGACGGACAGACGGACGGACGGACGGACGGACGGACATGGCTCAATCGATTTCTCTTTTCACCCTGATCATTTTGATATATATAAGTCTATATCTATCTCGATTATTTCATTCTGTTACAATCCACCGTTATGTGATTAAAACTATAATACTCTGTGTACTAGTACAGCTGAGTATAAAAAAGAGACGAAAAATGGTTTCAATCTACTTCGATTGTATTGAGAAAAGTCTAGACATAAAATGGTTTCAATGTATATAGAAAAAGTCTTCTCCGATTGTAATGCACAAATGTCCAATCGACCTAAAGCTGGCCCGAATGTAATGCAGACAGGGACAATTGGTCCTAACCTAGAACATGCAATGTTAAATGTAAATAGAATTTTATATGGGATTGGACCAAATTTTGGAACAGTTACAATCCCCTACAGTCTAGTTTATGGAGTATACTAAGTCCACTCCGAAATCCTACAGGGATCTGCTATACACATACATATGTATGTATACTTTTATTCAATATGAAAATGATTTTGGAATATTTCATTTAAACTAAAGTAGCTTGGGTAAAAAAAGCTCGATTTCGATCAAATAAACTTTTCTGAAAACTGCATTAATTTCGCAGATTCCTGTATATTTTGATTAAAAAGAAATTTAAGGTATCTTGAAAATACCCGGGTCCAAACTTGAAAATCCGTGACTAAAACAAATAATATTCCACTTTAGGCGATCTTGGTATTTTCCCTATGGCTCGCATTAAAAAACCGTGTACACCGTTCGATTAAGCCGTTAATTTTACATGAGAATATGTATCTTTTGTTTTTTGTATTTTTAATTCTGTGGTTTTTTCATATATGAATCTAAACCTATCATGGAATTTAAAAAAAAAAAATCGCTGTTTTTGGAGTAGCCCACTCAGTTTTTTTTCTAAAAAAAAAACAAAAATCAGCTTAGTTATCCTACAACATCCTATTTTCATATTCTGTGGCCGGAGGGGTATGTTAGATCAAAAAAACGCATCTAATGTATATATCAAAACGGAGCCGGCATAAAACTGCAGGTCCACACAATTAGTAGGAAAAACAAAAAGGACCACACCTCGAATTGGGAGAGAAGCTCGGCCATAAAACTCGTCAGAGTTATAACAGCGCCATTGTATTATTATATTATTATATATCAAAACGATCAGGATGGAAAAAAAATTGATTGAACCGTCCGTCCGGCCGTACACATTCTAGCTTGCGCAAAAATATAAATATTTTAATGAAATTTGGTACACAGATTCTAATGGAAACAGAGAAAGTTGGGGTTGAAAATAAGGTATATGGATGTATTTCGAAAAGCACGTAAAACATGGTAATTCAGTCACTAATAAAGCCCGAGTGATGAAATGGCATTATGCCGTTATGAGGAAACATGCTGAAATTTTGAAAAAGGGGCCAAGAGGGGCAAATATTCAAAGATTTATAAGTAAAAATTCAGGAACTGTAGCAGATAAATCGATTAAGCTTAGATCACTGATTTGCTTGCAAAAGCAAACGTGTGGAAATAAAATTAACCAAGTCGGTAGGGACCACATATGTACATATATATAAAAATATATGTAAAATATATAAAACAAGTAAGGAAGCCTAAGTTCGAGTGGAATCGAACATTAGATACTCAGCTGTATGTTTTAATTGTTTGTTTGCGTTTGATGGAAACACGGTGTACTTTGCATAAAGCGAGTGCTGCATAAAGTGGGCGCAGCCACGCCCATTTTCTAAATTTTTATCAGTCATCCAACTAAACATATCAATATTATTCTTTGTGCAAAAATTCATTCCTTTATGACTTCTAGTTACATAGGTGTCACGTTACACATTCCCAAAGAGTGTTCCAGAAATATCTGTTAAAAAGTAGGCGTGGTCATAAACCGATTTCAATAAATTTTTGCGTGTCTATTAACACATGTTATAAAAGTGTATAAACCAAGTTTCGTCATAATATCTCAATTATTTGTCGAGTTAAAGGCTAAGAAATCTCGTGTATCCCTTTGTCCAAAAGGAGGCGGTGCCACGCCCATTTTCCAAAATTTGTCTACTTTATGTTTCCGGTCTATTGTGGAACTCATGTCACAAAATTTCAATGAATTATCTTTATATTTGACAAAGATATCGCTTAAAATGTTTTTATTAGGCCACTTTATAATACAAATATATAAAAGTGGGCGTGGTCGTCAACCGATTTTGGTAATTTTTCGTCCACGCATTTGCCTAAGTAAATATATCATGCGTGCCAAATTTCATAGATATATCTTTAACGGTTTCTGAGTTATAGCTTATAAAACTTTCAATATTTACCCCTTAATAAGTGGGCGTGGCACCGCCCATTTTCCCAAAATTTTTGTGTTTTTCATTTTATGTCCGCAGTTGGACTCCTACCATAAAATTTCAATGATATATCTTTATATTTAACAGAGATATCGCTTAAAATGTTTTTATTAGGCACCTTTATAGTTCACATATATAAAAGTGGGCATGGCCGTCAACCGATTTTAACAATTTTCCACAAAAATGTTTGCCTAAGTAAGTAAATCACGTATACCAAATTTCATCTATATATCTCCAATGGTTTCTGAGTTATGACATATAAAACTTTCCATGTTTGACTCTTAATAAGTGGGCGTGGCACCGCCCATTTTCCAAAATTTCATCAAATTTCTTCATAGGGGCCTGAACTCAACACGTGGGTAAAATTTCATCACTCTAGCTTTAATAGTGACTGAGATACCAAATTTCCGATTTTTTCTATATAGGAAAAGTGGGCGTGGTCATGGTCCGATTTCGCCTATTTTCAATACCAACCGTCCCAGTGTCGATGCCAACTTGCATTTCAAATTTCATCAAAATATCTCAATTTTTGCGCGAGTTAGAGTGTTTACAGACGGACGGACAGACGGACGGACGGACGGACGGACAGACGGACAGACGGACGGACGGACATGGCTCAATCGATTGCTCTTTTCACCCTGATCATTTTGATATATATAAGTCTATATCTATCTCGATTATTTCATTCTGTTACAATCCACCGTTATGTGATTAAAACTATAATACTCTGTGTACTAGTACAGCTGAATATAAATATAATACGCATGCCTATATATATGTAGGTATAATAAAAACATTTTATGCGATATGTTTGTCAAACATATAAGTAATTCATTGAAAGTTCCATAAGTTCCAGTGTAGACATAAAACCAAATAAATATAAGTTTTTTAAAATGGGCGTGACAGCACAAACTATTTCGACTGGCGCCACGTATGTAAGATGCGCACGGGTCCAGCTAGTTTTAAAATATTTGCGGTTGAGATAGCAGCTTTTAGTGTTCTGGAGACAATGGCCTAATGTATAAAAATCGAGCTAAAGTGGCTCACAGAAGTATTTTGCATATTGCATTTGTTGAGAACACGTTAGAAGATCGACCATTTTTTCAAATTAATTTGAAAATTTTTTAATATGATACTAGCAAATACCCGTCCCGCTTCGCAGCGACCAAACAAGTGTTTCCCATTTCCCTTTACTTTTACCTTTACCTTTACCTTTACCTTTACCTTTACCTTTACCTTTACCTTTACCTTTACCTTTACCTTTACCTTTACCTTTACCTTTACCTTTACCTTTACCTTTACCTTTACCTTTACCTTTACCTTTACCTTTACCTTTACCTTTACCTTTACCTTTACCTTTACCTTTACCTTTACCTTTACCTTTACCTTTACCTTTACCTTTACCTTTACCTTTACCTTTACCATAAAGGACACACACACATTCATTTTTATATAATAGACTAGCTGTACCCGGCCAAGCTTTGCTTTGGCCCACTTCCTATTATAGGTACTTGAGGCGAAAAACGGCACACTTTAAAATATGTTGGAAGTATCTAGAAATCGAAATTACCTCGGGCTGCAGAGCTCAGCACAATTCAGATAAGTTTAAAAAAAGTGAAGAAAAAAATTGATATTTTCAAAAGTTTGCCCTCTTCATGTTATTATCCCATTTTTCTTCGTATTAGTCTCCAACTCCCTTTCCCTCTACTTTTCTCTTTCTCTTTCCCTTTCCATTTATCTTTCCTTTCATTTCCGCTTCCTTTTTCATTTCCCGTCATATTTCCGCTACCCTTTCTCTATCGCTCTCTCTTACCTCTCCTTTTCTGTCTTTCTCCTTTTTATTTCCCCTCTTATTCCTTCTCTAATTGCCTGTATTACTGTCTCTCTCCCCATCCTCTTCATTCCATTTTTATTATATTCTCCCTCTCCTTTTCCGTCTCTTTGCCTTTACCAGTCTCATTACTCTTCCCCTTTCCCTAGGGAACTGGATTTAGCATAACATAACCCTGCATTCCACATTCATTTGCTTAAAAACATTCCGTGGCGTCCGAATCGTCTCTTTTACCCATAATTGGGTTTCGGGACTAAGAATCACTATGACCATATCTCTACATAGCAGACCCGGTCAACGCCTTTCATTTTATATCAGTATTGCTCAGAAGCATCTGGGAACTTGACCCAGGAACCATAATGGGTACGGTATCTGGAGATCTGACCAAGAAATCGTAATGGGTACGGCTATACATGAGAGTCCGTTCAACACCTTTCAATTGGTACCAATATCCCTAAGATATATCCCGTTGTTATCCGGGTCCACATATTGACCCATATCTTGCGATCCCACCTAGGAATCGTCATGCGCCGTGTTTAAATAACAATATCGCTTAGAAATTATCCGGGGCCATCCGGATCCACATTTTGACCCACATCTGGGGACCTGACCTATGAATCATAATGAGTTCATCTCTATGTAAAAACCTTGCCTTTCAGTTGACACCAATATCGTTGAGAAATTTTCCGGGGCAATCCGGGTCCACGTTCAATATCCCTGAGAAATATCCCGGTGTTATCCGCGTCCGGGTGCTGCCCACACCTTGGGACCCGACCTAGGAATCGTAATGAGTTCATTTCTATCTAAAATCCCTGCTCAACACCCTTCATTTGATACCTATATCGCTGAGAAATTTTCCGTGGTCATCCGTGCCCACGTTTTGACCCATATCTGGAGACCCGACCTAGGAATCACAAAGAGTACTATACTATGTAAATTCTCTGCTCAATACCTTTGATTTGATACCAATATCGCTCAGAAACATTCGAGGGTCATCCGGGTCCACGTTTGACCCATATCTGGAGACCCGACCTAGGAATCACAATGGGTACTATCCTATGTAAATTCTCTGCTCAACACATTTCAGT
The DNA here is from genome assembly GCA_960531455.1 of Urophora cardui. Lineage (NCBI taxonomy): Eukaryota > Metazoa > Arthropoda > Insecta > Diptera > Tephritidae > Urophora > Urophora cardui. Next base: position 19,718,363 of record OY482675.1, on the reverse strand, counting down.
TGATACTAATATCGCTCAGAAACATTCGAGGGTCATGTGGATCCACGTTGTGACCTATATCTGGAGACCCGGGCTAGGAATCACAATGAGTACTATTCTATGTAAATTCTCTGCTCAACACCTTTCATTTGATACTAATATCGCTCAGAAAAATTCGAGGGTCATGTGGATCCACGTTGTGACCTATATCTGGAGACCTGGGCTAGGAATTACAATGAGTACTATTCTATGTAAATTCTCTGCTCAACACCCTTCATTTGATACCAATATCGCTCAGAAACATTCGAGGGTCATCCGGGTCCACGTTTGACCCATATCTGGAGACCCGACCTAGGAATCACAATGAGTACTATCCTATGTAAATTCTCTGCTCAACACCTTTCATTTGATACTAATATCGCTCAGAAACATTCGAGGGTCATGTGGATCCACGTTGTGACCTATATCTGGAGACCCGGGCTAGGAATCACAATGAGTACTATCCTATGTAAATTCTCTGCTCAATACCTTTGATTTGATACCAATATCGCTCAGAAAAATTCGAGGGTCATCCTGGTCCACGTTTTGACTCATAACCGGAGACCCGACCTAGGAATCACAATGAGTACTATTCTATGTAAATTCTTTGCTCAATGCCTTTCATTTGATACCAATATCGTTCAAAAATATTCGGGGGAAAGCCGGATCCACGTTTTGACCTTTTGACCTATATCTCGGGAACCGACTTCCGGATTTGAAAAAAATGCCACAAAATTTCAGTGATAGATCTTTATATTTGACAGAGATATCGCTTAAAATGTTTTTATTAGGCTATAAATGTTCGGTGTTATTTTTGGTGCTAATATAGCCGCGCACTCAAACACACACACACAGTCTATTTCGGTTCTTTTATTTTCTGAATTAAATTTATGTCTTTATTTCCCGATAAATTAAAAATCTTATATTTTACTTTCTGTCTCTTTATTTAAGTCTTTTTAGTTTCTACTCACTGTCTTAATTTTAACTTATTTTATTTTGCTGTCTTTTTATTTCACAACGAGTTAGCCGGCACGTCCACACATCAAATTTTGCAAAATTCAATAGGAAGATGGCCGGCTGGTTCACGAAGAACCCAACCGATTTCAAACCCACCACAGGTGTCGTACGCTACGCGATCCATAACTTATTGGCATACGCTACACTGTCAATATGAGTCGCGATACATGGATTTCATTTATATTAAACGTCTGACGCATCTCATTAACTTCTACTACACCATCCCTCTTATGAAAAAAAAGATTGAAGTTGGAAAGTGGTCAATATTGCCGAATTCAATCTTTTTGGGATATTCTGTGATTAAATTGATGTGTTTGAACGAATAATGGTTAGGGTGACCATCCCTTCCCACATTGCGTTTAAACAGAGCAATTTAATTGTACATTGTAAAAAGCTATAATATTTGAAGGAAAATTTATATGTATGTGTTGAAATTTAAGTGAATTCTGATGAATTGGATACTTATATGAATTAATTTATCGATGTGAATTTGACGTTTGGACGTTGCGGCTATACTTACTTTTAGCCTATTTACTTATTTAATTAAAATTATATTCTTATTTTACTTATACTAAGCTTATGCTTATATTTACTAGCATAATATAAGTTGCAATATTCAAGCTTTATATTATACTCAAATAAATACATACGTAAGTATGATAAAAATAAAAATTAAAATTGTAATTTATGTAAGTTTGCCATCCATATAAATTATTTTGTACATTTTCTTATAATTTCTGTTTAATAATATCTTATACATGTAATTTGTATATACATACGTATATAATTATTTATTACTATTACTATGGGCTATTTTATATTTTGTACCTCGTAAAATTAATAGTAAAGAAAATTGAAAATTTCTGGCATTTAACTGGCCCAAAATATATGTGAAAATTTTTCTTTCATTTTACTTTTCTTACACGGTTTTTATGAACCGTTTTTAATTTATTTTTCTCTTTGTCAAATACAGTGACGTTCACGCCGTCTACTGTTTTTACCTCATGAGGACCTTCATATATATTATCATGTTTGAGTCTTGGCTCTTTTTGAATTAATACAAGGTCACTCTCTTTAATTTGTAATGGCCGGGAATTTTTATCGTATTGATTTTTTGTAGCAAGTTTGTGTTTGAAAATAAGTTCTTTGGCTATTGTATTAGATTTTTGCATACGGAATTTTGCTTCTTTAGCATAATTCTCTGCATTGTATAACGGATCTATTTCTGACTTCACTACTTCATTTGGCAAAATTGCTTTTTTTCCAAATACAAGTTCAAATGGAGTAAATTTGTTGTCAAAAACAGTATTAGGTGTGGTATTGTACCAGAAAGTAAAATACTTTATATAAGTATCCCAATCTGTAATAGTTTCATTTATATAAGAACGGATGTATTCGTTGAATACTCTATGATTTCTTTCTATTGTACCTACAGTCTCGTGGTGATGTGCTGTTGAAAAATTATGATTTATTTTTAAAAGATTAGTAAGTTCTGCAAAAATTTCGTTTTTGTATTCTGTACCTAAGTCAGTTCTGATCGTTTTCATAGTGCCGTACACAAGTATAAAACTTTCAAAAATGGCTGAGGCTACTGTTTTAGCACTTTTATCTGGGATAGCTACAGAAACTAAGTATTTTGTCAGATCACAAATAATAGTAACAGCGAACTTGTTACCAAATTTAGATTCTGGCAAAGGTCCTATTGTATCTATTATGACTTCTTCAAACGGTTTGCAAGGTGTTGATGTTAAAACAAGATTTTCTTTCGTTTTGGGTTTAACTTTATTTACTAAACATTGTGGGCAATTTTTAACGAATTTTGATGTATCGCGTGTCATATTTTTCCAAAAATATTTGGTACGAATTTTCGCATACAATTTCTTTGCACCACAATGTCCTCCACTAATCGGGTCGTTATGATAAATTTGTAAAAGTTTTTGTTTCTTTTCGTCGTCGATTACGACTTCAACAGGATCGATTAACACAATCTGTAATGTTTTTAAAATTTTATTGCCATGGTCTTTAAATTTTGAATTAGAAAAATGTTTAAAAAATGTATCGTTTTTTGGCCATTCAACTTGTTTAATACCACGATTGCTAGCTGCTAATTCCAGCTTCGAAAGTAACGTATCGAGATTCGTTATTTCGTTAACATTCGTAACATTAATAAGTTCGATTTTCTTGTGTTTTAAATGTGCACAAACTTGTAAACTTAAAATTGTATCATTATTATCATATCTAATTTGTGTTTTTACGCGCGGAATCTTTTTTGAAAAATCATGCGCAAATTTATCATAAACTTGTAGCTTTATATCGCTATCTGCAGAAAGTGCCGTTGTTGGTGTTTGTGGTTGTTGCAACTGTTTTCTCTTTGAACGTGTTTGTACAACAAGAATGCTTTTTGTTGCATCTTTTATTTCGTTCATAGTAATACGCGAAAGGGCGTCAGCTCCTACGTTCGATTTACCTTTAATGTACTCTATGGTGAAATTATACTCTGAAAGTTCCAATCTTATTCTCGCTAACTTTGACGAAGGATCTTTCATGTTGAAGAGATATACTAATGGTCTATGGTCTGATTTTACTGTAAAATGTGTACCGTACACATAAGGTCTAAACTGTTTAATTGCGAAATGTATAGCTAACAACTCCAATTCGATTACGGGTTTTTTCTGTTCCGCATTGTTAAAAGATTTAGACGCATAGCAAATTGGTAAATCATTATTATCATGGTTTTGACTTAATATAGCACCGCATCCGCTTTTAGAAGCATCTACAGTAATTATAAATTCCTTTGTAAAGTCAGGATATTGCAAAAGTTGAGGAGACATTAGGGCGGACCTAAGTTTTTCGAAAGCTAATTCACAACTATCATCCCAAACAAAATTAACATTTTTACGGCTTAGTCTATTTAGAGGTGCTGCTAGCGACGCAAAATTCTTTATAAAACGCCTGTAATAATTTGCAAATGCTACAAAACGCCTAACCGCGTCTTTGTCAGTCGGTTTCCTATACTTCTTTATTGCGTCTATTTTGGAGTCGTCTGGCAGCAAACCCTTAGCCGTGCATTTATGACCTAGAAATGTTACCTCAGAACGGAGAAAGTTGCATTTATTGGGATTAAGTTTTAAATTAAATTTGCGACAAGTTTCAAAAACTTTTTCTAGATTTTTAAGATGGTGTGTCTCACTACAACCGATGACGATAACATCATCAACATACATAAATGCCTGATTTGGCGAAATGCCTGAAAAAGCTATTGACATCATACGGGAGAAAGAGTTTGGTGCTATGTTTAAGCCAAAAGGTAAAACCTTCCATCGAAATGCTCCGCGATCGGTACTGAAAGATGTTATGTCCCTAGAATCGTTGTGTAACGGAATCTGGTGAAAACCGGAAAAAAGATCGAGTGTTGAAAAATATTTCGCTCTTCCTAAATTATCCAAAATGTCGTCGACTCTTGCGAGTGGGAATTTATCAGCTATAAGTTTTTTATTGACTCCTCGAAAATCTACACACATACGATACGCTTTTTGACCATTTGTAGATTTCTTTGGGACTAAAATCAGTGGACTATTATAGTTCGAATAGCTAGGTTCAATCAGATCGTTATCTAACAATTTATTTACTTGACGGTTTATTTCTTCACGCTGAGAATACGGTAGTCTATAGTTTTTAATGTATACTGGGTTATTGTCGGTTACTCTTAATTTCTGCTCATAAAAATTGTTTAAAGTCATTTTATCGGTATCAAGCGCAAAAATGTCGCCATATTTTATGCAAAGATCTAGCAAGTTATTTTGTGAATATTTGGGAATTTGGTTCTTTAAAATTGATGTTAATTTTTGTATTCTATTTTCGTCTTTATTGGTTTTATTTATTGAATAAACATTGTAATTTGAAATTTTTTCTGTATTCAAGCTATTTTTCTTTAAATGAATTACCTTATCTGTAGTGTTTATCACTTTTACTACTGGGTTATCCGAATTAACAATACATTTCGTCGTAAACACACCCTTTGCAATTTCTTGCGAATCCACGAAAAGTGGCTGGGATGATTTTCCTAAATCAAAAATTCTAAAAATTTCACATCTTGGGGGTATGATACAACTGTCGCCTTCCGGCCCATGAATAATTGGTATCACAACTTTTTCTTTGCCTACCCAAAAGGAAATAACGTTGGTTTCATAGTTAATAACGCACTTGTTAAGTTTTAGGAAATCTTTGCCCAATATGCCATCTGATGGAATGTTAAAGTCTTCATCTACTACATGTAAGGTATGTGTTACGGAAAAATTAGAGAAATTTAAATTTGCATCAATTTTACCCAGAGTAGAAACAGTATTAGCGGTAACACCGGTAATATTAATAATGTCATTTGTATTTAAAGGATAATTGCTATCAATGCTGGATATTTTTACTAAAGAAATGTCGGCTTGTGTATCTACTAAAAAGGAGAAAAATTTATTAGACTGGTTTATTTGTAATTCTATGAAATCTGAATAATTTAAATTTAAACAATAGATGCCTTTTATTTTAGAAAAACCGTTTAATTGCTTAGATCGCTCTCCCCCAGTGTTCGCTCCTGAGGGGCATCGTAGTTTAAAGCGCGCACATTTGCATTGCTACCTCTATTGTTGTTGCTATTGTTACTATTACTGCTTTTGTTGTTACTATTACGGCTATTGTTATTGTTACGCGAATTTGCATTACCTCGATTGTCGCTATTTTGTCGAAAATTATTACTTTGTCTATTTTGGTTGTTGTTGTTATACCTGTTGCTATTATTATTGTTCCTATTAAAATTGTTGTTATTGTTGAACCTATTAAAGTTATTGTTGTTATTGTACCTATTGAAGTTGTTGTTGTTGTATCTGTTGGGATTATTGTAATAACTATTTCCATTGTTTTGACGAAAATTATTTTGATTGGAAAACCTTGAACGAAAAGCTAAAACCTGTCTTTCTGTCGCCTGATTATTCTGTTCTACGATCATCTTTGCTACTACGTCTTTTGCATCAGTGAAGGAAGTCGATGCCAGAATTGCTTTCACTAAGTCAGAGCGCGTATTTAATCTGCAAACATTTACTGATTGCTCGACTGCCATTTCGTGCGCTTTGGCCTTGGACATGCCTTCAATTATTAGAGATCGTTCTAAAGCATCAGCTAGTTCTTCTACACGTTTGGCAAAATCTGTTAAGTTATTATTGGAAACTCTGAGTGAAGCTATTTTCCTGCAACTACCTTGGAATTGTCCGGTTTAATACGAATTCTAAGAGCGTCTTTAATGTCTTGTATTGATGTCACATTAGTCGGAATTGCTTCCCGTGCTTTTCCTTCAAGTTTCGATTTGACAAAAGATATAAGAGTTGTCTCAAGGTTTGCTTCTGCTAGACCTTCTATTAAATCAATTTTGTCTAGGAAGGAATCTAACGCTAATGGATCGCCAGCGTAATTTTCTCTTATAATCGTGGCGCAATAACTAATAAAGGACTTCTTTTGTTCGACTGTAGCCATATTGGAAAAGTTATTAAATGGTTCTGCAAAATTCGATGAAATGTTCTCTAAATTGTTGGGTGAGCTAGTGGCTTTTAATAAATCGTCTGAAAAAGCTATTGAATCTTTAAAATCGTCTTCAGATTCAGAATTCTCTAAATTGAAATCTTCTATGAGCGCCAGAGGATCTGACGAAATTTCTAATTTGATGTCTAATTTTTCGAAACACTCTTTTAATTTCTCCTTGTTACGTGCGATTCTCGATAGTACTTCTGAATGATTTTCAACTTGACTTTTCTTAACGTGTATCACAATAGCATTAAAAGTATTTATTAAACCTCTTTATATTCTTTAAGCTTTGACTCGTTTGTTGTTAACTTACGATTTTGCAATATGCGCTTAGTAACTTTTTTAAAATTCTCTTGGTTTTGCTTAAAAACCTCGACAAAGTCTGTCATAACACGATAATGTTAAAAAACACAAGTTGCAATTGACAAAAGCACCAGTCAAATCTTCAAAAGCACGTAACACGATAATTGTAAAAAAATTTGTAAGCCGTTTATAGTTCACCACATCTATTGAGAATTCCTGAAAATGTTGACTATTTGTATGATTTGCCAAAATGTTGAAGTTGAATTAATATTTGCTGCTATTGTTGTTGAAATATTGAATGATTCGCCGAAAATGTTGAATTGTAATGAAAAATTTATGTATGTAAACTATATGATTAAGTCCAAGCCTTTAAAACTGTGAAAAATCCTGTAAAATTTAGAAAATCCTGTAAAATATGCTTGTTCCAATTTAATTTCAAAGATTTAAATATGTTGTACTGGCCATGTATGCTATTTTATTAGAAATTGAAAAATCCTGTATATTGACAAAGTTGTTATATATATATCACGGACGCACCGCTTTCATCAAAAAAAATGTAATTGTTTTACGTGACGGCCGCACCGTGGCACAAGCAAAAAAAAAGTTATATTTTAACGTGACGGCCGCACCGTTGCACAAGCAAAAAAAGTTATTGTTTAAATATTTACGGACGCACCGTTTTTATCCAAAAAAGTATTAGTATTTTAACGTGTCGGCCGCACCGTTTCACAAGCAAAATGTTTTATAATTATTAAAAATGTATTAAATTTTCTTAAAGCTGCATGTATCTATATGCATATGCATGTACGCATACGACGCAAATTTATTTGATCCACCCTAATGTGCCACTGTATGTATTTATATACATATGTATGTATGTACACATACGGCAAACGTTATGTGATCACTATTAAGGTGGAACCGTATGTATTTATATGCATATACATACACACACTTTTGCAAAAAAATTTTAGTTTATATTGTATTAGAAGAAAATGGAAAATGTATTAAATAAAGTATAGTATATACGTATACAATTGTGATTCAAATCTAAAGATGGTATTTTTTTTTTTTGCCAGATTTAAATGTCATACGTACATACATATATACTAATTGTTGAAAAATTTATTTTAATTATGTTATTTAAATAGTATTCAATATTCCATAAACTGCACAAGTTCATATGTATATGTATGTAAGATTGATTTAAATTGAAATGGAATTTTATGAAAAAAAACTTTGTACCTACATACATATGTATCTACATATTCTAATCATACATAAGTACATACATACGCTGTCGCCGCTGCTGCTGCCCTCAACGCCAATTTGCTGCTGTCGTCACCGCCACTGTTGCTGCTCTCGCCACCGCCAATTTTGCTGCTCTAGGTTATTGTACCATGGTACATATAAGATTGCCTAATTCGCCAAGGTGTACATATATTAGATGGCGTGCCGTTATGAAATTCTAACTGCAAACGGATGATGTGTTCTTCGCCGTTATGGCTAGAAGGTGGCGTTGCTTTTTCGGCCCATGTTGGTACAGTTTTTTGCAAAGTTGTTTTCGACCTTTAAATGTATATATGTATGTGGCTCGAGGCCAGAAAATATGTATGTATGTTTCCAACTCCAAAATTGCATATGATGATAATTGTCGGCGCTAATAATTGTCGCCAAATTCAAAATGGCATAACTTTTACATACATATGTATGGTGTTGTGCGTTTTATGGCTTACCTCACGACATAAAATTTGATGAATTCATTTTCTTTTATTTTGGAAATTTTTGATTTTAATGTTTTTTTTTTCTTTTAGATTTTGATACTTTTGTATTTTTTTGTTGTAATTTTTTAATTTTTATAATTTTTTTTGTAGTTTTCTTATGTTTTTATATTTTTTTTTTGTAATTTTTTTCGGTTTTTTATATTTTTTTGGATTTTTGGTTTTGATTTTTTTTCATAGATTAAGATTTTTGTGCAAATTTTTTGTTTTATTAAATTTTAGTTTTTGCGGGCACGGGCACTCCCAGGGGGTTTTTTCCTGGAACTGGCCATTCTGACTGGCTTTTGGCCACCAGTCACGGCCGCCATATAAATGTTCGGTGTTATTTTTGGTGCTAATATAGCCGCGCACTCAAACACACACACAAAGTCTATTTCGGTTCTTTTATTTTCTGAATTAAATTTATGTCTTTATTTCCCGATAAATTAAAAATCTTATATTTTACTTTCTGTCTCTTTATTTAAGTCTTTTTAGTTTCTACTCACTGTCTTAATTTTAACTTATTTTATTTTGCTGTCTTTTTATTTCACAACGAGTTAGCCGGCACGTCCACACATCAAATTTTGCAAAATTCAATAGGAAGATGGCCGGCTGGTTCACGAAGAACCCAACCGATTTCAAACCCACCACAGGTGGCGTACGCTACGCGATCCATAACTTATTGGCATACGCTACACTGTCAATATGAGTCGCGATACATGGATTTCATTTATATTAAACGTCTGACGCATCTCATTAACTTCTACTACAAGGCCCCTTTATAGTTCCCATATATAAAAGTGGGCGTGGCCGTCAACCGATTTTGGCAATTTTCCGTCAAAACATTTGTTTAAGTAAGTAAATCACGCATACCAAATTTCATCGATATATCTTCAACAGTTTTTGAGTTATGACTCATAAAGCTTTCAATATTTGCTCCTTAATAAGTGGGCGTGGCACCGCCCATTTTCCAAAATTCCATCAAATTTCTTCTTAGGGGCCTGAGCTCAACACGTGGGTAAAATTTCATCACTCTAGCTATATTAGTGGCTGAGATACCAGATTTCCGATTTTTTCTATATAGGAAAAGTGGGCGTGGTCATGGTCCGATTTCGCCCATTTTCAATACCAACCGTCCCAGTGTCGATACCAACTTGCATTTCAAATTTCATCAAAATATCTCAATTTTTGCGCGAGTTAGAGTGTTTACAGACGGACGGACGGACAGACGGACAGACGGACGGACGGACGGACGGACGGACGGACGGACATGGCTCAATCGATTTCTCTTTTCACCCTGATCATTTTGATATATATAAGTCTATATCTATCTCGATTATTTCATTCTGTTACAATCCACCGTTATGTGATTAAAACTATAATACTCTGTGTACTAGTACAGCTGAGTATAAAAAAGAGACGAAAAATGGTTTCAATCTACTTCGATTGTATTGAGAAAAGTCTAGACATAAAATGGTTTCAATGTATATAGAAAAAGTCTTCTCCGATTGTAATGCACAAATGTCCAATCGACCTAAAGCTGGCCCGAATGTAATGCAGACAGGGACAATTGGTCCTAACCTAGAACATGCAATGTTAAATGTAAATAGAATTTTATATGGGATTGGACCAAATTTTGGAACAGTTACAATCCCCTACAGTCTAGTTTATGGAGTATACTAAGTCCACTCCGAAATCCTACAGGGATCTGCTATACACATATGTACATATGTATGTATACTTTTATTCAATATGAAAATGATTTTGGAATATTTCATTTAAACTAAAGTAGCTTGGGTAAAAAAAGCTCGATTTCGATCAAATAAACTTTTCTGAAAACTGCATTAATTTCGCAGATTCCTGTATATTTTGATTAAAAAGAAATTTAAGGTATCCTGAAAATACCCGGGTCCAAACTTGAAAATCCGTGACTAAAACAAATAATATTCCACTTTAGGCGATCTTGGTATTTTCCCTATGGCTCGCATTAAAAAACCGTGTACACCGTTCGATTAAGCCGTTAATTTTACATGAGAATATGTATCTTTTGTTTTTTGTATTTTTAATTCTGTGGTTTTTTCATATATGAATCTAAACCTATCATGGAATTTAAAAAAAAAAAATCGCTGTTTTTGGAGTAGCCCACTCAGTTTTTTTTTCTAAAAAAAAACAAAAATCAGCTTAGTTATCCTACAACATCCTATTTTCATATTCTGTGGCCGGAGGGGTATGTTAGATCAAAAAAACGCATCTAATGTATATATCAAAACGGAGCCGGCATAAAACTGCAGGTCCACACAATTAGTAGGAAAAACAAAAAGGACCACACCTCGAATTGGGAGAGAAGCTCGGCCATAAAACTCGTCAGAGTTATAACAGCGCCATTGTATTATTATATTATTATATATCAAAACGATCAGGATGAAAAAAAAATTGATTGAACCGTCCGTCCGGCCGTACACATTCTAGCTTGCGCAAAAATATAAATATTTTAATGAAATTTGGTACACAGATTCTAATGGAAACAGAGAAAGTTGGGGTTGAAAATAAGGTATATGGATGTATTTCGGAAAGCACGTAAAACATGGTAATTCAGTCACTAATAAAGCCCGAGTGATGAAATGGCATTATGCCGTTATGAGGAAACATGCTGAAATTTTGAAAAAGGGGCCAAGAGGGGCAAATATTCAAAGATTTATAAGTAAAAATTCAGGAACTGTAGCAGATAAATCGATTAAGCTTAGATCACTGATTTGCTTGCAAAAGCAAACGTGTGGAAATAAAATTAACCAAGTCGGTAGGGACCACATATGTACATATATATAAAAATATATGTAAAATATATAAAACAAGTAAGGAAGCCTAAGTTCGAGTGGAATCGAACATTAGATACTCAGCTGTATGTTTTAATTGTTTGTTTGCGTTTGATGGAAACACGGTGTACTTTACATAAAGCGAGTGCTGCATAAAGTGGGCGCAGCCACGCCCATTTTCTAAATTTTTATCAGTCATCCAACTAAACATATCAATATTATTCTTTGTGCAAAAATTCATTCCTTTATGACTTCTAGTTACATAGATGTCACGTTACACATTCCCAAAGAGTGTTCCAGAAATATCTGTTAAAAAGTAGGCGTGGTCATAAACCGATTTCAATAAATTTTTGCGTGTCTATTAACACATGTTATAAAAGTGTATAAACCAAGTTTCGTCATAATATCTCAATTATTTGTCGAGTTAAAGGCTAAGAAATCTCGTGTATCCCTTTGTCCAAAAGGAGGCGGTGCCACGCCCATTTTCCAAAATTTGTCTATTTTATGTTTCCGGTCTATTGTGGAACTCATGTCACAAAATTTCAATGAATTATCTTTATATTTGACAAAGATATCGCTTAAAATGTTTTTATTAGGCCACTTTATAATACAAATATATAAAAGTGGGCGTGGTCGTCAACCGATTTTGGTAATTTTTCGTCCACACATTTGCCTAAGTAAATATATCATGCGTGCCAAATTTCATAGATATATCTTTAACGGTTTCTGAGTTATAGCTTATAAAACTTTCAATATTTACCCCTTAATAAGTGGGCGTGGCACCGCCCATTTTCCCAAAATTTTTGTGTTTTTCGTTTTATGTCCGCAGCTGGACTCCTACCATAAAATTTCAATGATATATCTTTATATTTAACAGAGATATCGCTTAAAATGTTTTTATTAGGCACCTTTATAGTTCACATATATAAAAGTGGGCATGGCCGTCAACCGATTTTAACAATTTTCCACAAAAATGTTTGCCTAAGTAAGTAAATCACGTATACCAAATTTCATCTATATATCTCTAATGGTTTCTGAGTTATGACATATAAAACTTTCCATGTTTGACTCTTAATAAGTGGGCGTGGCACCGCCCATTTTCCAAAATTTCATCAAATTTCTTCATAGGGGCCTGAACTCAACACGTGGGTAAAATTTCATTACTCTAGCTTTAATAGTGACTGAGATACCAAATTTCCGATTTTTTCTATATAGGAAAAGTGGGCGTGGTCATGGTCCGATTTCGCCTATTTTCAATACCAACCGTCCCAGTGTCGATGCCAACTTTCATTTCAAATTTCATCAAAATATCTCAATTTTTGCGCGAGTTAGAGTGTTTACAGACGGACGGACAGACGGACGGAGGGACGGACGGACGGACGGACAGACGGACAGACGGACGGACGGACGGACATGGCTCAATCGATTGCTCTTTTCACCCTGATCATTTTGATATATATAAGTCTATATCTATCTCGATTATTTCATTCTGTTACAATCCACCGTTATGTGATTAAAACTATAATACTCTGTGTACTAGTACAGCTGAATATAAATATAATACGCATGCCTATATATATGTAGGTATAATAAAAACATTTTATGCGATATGTTTGTCAAACATATAAGTAATTCATTGAAAGTTCCGTAAGTTCCAGTGTAGACATAAAACCAAATAAATATAAGTTTTTTAAAATGGGCGTGACAGCACAAACTATTTCGACTGGCGCCACGTATGTAAGATGCGCACGGGTCCAGCTAGTTTTAAAATATTTGCGGTTGAGATAGCAGCTTTTAGTGTGCTGGAGACAATGGCCTAATGTATAAAAATCGAGCTAAAGTGGCTCACAGAAGTATTTTGCATATTGCATTTGTTGAGAACACGTTAGAAGATCGACCATTTTTTCAAATTAATTTGAAAATTTTTTAATATGATACTAGCAAATACCCGTCCCGCTTCGCAGCGACCAAACAAGTGTTTCCCATTTCCCTTTACTTTTACCTTTACCTTTACCTTTACCTTTACCTTTACCTTTACCTTTACCTTTACCTTTACCTTTACCTTTACCTTTACCTTTACCTTTACCTTTACCTTTACCTTTACCTTTACCTTTACCTTTACCTTTACCTTTACCTTTACCTTTACCTTTACCTTTACCATAAAGGACACACACACATTCATTTTTATATAATAGACTAGCTGTACCCGGCCAAGCTTTGCTTTGGCCCACTTCCTATTATAGGTACTTGAGGCGAAAAACGGCACACTTTAAAATATGTTGGAAGTATCTAGAAATCGAAATTACCTCGGGCTGCAGAGCTCAGCACAATTCAGATAAGTTTAAAAAAAGTGAAGAAAAAAATTGATATTTTCAAAAGTTTGCCCTCTTCATGTTATTATCCCATTTTTCTTCGTATTAGTCTCCAACTCCCTTTCCCTCTACTTTTCTCTTTCTCTTTCCCTTTCCATTTATCTTTCCTTTCATTTCCGCTTCCTTTTTCATTTCCCGTCATATTTCCGCTACCCTTTCTCTATCGCTCTCTCTTACCTCTCCTTTTCTGTCTTTCTCCTTTTTATTTCCCCTCTTATTCCTTCTCTAATTGCCTGTATTACTGTCTCTCTCCCCATCCTCTTCATTCCATTTTTATTATATTCTCCCTCTCCTTTTCCGTCTCTTTGCCTTTACCAGTCTCATTACTCTTCCCCTTTCCCTAGGGAACTGGATTTAGCATAACATAACCCTGCATTCCACATTCATTTGCTTAAAAACATTCCGTGGCGTCCGAATCGTCTCTTTTACCCATAATTGGGTTTCGGGACTAAGAATCACTATGACAATATCTCTACATAGCAGACCCGGTCAACGCCTTTCATTTTATATCAGTATTGCTCAGAAGCATCTGGGAACTTGACCCAGGAACCATAATGGGTACGGTATCTGGAGATCTGACCAAGAAATCGTAATGGGTACGGCTATACATGAGAGTCCGTTCAACACCTTTCAATTGGTACCAATATCCCTAAGATATATCCCGTTGTTATCCGGGTCCACATATTGACCCATATCTTGCGATCCCACCTAGGAATCGTCATGCGCCGTGTTTAAATAACAATATCGCTTAGAAATTATCCGGGGCCATCCGGATCCACATTTTGACCCACATCTGGGGACCTGACCTATGAATCATAATGAGTTCATCTCTATGTAAAAGCCTTGCCTTTCAGTTGACACCAATATCGTTGAGAAATTTTCCGGGGCAATCCGGGTCCACGTTCAATATCCCTGAGAAATATCCCGGTGTTATCCGCGTCCGGGTGCTGCCCACACCTTGGGACCCGACCTAGGAATCGTAATGAGTTCATTTCTATCTAAAATCCCTGCTCAACATCCTTCATTTGATACCAATATCGCTGAGAAATTTTCCGTGGTCATCCGTGCCCACGTTTTGACCCATATCTGGAGACCCGACCTAGGAATCACAAAGAGTACTATACTATGTAAATTCTCTGCTCAATACCTTTGATTTGATACCAATATCGCTCAGAAACATTCGAGGGTCATCCGGGTCCACGTTTGACCCATATCTGGAGACCCGACCTAGGAATCACAATGGGTACTATCCTATGTAAATTCTCTGCTCAACACCTTTCATTTGATACTAATATCGCTCAGAAACATTCGAGGGTCATGTGGATCCACGTTGTGACCTATATCTGGAGACCCGGGCTAGGAATCACAATGAGTACTATTCTATGTAAATTCTCTGCTCAACACCTTTCATTTGATACTAATATCGCTCAGAAAAATTCGAGGGTCATCCGGGTCCACGTTTGACCCATATCTGGAGACCCGACCTAGGAATCACAATGAGTACTATCCTATGTAAATTCTCTGCTCAACACCTTTCATTTGATACTAATATCGCTCAGAAACATTCGAGGGTCATGTGGATCCACGTTGTGACCTATATCTGGAGACCCGGGCTAGGAATCACAATGAGTACTATCCTATGTAAATTCTCTGCTCAATACCTTTGATTTGATACCAATATCGCTCAGAAAAATTCGAGGGTCATCCTGGTCCACGTTTTGACTCATAACCGGAGACCCGACCTAGGAATCACAATGAGTACTATTCTATGTAAATTCTTTGCTCAATGCCTTTCATTTGATACCAATATCGTTCAAAAATATTCGGGGGAAAGCCGGATCCACGTTTTGACCTTTTGACCTATATCTCGGGAACCGACTTCCGGATTTGAAAAAAATATTCTTATAAACCATCTAGGGAAAGGTACTAAGCTGGTGCGTAAATTTGGTCAAAATCCCTCCACGCGTTTGGGCGAAAGCTGGCGACAAAGAAATGGGCTTGATTTTTATATAAATAGATTACTAGAGGTTACCCGCGGGTTTCACACCACGTGCTTTTAAAAATATTAGCATATTGAGTTAGTCCAAAAAAGTTACATAGAAAAATATCATTCTTGACGTCAAAGATAGTTTTCTTATTTTTTTTTTTTGTCCGTTGAGTACGTAATTATCTCATATGCCCAACACCAATTTTCAGTACCCTACTACAAACATTTCCAGAGATATTCGCTGTGAAAATTTCAGTTTGTATGCGAGGTGCCCATCCCTGCTTTACCAAGACCTAGTGTTTTCCCCGTTTAATATATAGTTATCTCACATGCCCTCACACCATTTTTCAGTACCCTACTACAAATATTTCCAGAGATATTCGCTGTGAAAGTTTCAGTTTGTATGGGAGGTGCCCATCCCTGCTTTACCAAGACCTAGTGTTTTTCCCGTTTAATATATAGTTATCTCACATGCCCTCACATCATTTTTCAGTACCCTACTACAAATATTTCCAGAGATATTCGATGTGAAAATTTCAGTTTGTATGGGAGGTGCCCATCCCTGCTTTACCAAGACCTAGCGTTTTTACCCGTTTAATACATAGTTATCTCACATGCCATCACACCAGTTTTCAGTACCATACTACAAATATTTCCAGAGATATTCGCTGTAAAAATTTCAGTTTTTATGGGAGGTGCCCATCCCTGCTTTACCAAGACCTAGCGTTTTTACCCGTTTAATACATAGTTATCTCACATGCCCTCACACCAATTTTCAGTACCCTACTACAAATATTTCCAGAGATATTCGATGTGAAAATTTCAGTTTGTATGGGAGGTGCCCATCCCTGCTTTACCAAGACGTAGCGTTTTTACCCGTTTAATACATAGTTATCTCACATGCCCTCACACCAGTTTTCAGAACCCTACTACAAATATTTCCAGAGATATTCGATGTGAAAATTTCAGTTTGTATGGGAGGTGCCCATCCCTGCTTTACCAAGACCTAGTGTTTTTCCCGTTTAATATATAGTTATCTCACATGCCCTCACACCAGTTTTCAGTACCCTACTACAAATATTTCCAGAGATATTCGCTGTGAAAGTTTCAGTTTGTATGCGAGGTGCCCATCCCTGCTTTACCAAGACCTAGCGTTTTTACCCGTTTAATACATAGTTATATCACATGCCCTCACACCATTTTTTTTCAGTACCCTACTACAAATATTTCCAGAGATATTCGATGTGAAAATTTCAGTTTGTATGGGAGGTGCCCATCCCTGCTTTACCAAGACCTAGCGTTTTTACTCGTTTAATACATAGTTATCTCACATGCCCTCACACCAGTTTTCAGTACCATACTACATATATTTCCAGAGATATTCGCTGTGAAAGTTTCAGTTTGTATGGGAGGTGCCCATCCCTGCTTTACCAAGACCTAACGTTTTTACCCGTTTAATACATAAGCTGAGTTCCCGTGGCAGTGATCCAGATCCGGATACGAATTTTGCAAGCAAATGCACCATCAATTTTGTGATCCTGACATTTATCTGTATCAAAAATATCTATTACAACCTATACGGATCCGAAATTGATCCAGATAAATATCAGGATCATTAAATTTTTGTTGTATTTGCTTGCAAAATTCGTATCCGGATCTGGATCACTGCCACGGGAACTCAGCTAATGTTATCTCACATGCCCTCACACCAATTTTCAGTACTCTACTACAAATATTTCCAGAGATATTCGATGTGAAAATTTCAGTTTGTATGGGAGGTACCCATCCCTGCTTTACCAAGACCTAGCGTTTTTCCTGTTTAATATATAGTTATCTCACATGCCCTCACACCAGTTTTCAGTACCCTACTACAAATATTTCCAGAGATATTCGCTGTGAAAGTTTCAGTTTGTATGGGAGGTGCCCATCCCTGCTTTACCAAGACCTAGCGTTTTTAACCGTTTAATACATAGTTATCTCACATGCCCTCACACCAATTTTCAGTACCCTACTACAAATATTTCCAGAGATATTCGATGTGAAAATTTCAGTTTATATGGGAGGAGAGTGCCCATCCCTGCTTAACCAAGACCTAAATTGTTTATCCGTTGAGTATATACTTTTGTATTATTCCTTCACAAAAATTTTCATTATTCTAGTACAAATATTTCAAGAGATATTACGAAAAAAAGGAAAATTTTGTATGGGAGGTGCCCAGCCCTGACTTTTAATCAGATTAAAAATATGCCTATAGCAATTACCGGGTGAAAATACCTAGGTGTGCAAAGCTTCGTGAGGATCCGTTCAGCGGTTTTCTCGCCAATTGAGTTTAAACACAATTTCCATTTCACAATATTATTTGTGCAAAATTTCATTCCTTTATGACATCTAGTTACAAAGATGTCACGTTACAAATTCCCAAAGCGTGTTCCAGAAATATCTTTGTTAAAAAGTAGGCGTGGTCATAACCGATTTCAATAAATTTTTGCGTGTCTATTAACACAAGTTATAAAAGTTTATAAACCAAGTTTCGTCACAATATCTCAATTATTTGCCGAGTTATAGGCTAAGAAATGTCGTATATCCCTTTGTCTAAAAAGAGGCGGTGCCACGCCCATTTTCCAAAATTTTTATATTTCTTGTTTCCGGTCTATTGTGGAACTCATGCCACAAAATTTCAATGAATTATCTTTATATTTGACAAAGATATCGCTTAAAATGTTTTTATTAGGCCCCTTTATAGTTTCCATATATAAAAGAGGGCGTGGTCGTCAACCGATTTCTCTAAAATTTTGAGTATGTATTACCAGACGTTACGAAAGTGTATACACCAAGTTTCGTCATTATATATCAATTATTTGTCGAGTTATGGGCTCAGAAATCTCGTATATTCCTGCTTCTAAAAAGAGGCGGTGCCACGCCCATTTTCCAAAATTTTTGTGTTTTTCGTTTTATGTCCGCAGATGGACTCCTGCCATAAAATTTCAATGATATATCTTTATATTTGACAAAGATATCGCTTAAAATGTTTTTATTAGGTCACTTTATAATACACATATATAAAAGTGGGCGTGGTCGTCAACCGATTTTGGCAATTTTTCGTCCAAACATTTGCCTAAGTAAGTATATCACGCATACTAAATTTCATCGATATATCTTCAACTGTTTCTGAGTTATGACTCATAAAATTTTCAATGTTTTCCCCTTAATAAGTGGGCGTGGCACCGCCCATTTTCCAAAATTTTTACGTTTTTTGTTTTACGTCCATAGCTGGACACAGGCGACAAAATTCCAGTGATATAACTTTTTATTTGACAGAGATATGGCTTAAAATTTTTTTATTAGGTCACTTTATAACACACATATATAAAAGTGGGCGTGGCCGTCAACCGATTTTGACAATTTTCCGTCCAAACATTTGCCTAAGTAAGTAAATCACGCGTACCAAATTTCATCCATATACCTTCAACGGTTCATGAGTTATGACTCATAAAACTTTCAATGTTTGCACCTTAATAAGTGGGCGTGGCTCCGCCCATTTTCCAAAATTTTTGTGGTTTTTCTTTTATGTCCATAGTTGGACTCATGCCACAAAATTTCAATGAATTATCTTTATATTTGACAGAGATATCGCTTCAAATGTTTTTATTAGGTCACTTTATAATACACATATATAAAAGTGGGCGTGTCCGTCAACCGATTTTGACAATTCTCCGTCTAAACATTTACATAAGTAAGTATATCACGTGTACCAAATTTCATCGATATATCTTCAACGGTTTCGGAGTTATGACATATAAAACTTTCAATGTTTGACCCTTAATAAGTGGGCGTGGCACCGCCCATTTTCCAAAATTTCATCAAATTTCTTCTTAGGGGCCTGAGCTCAACACGTGGGTAAAATTTCATCACTCCAGCTCTATTAATGGCTGAGATACCAAATTCCCGATTTTTTCTATATAGAAAAAGTGGGCGTGGTCATGGTCCGATTTCGCCCATTTCAATACCAACCGTCCCAGTCTCGATACCAACTTGCATTCCAAATTTCATCAAAATATCTCAATTTTTGCGCGAGTTAGAGTGTTTACAGACGGACGGACAGACGGACGGACGGACAGACGGACGGACGGACGGACGGACATGGCTCAATCGATTTATCTTTTCACCCTGATCATTTTGATATATATAAGTCTATATCTATCTCGATTATTTCATTCTGTTACAATCCACCGTTATGTGATTAAAACTATAATACTCTGTGTACTAGTACAGCTGAGTATAAAAACTAAAATGCATTTCTTCTTTAATATAAAATTAAAACAACAAAAAAAGTCATCAATTTTTCCCTACAAAAGTACTTTAATAATAGTAATCTATATATATATATATAAATCAGGCCTATTTCTTTATTGTCGGCTTTCGCCCAAACGCGTGGAGGGATTTTGACCAACTTTACACACCAGCTGAGCACCTTGCCCTAGATGGTTTATATGCATATTTTTTTCAAATCCGGAAGTCGGTTCCCTAGATATAGATCAAAAGGTCAAAACGTGGATCCGGCTTTCCACCGAATATTTTTGGACGATATTGGTATCAAATGAAAGCTTTTGAGCAGGCAATTTACAAGGAATAGTACTCATTGTGATTCCTAGGTCGGGTCTATAGATATGGGCCAAAACGTAGACCCGGATGACCCTCGAATGTTTCTGAGCGATATCGGTATCAAATGAAAGGCCTTGATAAGGACTATAAGACAGAACTATTTTATTTGTGATGCCTAGGCCGGGTTCCCAAATATGGGTCAGAATGTGGACCCAGATGACTTTGGAATGTTTCGGAGCGATATTGGTATCAAATGAAAGGTCTTGATGAGGACTTCAACATATAACCCTTTTAATTAATGATGCCTTGGCTTGGTCCCCAGATATGGGGCACAACGTGGACCCGGATGACCCTCGAACATTTCTGAGCGATATTGATACCAAATGAAAGGTACTGATGATGACTTCGACACAGAACTATGATAACTGTGATATATAAGCCGGGTCACAACATGGACCCGGATGAAACCGAAAATTGGGAATCATACCTTCAATATAGAGAAAAGGAAGGTCGAATAAAATTGAATGGGAAAGGGAAGGGAAGTAAACGAAAATATAATGGAAGAGTGAAGGGGAGAGAGACAGAGATTGGGAGAGGGAAAGGGGGAACGAATAAGAGGGGGAGAGAAAAGGAGGGGTAAGGGAAAGGCAAGGAAAAGGAAAGGGAATGGAAAAAAGAAAGTAAAGTGCAAGGGAGTGGAAGATTAAGAGAGGGCAGGTCCCCAGATGTGTGTCAATACGTGTACCCGGATGACTCCGAGATAATTCTGAGTAATACTGATATATAATGAAAGGTGTTGACCAGGGCTGCTACATAGAGCTCTTTTCATAATGAATCTTAGGCTCGGTACTCAATTATGGGTAAAAGAGTGGACCCGGGTGCTACGGAATATTTTTAAGCAATGATGGTATCAAATCAGAAGCGGAATGCAGGGCTAAGTATGTTATGCTAAACCCGGTTCCCTAGGGAAAGGGGAAGAGTAATGACAATGGGAAAGGCAAATGGACGGAACAGGAGAGGGAGATATAATGTAAGTGGAATAAGGAGGATGGGGAGAGGCAGTAAGTCAGTGAATGAGAGAAGAAATAAGTGGGGGAATGAAAGAGAGCGGTAGAGAAAGGGAACCGGAAATCCGACGGAAAAGGAAAAAGAAAGCGGAAGAGGAAATAAAAGGAAAGGGAAAGAGAAAGGGAATAATAGAGGGAAAGGGAGTGGGAGACTAATACGAAGAAAAAAGGGATAAGGACATTTCTTTCCTTCACTCTATTTTAAACTAATCCTGCTGAGATCGGCAGCCCGAGGAATGTCCGATTTCTAGATACTTCCAACTTATTTTAAAGTGTGCCGTTTTTCGCTTCTAATGCCTATAATAAGAATTGGGCCAAAGCAATACTTGGCCGGGTACAGCTAGTAATATAATACAATGGCGCCATTATAACTCTGGCGAGTTTTATGGTCGAGCTTCTCTCCCAATTCAAGGTGTGCTCCTTTTTGTTTTTCCTACTAATTGGGTGCAGTTTTATGCCGGCTCCGAACGGCGAATGCATTTTTTGTGAGAAACTTTTTCATGGCAGAAATACACTCGGAGGGTATGCCGCCCACTGCCGAAAGGTGACCGCTGCTCTTAAAAAACCCAATATTTGGATTTTTACTAATTAGAAAAATTTTTTGGTGTTTGCTCGGACTGGGGTTTGAACCCAAGATCTCTGGCATAGCAGCGAGCACTCTACCCACTGCACCACAGCGCACAGTGCTTCGTCTCAATATAGTGATTCGGCAAAATTAGGGAAGTAATCGCAGAACAATGAAATTTTGTTTACAGGCATAAAATAATAGAGATAAGAAACAAGTAAGGAAGCCTAAGTTCGAGTGGAATCGAACATTAGATACTCAGCTGTATGCTTTCATTGTTTGTTTGCGTTTGTTCGATATAGGGTGTATTTTATATAAAGCGAGTGCCGCATAAAGTGGGCGTAGCCACTCCCATTTTCAACATTTTTATCAGTCATCCAACTAAGCATATGAATATTATTCTTTGTGCAAAATTTCATTCCTTTTTGACTTCTAGTTACAAAGATGTTACGTTACAAATTCCTAAAGGGTGTTCCAGAAATATCTTTGTTAAAAGTAGGCGTGGTCATAAACCGATTTCAATAAATTTTTGCGTGTCTATTAACACAAGTTATAAAAGTGTATAAACCAAGTTTCGTCATAATATCTCAATTATTTGTTGTTTAGACCTGGAGTCTAAATATTTCGGACCACCCTCATGCATATGCATTTCTCAATATGCATATGTAGGTCTACACATACATATGCAGTAAAACTGCATTTCCAAATTTTTAATATATATTCACATACACACGCATTAAGAAAGCCGTTGACTGGACGAAAGTCAAATGTGCCGGTCTTCGCTTTTAATTTTCTTTTTGTATATTTCACTTGCGATTTTCTATCCAGCCACAGCGGTAAGTTTCTGAGTCCTTACAAATTTGCATATAATTTCCTTGCTTATTTGTAACCATACTAACAGATGTACACATTTATTTGAGACAAAGAATTATAATTAAATAGTTGAAAATATTTAATACATTTGGTTTTCATTTTATTTCTTTTCACGCCAATACACCCCCTTTATTTTCTTGAGTGCCGCTGCACCCGGAAAGATTCATTTGTCGAGTTATAGGCTAAGAAATCTCGTATATTCCTGTTTCTAAAAAGAGGCGGTACCACGCCCATTTTCCAAAATTTTTGCGTTTTTTTGTTTCCGGTCTATTGTAGAAATCATACCACAAAATTTCAATGAATTATCTTCACATTTGACAAAGATATCGCTTAAAATGTTTTTATTAGGTCACTTTATAATACCCATATATAAAAGTGGGCGTGGCCGTCAACCGGTTTCTCTAAAATTTTGAACATGTATTACCACAAGTAATAAAAGTGTACACACCAAGTTTCGTCATTATATATCAATTATTTGTCGAGTTATGGGCTCAGAAATCTCGTATATTCCTGCTTCTAAAAAGAGGCGGTGGCACGCCCATTTTCCAAAATTTTTGTGATTTTCGTTTTATGTCCGCAGTTGGACTCCTGCCATAAAATTTCAATGATATATCTTTATATTTGACAGAGATATCGCTTAAAACGTTTTAATTAGGTCACTTTATAATACTCATTAAGGTGACCGTAAAAAATCGATGCCACATTTTTGTCAACGGGAACCCCATAAAATGATCAGCCTTTGCAGATATTAAGATTGCCAAAGTTTAAGAACGATTGGATCATATTAACACGTGCCGCTGGGCGCTTAAAGTTTGAAAAAACTTGATTTTTTGGCCGATGAGCGACGTTTTTGGGCCGTATCTCCAGGTAAAGGCATGTTGTTCCCACTAATTTATATTCCATACATATTTTTTGTTATTTGTAACCGAACCGAGCTATTACAGCCTTTGTCGCCAAAAATTTAAATAGGTACCTCTAGGAACAAACTTATGATATCATGAAAAATCTCTTATCTATATATTAATAGGCTAACATTTTTTCCATACAAACAATTGCCAGGCTGTTTAGCACATTTAACATACTCATATCCACATAAAATTGATATGGATGTGTTCGTATGAGTCAGGAGCAGTGCTGCATAGGCATATCATTTTTTCTATAAATTATTTAATTTGTTTATAATTAATAAATAAAATTTTTAGTTAAGAGAAATAGATATCGAAAACACAGTTGAAGAGTCGCTTTAATTTAAAAGCGCTCTCTCTATTTTATATGCATTGGCCCAGTTTTCGCTCAGATCAAAATCAACGCTTCCAAATTTCTCCTATTGATTTTCCATTAAAGCGAAAAATGAGAGAGAGTGCGGGAGAGCACACTGAGTAATTTTAATTTTGACCAAGGTATATCTAACAGGTAGGCTCGGCGGCGAATTGAAAAACTTCTTTTTTTATTTACAAAGGTAGAGTGTAATGTCAAAATCAAAGCGAATTCACATCATGGCCAATAGGAATGGACGAGCCCCAAGGAAATTCAGATTTTTACCACGGCGAAATATCATTTTGACATTACACTCTACCAATTACAATAATAAAATACATGGGAAATTTCTAAATTCGCCACCGGGCCTACCTTCCTAGATCTGCCTGGATTTTGACCATGATTTCGCGTCGGACCGTGATCAAAAGGGTAAATCAGTGTTGCGGTATAACTGGAATTTGGAAAGTGTTGCTTGTCTCCGCAAAAAGGAATAATTTTTGTACCAATACAAAGTTGAAAAAATAAATTGCATGGTCGAATTTCGAGCACCGGCGATACTAGTATTTTTTAAAGTATAAATGTTGGATTGGGAAAACGGTTTTTTTTTTACATACGTTAATGTATTTATTTATTATTTTTATTATTTTTAAGGACACAAGGATACAATAATGAATACTCTATTCTACAGGTTTCCTCAATGTTCTTTTTGAAAAGTCAGGATACAACTTTCGGTATTTGCTTACGACTTGCAAAATATATTGTTTCTGCTCCTCATCTTTGGTTAGAAGATCATTGAAGTCAGTAATTAATTTCACCCCTCGTTCTGCAATATCGTTAACGACCTTTAGTGACTTCACAATCTCCAATCCTTCCTTAAAACTATTGTTTTTCGACCAGCTACTGGGGTGTTCTTTGTCATCATCATCCCCATCATACGCTCCATCACTGTCCTCGTCTTCTTCACTATCACTATCTATATCTATGAAGGAAAAGGGAAAATACCGTAAATAAGGAAAATAATGAGGTTGGTTTGAAATAGTTGAGGTTATTTTTTTTTTACTTTGATAAATACTGAATATTAGAAACCAATCTACTCAAACCTTTTCAACAAAAATAAAAAAATTCAAACCAAATAAAAAGAAAATCTTGCCTATGTTGAAACATTCCGATCGAATTTGTTTGTCCTTTTTCGCAAGTTCCCTTTGTAGTTTTCTTTCTTCAGCTCGAGCTAACTTCAAATCAACTCCAAGCATAGAGCCTGGACGACCCTTCTCCCTTTGTTTCAAAAGAAATTGCTTTTCTTCTGATTTCATCATGGTCAAGGCGTCTCGATGAGCGATATCAAAGATATCATATATCTTTAAGGCGAACTCTTAGATTTTGTTCCTTGCAGCTTCCGATTGTTTTTTCTGGTCCTTCTGTAAATTTCTCCACTCTGCGTAAAGTTTCTCTAATTTAGTAATAGCATCTTTTTCATGTTTTATAGGAATTCGAGCTTTTCCCCAAAATACAAGTATTTCTTGAATAGTAATTTTTGCTGAAACCTTTAAGCTCAATTTCACACTACTCAAATTGTAAAATAAAGTGGCCAGAACTTGGCGATTAGAGCGCAATTTACAACCGGTTATCTGGTGAGCCGGATAGCCTACAATGAAAATTTTATCTTTGTTTTGTCTTTTTATGGCAGAAGTGGAGCCATTATTTTAGGGACAAAAATGAGAATGATGAACCTTAAAAATATAGGGGAAAAAGAGACATTTACTAGTTTCGAAGCACAAAATAAAAAAAACACAAATCACTCATATTTAATTGTTTTTATTGAAAATACCTGGACTTCTGCTATATTAACTACTCAAATTCTCATTTACAACTCAATAAATTCAAAAAATTGGTATTGCAGAAACTTCGATAAGTAATTTAACACGAAAAGACCGGCAATAGTTTTGATTTCTCTGAAATAGACCCTGTTACTCGTACATGCAATTCACAAATGGCATTTGGCAAGTAAATAGCGCGCGGTAAGAGCCCGTGCACAATTGACTTCGCTTTGCTTAAGAGTTATGCTTTGACAGTTCCGTTGAGCATGTGCTTTTCAAAGGGACATGTTCACAATTGAGGTGAAGCGAGTAAAGCAGAGTATAAAGTTAGCCATGTCTCAACTTTTTTACACTTTGATAAACATCTCCCCTTGTGTGCGTGTGTGTATGTTTGTATATCTACAGAAGTGAACAGAGAAAAGTAAAAAATAACATTCGAATAAGCAGAAAAAAGCAAATTCCCCAAATATTTTACCAAAAATCAGGTTTATAAATTAAAACAAAGAAGTGAAGTGGAAATTGTCAAAGTGTTAATTGTAGCAAGCATCTGGAATTTCGCTTTGCTTACGTAATACATGAACGGCTCCTTACCATACAAGGGAATGCGAAGACCTAGCGTTTTTCCTGTTTAATATATAGTTATCTCACATGCCCTCACACCAGTTTTCAGTACCCTACTACAAATATTTCCAGAGATATTCGCTGTGAAAGTTTCAGTTTGTATGGGAGGTGCCCATCCCTGCTTTACCAAGACCTAGCGTTTTTACCCGTTTAATACATAGTTATCTCACATGCCCTCACACCAATTTTCAGTACCCTACTACAAATATTTCCAGAGATATTCGATGTGAAAATTTCAGTTTATATGGGAGGAGAGTGCCCATCCCTGCTTAACCAAGACCTAAATTGTCTGTATCCGTTGAGTATATACTTTTGTATTATTCCTTCACAAAAATTTTCATTATTCTAGTACAAATATTTCAAGAGATATTACGAAAAAAAGGAAAATTTTGTATGGGAGGTGCCCATCCCTGACCTTTAATCAGATTAAAAATATGCCTATAGCAATTACCGGGTCAAAATACCTAGGTGTGCAAAGTTTCGTGAGGATCCGTTCAGCGGTTTTCTCGCCAATTGAGTTTAAACACAATTTCCATTTCACATTTATAATATAAGATAACTGAAGCTTCATACTATACAAACACATTTATTAAAAAACTAAAATGCATTTCTTCTTTAATATAAAATTAAAACAACAAAAAAAGTCATCAATTTTTCCCTACAAAAGTACTTTAATAATAGTAATCTATATATATATATATATAAATCAGGCCTATTTCTTTATTGTCGGCTTTCGCCCAAACGCGTGGAGGGATTTTGACCAACTTTACACACCAGCTGAGCACCTTGCCCTAGATGGTTTATATGCATATTTTTTTCAAATCCGGAAGTCGGTTCCCTAGATATAGATCAAAAGGTCAAAACGTGGATCCGGCTTTCCACCGAATATTTTTGGACGATATTGGTATCAAATGAAAGCTTTTGAGCAGGCAATTTACAAGGAACAGTACTCATTGTGATTCCTAGGTCGGGTCTATAGATATGGGCCAAAACGTAGACCCGGATGACCCTCGAATGTTTCTGAGCGATATCGGTATCAAATGAAAGGCCTTGATAAGGACTATAAGACAGAACTATTTTATTTGTGATGCCTAGGCCGGGTCCCCAAATATGGGTCAGAATGTGGACCCAGATGACTTTGGAATGTTTCGGAGCGATATTGGTATCAAATGAAAGGTCTTGATGAGGACTTCAACATAGAACCCTTTTAACTAATGATGCCTTGGCTTGGTCCCCAGATATGGGGCACAACGTGGACCCGGATGACCCTCGAACATTTCTGAGCGATATTGATACCAAATGAAAGGTACTGATGATGACTTCGACACAGAACTATGATAACTGTGATATATAAGCCGGGTCACAACATGGACCCGGATGAAACCGAAAATTGGGAATCATACCTTCAATATAGAGAAAAGGAAGGTCGAATAAAATTGAATGGGAAAGGGAAGGGAAGTAAACGAAAATATAATGGAAGAGTGAAGGGGAGAGAGACAGAGATTGGGAGAGAGAAAGGGGGAACGAATAAGAGGGGTAGAGAAAAGGAGGGGTAAGGGAAAGGCAAGGAAAAGGAAAGGGAATGGAAAAAAGAAAGTAAAGTGCAAGGGAGTGGAAGATTAAGAGAGGGCAGGTCCCCAGATGTGTGTCAATACGTGTACCCGGATGACTCCGAGATAATTCTGAGTAATACTGATATATAATGAAAGGTGTTGACCACGGCTGCTACATAGAGCTCTTTTCATAATGAATCTTAGGCTCGGTACTCAATTATGGGTAAAAGAGTGGACCCGGGTGCTACGGAATATTTTTAAGCAATGATGGTATCAAATCAGAAGCGGAATGCAGGGCTAAGTATGTTATGCTAAACCCGGTTCCCTAGGGAAAGGGGAAGAGTAATGACAATGGGAAAGGCAAATGGACGGAACAGGAGAGGGAGATATAATGAAAGTGGAATAAGGAGGATGGGGAGAGGCAGTAAGTCAGTGAATGAGAGAAGAAATAAGTGGGGGAATGAAAGAGAGCGGTAGAGAAAGGGAACCGGAAATCCGACGGAAAAGGAAAAAGAAAGCGGAAGAGGAAATAAAAGGAAAGGGAAAGAGAAAGGGAATAATAGAGGGAAAGGGAGTGGGAGACTAATACGAAGAAAAAAGGGATAAGGACATTTCTTTCCTTCACTCTATTTTAAACTAATCCTGCTGAGATCGGCAGCCCGAGGAATGTCCGATTTCTAGATACTTCCAACTTATTTTAAAGTGTGCCGTTTTTCGCTTCTAATGCCTATAATAAGAATTGGGCCAAAGCAATACTTGGCCGGGTACAGCTAGTAATATAATACAATGGCGCCATTATAACTCTGGCGAGTTTTATGGTCGAGCTTCTCTCCCAATTCAAGGTGTGCTCCTTTTTGTTTTTCCTACTAATTGGGTGCAGTTTTATGCCGGCTCCGAACGGCGAATGCATTTTTTGTGAGAAACTTTTTCATGGCAGAAATACACTCGGAGGGTATGCCGCCCACTGCCGAAAGGTGACCGCTGCTCTTAAAAAACCCAATATTTGGATTTTTACTAATTAGAAAAATTTTTTGGTGTTTGCTCGGACTGGGGTTTGAACCCAAGATCTCTGGCATAGCAGCGAGCACTCTACCCACTGCACCACAGCGCACAGTGCTTCGTCTCAATATAGTGATTCGGCAAAATTAGGGAAGTAATCGCAGAACAATGAAATTTTGTTTACAGGCATAAAATAATAGAGATAAGAAACAAGTAAGGAAGCCTAAGTTCGAGTGGAATCGAACATTAGATACTCAGCTGTATGCTTTCATTGTTTGTTTGCGTTTGTTCGATATAGGGTGTATTTTATATAAAGCGAGTGCCGCATAAAGTGGGCGTAGCCACTCCCATTTTCAACATTTTTATCAGTCATCCAACTAAGCATATGAATATTATTCTTTGTGCAAAATTTCATTCCTTTTTGACTTCTAGTTACAAAGATGTTACGTTACAAATTCCTAAAGGGTGTTCCAGAAATATCTTTGTTAAAAGTAGGCGTGGTCATAAACCGATTTCAATAAATTTTTGCGTGTCTATTAACACAAGTTATAAAAGTGTATAAACCAAGTTTCGTCATAATATCTCAATTATTTGTTGTTTAGACCTGGAGTCTAAATATTTCGGACCACCCTCATGCATATGCATTTCTCAATATGCATATGTAGGTCTACACATACATATGCAGTAAAACTGCATTTCCAAATTTTTAATATATATTCACATACACACGCATTAAGAAAGCCGTTGACTGGACGAAAGTCAAATGTGCCGGTCTTCGCTTTTAATTTTCTTTTTGTATATTTCACTTGCGATTTTCTATCCAGCCACAGCGGTAAGTTTCTGAGTCCTTAAAAATTTGCATATAATTTCCTTGCTTATTTGTAACCATACTAACAGATGTACACATTTATTTGAGACAAAGCATTATAATTAAATAGTTGAAAATATTTAATACATTTGGTTTTCATTTTATTTCTTTTCACGCCAATACACCCCCTTTATTTTCTTGAGTGCCGCTGCACCCGGAAAGATTCATTTGTCGAGTTATAGGCTAAGAAATCTCGTATATTCCTGTTTCTAAAAAGAGGCGGTGCCACGCCCATTTTCCAAAATTTTTGCGTTTTTTTGTTTCCGGTCTATTGTAGAAATCATACCACAAAATTTCAATGAATTATCTTTACATTTGACAAAGATATCGCTTAAAATGTTTTTATTAGGTCACTTTATAATACCCATATATAAAAGTGGGCGTGGCCGTCAACCGGTTTCTCTAAAATTTTGAACATGTATTACCACAAGTAATAAAAGTGTACACACCAAGTTTCGTCATTATATATCAATTATTTGTCGAGTTATGGGCTCAGAAATCTCGTATATTCCTGCTTCTAAAAAGAGGCGGTGGCATTATCTTTACATTTGACAAAGATATCGCTTAAAATGTTTTTATTAGGTCACTTTATAATACCCATATATAAAAGTGGGCGTGGCCGTCAACCGGTTTCTCTAAAATTTTGAACATGTATTACCACAAGTAATAAAAGTGTACACACCAAGTTTCGTCATTATATATCAATTATTTGTCGAGTTATGGGCTCAGAAATCTCGTATATTCCTGCTTCTAAAAAGAGGCGGTGGCACGCCCATTTTCCAAAATTTTTGTGATTTTCGTTTTATGTCCGCAGTTGGACTCCTGCCATAAAATTTCAATGATATATCTTTATATTTGACAGAGATATCGCTTAAAACGTTTTAATTAGGTCACTTTATAATACCCATTAAGGTGACCGTAAAAAATCGATGTCACATTTTTGTCAACGGGAACCCTGTGAGGACCCCAATCCTGAGGAGTTGGAGTCCCCCACAATAACGTACATATATTCATACATGAAGTCTGACCCAGCCCAATGCGATCGTCAAACTGGCATACATTCATACATACATATATATATAACATGAATTTACATACGTATATATATGTACACACAAATGGGATTTTTGTACATTTATGAAATCTGACCCAGCCTAATGTAATCATCATACGAATAGGAACTGGCATACATACATACATACATATATATAACTTGAATTTACATACATAAGCCTGGTTTTCATTAGGTCAAATTCACTGACGTCAAATCACTGTCCTAGATGACAATATGTCATTTTGAGTCAAATGTGTTTTCATTAGGTTTCAAAAACTGACATGAAGTCGATAGAGCAGTGTGGGTCAAAGATTGCCGTCAAATTTTGGTGTCAGTTGATTGACAGTCCGTTTTCATCTCCGCTGTCAAACGTGAAGTAAAAGCTTTTGACAGCCGGACAGCAAGGTCAGTTTTCTCACCCGTGGTTTTCTTGTGGTGGTGCTATTTCTAGGTTGCACAAAAACTTGGAAATCGTTTACTAATAACTCTTCCATTTTCTGATATTAAAATACTATTAACAAAATAAGTAAATAAATTTATAATACTCGCACAATCACAATCAGCTGTGCGCTCGACAAACCAGGGCCCCGGTGCAAAGGATTTTTCGTTTGCCCCGCTTCCAAAATTTTTTGCTGCTCTTATGCCCATATGACACTACGTTTTTTTTCCGGTATTCTACAAGGTTTTTTGGAGTGAAGGAGATGGTCAAATACAGTTTTGCGTTGGTGCAAGCGAGCAAGCTATATTGAAAAAACCAAACGAAATACCAACAAAATACCATCTAGGCAGGTTTTTCTGACAATTGTTTTAAGTTGACAACTATAAAATAAATTATATATAAAATAAAAAATATATGGAAATACAAATTTTAAATTTGCCTCTTGTAAGCTTCTGCTTTGGCCGTAAGGGGAAAGAAGATGTCCGGAAGAAAAAGTATACTGCGCACTGGCTTCTCTTTATAACATGGAATACACAGCTACTCTGCCATCTGAGTTTCATAACTTTTATTGCAGTAATTTAAATTCAAATTTCCAAAAAAATTAATTCTTGAAATAAATATTATTTTCATTTAGTTTGAATGGCAATCAAATTGTTTTTGAGGGAGTTTTTGTCTCTTTTCAACCTACAGAAGAATTGTTTTGGTATTTTGACTTTCGGTGAATTTCCAAACCAAAAAAAAACAAGAAAAAAACGTAGTGTCATATAGGCAATAGCTCCCATCCTTTTTTTGCATAGGGCTCCGTTCTCGCTCCAATTTTTTATATATTGGCTCCGCTTCAAATCGACAAGACTGTTTTAAATCAGATACGACAATTTTTAATGATGAAAAGAGACGCTCAACGCTTACCTGAGATAAAGGTAAACTCGAACTATTTGGCATAATCTAGGGTCGCTTTAAAACCATCTTCGGTTTTAAACCTACCTTTATTCTCTATAGAAGGCCTGCTAAACGCTCTCGTATTGAAAGTACAAAGCTCAATACATCTACGAAATTTTTATATGCATTGAAACATTTTTTGCTCATTTAGATTTTTTTATAAATTCCAATAAATTATTAAGGGTCTTCATCTAAAGTGGTAAACTGCTGGTAAATGCGGTAAAGTGATAAAATATTAATTGTAATAAATTATCTGTCAAAATTTGTATGAAAGTATACTTAAGCAAAGTTTATCACTTTACCGAACGATTTTGTTGCGTAAATTTATAAATTTCGGTAAAACTCAAGTCTGACACATTGTCAGTTTTACTTTTTCAATTTAAAAGAAGAAATTGTGGTTTCCTTCGGCATTTTTTTTTTGTTTATTTTATTGGGTTTTTTTATTTATTAATCAAGTTGACACTGACAAGAGTTTAAACAATTATTTACCAAGGTGGTTTCATGTAAAAATGCGGATAAACTGATAAACTTTAAAAATTTATTACTTTATCACTTTAGATGAAGACCACTATTATTTTAGAATTTATTTTCAAATGGTAGTATCACATACATACAAATTTTTTTTATTTTTTATATGAAAATTATTTGAATACAAATTTTTTACAGTGCTTTCATATTTTGAATTTTTTTTCATTACACTTTTGCTATTGTATATTTCGATTTCTTACGGCAGTTCTCGGGAGCTGTAATACAAAGTGCCTTTGCTCTGCACATAAAATATGAATCATAGGCACATATGTACATATAAAATTTTTTTTATATCTGAGTGCTTATGGCAGTGCAAAGAAAATCTTATTTTTATATTTTTATTCGAAGGCTTTTCTTAACAAATCAGAAAAAATCGATTAAAAACCATGGACGCAAAATCAGTGAGCCATTTACAATGTTACGATCAAATTTTGTAAATAAAACAAAATATCATGCAGAAATTTCATTAAGTATATAAATCTACCTTGGCTGTTATAGCAAGTTTAATATACCTACATGTTTTTATTTATATCTTTTTATTGAATTAAGTTATAAGAATGGGGTTTTTACAGAAATATAGAGTTTTAAAAGGAGAATAATGTGGTATATGTAACTCAAAATCTTCTTAAGTCGACTTAAGCGGTTATTGCTTGTGGCCACAGATATAGATGTATAAAGAGCTAGTGATTTTTAACTCCACTTCCAGCTTCTACCTGTAATTTGAGCTCCAGCTCCGCTCCGTGAAAAAGCCATAGCTCCTTAGCTCTTCGCTCCTTGACACGCTCCGTGGCCCTGCGAATCAGCTGTGAGCTTGACAAATGAAACAAGTTTGCCAACACGCTGGCAAATGAATTTTGTGTGTCAAATGTTGCCCAATGCGCTGGCAAACTACAATTTGAGTGTTTTCATATGGCTGTCATTTTATATGACAGCGAGTGGTCAAAACTGACTGCAAACGCATTTGACACAATATGCCAACCCGTTTTCATTTGTTTGACAATATTTGACGTCATATATGACCTAGTGAAAACCAGGCAATACGTATATATATGTACACACAAATGGGATTTTTGTACATTTATGAAATCTGACCCAGCCTAATGTACAAATAGAAATTAGCATACATACATACATATGTATATATATACTTATACAACTTGAACTCACATATGTACGTATATATACATATGTACATATATACAATTTGGAGTTATATACATAAGCAGTATATACATAATCATACATAATTTAAATATAGTACATACATATATACATATTAAGGTACATATGCATATACATATATACACAGTCTAATAATTTAAAATTAAAGTCTTTCACCCCAAAATTAAGGTTACTAAACTTTAAAAGTTTAACATATGTACACACAAACAAACATGTAAATCTTACATTGTAAAATATAAGCATACGTATGTACATATGTACACTCAACTGCACACGCATTGAACCATAGGCAGGCGGCCAGTAAGCGAAGGTCGCACAAAGAGGAATACGGTAAAATGCAAGTGCATGAGTGACATACAGACATACATACATACATATGTTAATATTAGAGGCCGCGAGTTTAGAATACATATGTACGTTAATATTAGCAACAAATGTAAAAGTTACAGAAAATTAGTGCAGGCAGAGTTTGTTGACCCGTTTCGGGATTTTTGTATACAGCGATATACATATGTACATACGTTAATAATAGAAAGCAGTTAAGTTAAGAATACATACTTATATTAGAATTAGCAACAATTGTAAAGGATACGGGAAATTTGTGCAGCGATAACTGTCTGCCGCTGTCAGGATTTTTGTATAAAAGGGCGACAGCATCCTGAGGAAAATCAGTAGGAGTTAGGCAAGCGTTAGGTATACTTGTCGGTGGCATTAACACACCGACAAAGGAGTACACCTGGGGGTCTTAACACCCCATCTGTACTTAGAATTATATTATTATTATTTGGTAGCTTACGTTATACATTTAGCACAGGAATCAGAAGCAGGTATATTTGTCGGTGGAATTAACACACCCACAAACGGCGCACACCTGGAGGTCCTAACACTTCATTTGTGTGCAGTTATATTTGGCAGGCGGTTTCCACCTCTGTCAACGGAAGGTCAGTGGGCGGGTAAGAACACCTCCGCTACCTTTATACAGTCGTAGGAATTTTTGTAGGGAATAATTTATGTTTAAAGAATATATTAATAAATGAATTTTATAACGATTTATGAAAATAACTAAAATACAGGGTTTTCTTTAATTGGGAAAACTAGGAATTCTTATAATTTCAGGAACCCTGGACGGACTGCGCTACCCCAGCAAACCCAAAGGAAAAGTCCGTCGCAAATGGCGCCCGAGCAGGGACTCTAAAAGTATACGAGGACTTGAAGAGTACAAAACATCAAAGTTTGGAAGGGTAAACCTAGTCAGCGATTTTAAGTAAGAAGCAAGCGTGCGAACTGAATCCAACAGCAAATAACAAGCGTGATATCGAGTAACGTCCAGCGAACGGCAAAGCGTCCAAAGGGAGTCTAGTCAGTAAGTAACCAACGCGAGGGAAAAGCATCCAAGGAAGTGAACATATAATACGCAACGATGGTGAAGGTTTCATGGGTATACCACCTCAGCCGAGAGGAGCTATGTAAGTACGTCGGCGAATTTGGGCTAGAAGGCAGTGGAACGGTAGAAGAGCTTCGCAAACGTCTGGTAACGTTTATCCAGGCACAAGGTAGCGACCCGAAATTCCAGACCCGCTTGGAAGAGTTGGAACTGCAACATAGTCGATCGACGATCTCGGTACAACCTCCAACACCGAAAGAAAATGTACCAATATCAGCCAGTGGCAGCAGAGCCACATCACCATTTTATCCGGCGATGGGATTTGATGAGCGCGCATACAGATTTGTAACACCTGGCGAAGCAATGCAGCATATGTACATGATGCCTCAACCAACGACATATGCCACAACGATGGACCGAATACGCAAGTGGGGATTCAGGTATGACGGCGGCAATGACCCACTCAGTTTTATCGAACGCGTCGAAGAACTGGCGGATGGGTATGAAATTAATCGCAATTCCATACCGCGAGCAATGCCTGAATTGCTGAAGGATAAAGCGTTAGTGTGGTATAGAATTAACAATCGACACTGGCAAGAATGGGATGCATTCAAGAGAGACATCCTCAAATTTTTCCTGAACTCCAGATATTTTGAAAATTTGGATGATGAAATACGACAGCGAGTTCAACGTCCTGGTGAGAAGTTCAAGGATTACGTGTTAGCGCTGCAAGGACTCATGCGACATGCTGACTACACGGAGGAGCAAAGGTTGAGTAGAATTTACAGAAATTCCCGCAGAGAGTACCAGTTGTATGTGAAGCGTAGCGAGTTTAAGAGCCTGGAAGAACTGGTAAGTCTGGTTGAAGATTTTGAGAATATTACACCAGAGAAGGAAGCGTTAAAGGCGACAGCGAGAGCGTTCGTACCCCGGCGTCCAGAAGAGAGATACCACTGTTTGCGTGCCGATGAGATGCCAAGAAAGGATGTACCTCCAGAACGCACAGGGAGACCACAGCAAGGGTATGTTGATATACGCGCCGCATGTAGAAGATGTGGCGAAAGTGGGCATTACGCACGAGGCTGTCGAAACGCTAGGAAGGATTTCTGCTGGACATGTGGTAAGATAGGTGTCCTTACACGCGAGTGCTGCCGTACGAGTCAGGGAAACGGCCAGGAGCCCCATTAGTATCGAGGGATGGGGTCTCCACAGCAACAACCTCGAACACAACGAACATTTTTGAGCAGGTGCAAGGTCGAGTTTTGGCGACAGTGACACTGGAGGGAGAAGAAGTAGTGGCGGCGATCGATACGGGAGCGACGAGGAGCTTTGTGAGCGACACGATGGCATCAAAGTTAAGCAAATTCAAAGAGGTAGAAACAAGAGTGGTGATGGGCGATGGAAGACGCCGAACGATAGTAGAAGCAGTGGAAGCAGAGGTTAAGTTGGGTGATCAGGTGCAGAAGAGTGAGCTACTAGTGTTACCAGGGTTGGCAGACAACTTGGTCATTGGAACGGACTACTTGGCAAAGGCGAATGTGGAGTTAAGGTGCGGTAAACATGCTATAACGTTGCAGGCAGAGAATCATAGGGAAGACATAGCCATGTGTACCGCAATAATCGAGGAAGAGCGCAAGAGTCCAGACGGGGGCGTAGAATACAAGGCAACCGCCCCGACAGCAGTTGGCAACACAGACACTAGGGTGAGTGAATTTCTAAAACGTGAATTACAGATGTTCGAGAAAATGTCAGGAGTATCCAACATAGCCACACATAAGATAGTGATGCGAGATGACCGTCCGATCAAGCAAAGATACTTCCCGAAGAATCCAAAGATGCAGGAGATTATGAACAAGGAGATCGATGAGCTTATCGAGATGGATTGTATCGAGCCATCACATAGCCCACACAGCGCGCCCATAGTTCTGGTAAGAAAGAAGAACGGCAAATGGCGACTCTGCGTCGACTACCGCCAACTCAACGCCAGGTCAGTCCCAGATGCGTACCCGTTGCCACGTATCCAACACATTCTTGATCGGCTAAGAAGTGCACACTTTATCAGCAGCCTAGACCTCAAAAGCGGATATTGGCAGATCCCTATGGAGGTAAATAGTAAGCAATATACAGCATTCACCGTACCGGGCGAGGATTATTTCAGTGGAAGGTAATGCCGTTTGGGCTACACTCCGCTCCAGCAACTTTCCAAAGAGCACTCGATAGTGTTATCGGCCCAGAGCTAGAACCTCACGCATTCGCGTACCTAGACGACATCATAATTACAAGTAAGACATTAGAAGATCATATACGACATTTATCAGAAGTTTTCAGGCGACTAAGGCAAGCAAATTTGAGGATAAATCCAGAGAAGTGCGAGTTCTTTAAAAAGAAATTGAAGTACTTAGGGCATGTGGTAAGCGAAGATGGCATTCATACGGATCCAGAGAAGATCGCGGCGATTAAAGAACTCAAACCACCACACAATCTACGAGAGCTACGACGATTTTTAGGGGTAGTATCATGGTATAGGAGGTTCGTCCCAGATTTTTCACGCATCTCACACCCCCTAACGTCAATGTTAAGAAAAGGGAACAAATGGAAATGGACAGAGGAGCAGCAGGTAGCGTTTGAAACGTTGAAGAGCGCGCTCACACAGGCACCCATTTTAGCGTGCCCAGACTTTACGAAGAGATTTTACCTACAAACGGACGCAAGCGATTTTGGTATTGGCGCAGTACTTACACAAGGAGCAGGAGATGAAGAACGAGTAGTAGCGTATGCAAGCCGCCGATTGAACAAAGCGGAAACAAACTACTCAGCGACGGAAAAGGAGTGTCTGGCCATAGTATGGGCAATAAGGAAGATGAGGCAATACGTAGAAGGATACACGTTCACGGTGATCACCGATCACCTAGCATTGAAATGGCTTAACGCAATTGAAAATCCAACAGGTCGAATCGCGAGATGGGCGCTGGAATTACAACAGTATTCATTCGACATACAGTACCGAAAAGGGAAGCTTAACGTTGTCGCAGACGCACTTTCACGCCAACCACTCGAGGAACAGATGGGTACAATAACGTTACAACAGGAGAACAAATGTAAGTGGATTGAAGCAAAGGTGGCGGAAATAAAGAAGGCACCAGATAAATTCCCGGATTATGTAATGGAGGAAGGAGCGCTGTATAGACGAATCGGTAATCAAATGGACGGCGAAGACGCAATTCCGTGGAAACTGTGTGTAACAACATCACAAAGACAGAGAGTGTTAAGAGAGATTCATGATACACCAAGCGCAGGTCATATGGGCATAAAGAAGTCGATTTCACGCGCAATGGCACGATACTATTGGCCTGGAATGTTCAGAGACGTGAAAAGGTACGTACAACAATGCCACACATGCCAAATATGTAAACCAAACCAACAGCAAGCCGCGGGAAAGATGCTCACGCAAGTTGCAGAGGAACCTTGGGCAACAGTGTGTGCAGATTTCGTTGGGCCACTAACACGTTCGAAACATGGCAACACGATGGCGTTAGTATTCCTTGACAAATTCTCAAAGTGGGTGGAGATTGTAGCAATACGCAAAGCAACAACCGAAAACTTGGTAAAAGGATTTAGAGAGCGAATTTTGTCACGATTTGGCGTACCAAAGGTTCTAATCACGGACAATGGAGCACAATTTATAAGCACGAAATTTAAGAAGTTTTTACAAGAGTTGGGAGTAAAACACCAACTGACGGCACCATACACACCGAAAGAAAATCCGACCGAAAGAGCAAATCGCAACATTAAAAGGATGATAGCACAGTTCACCGGCAAGGAACAGCGAAATTGGGACGAGTTGTTATCAGAGATAACACTGGCACTGAATACAAGTGTATGCGAATCAACAGGCTACAGTCCAGCATACATAATCCAAGGCAGAGAACCACGGATTCCAAACGCGCTGTACGACGAACGAACATTCGGCACTGGTCAGGAGGAGGTCAATTTGAGCGGCAAACAATCGAAGATGAAAGAGATTTTTGAAATGGTACGACGCAAACAGGAGCACGCATCCGCAGAACAGGCACGTTACTACAACTTGCGAAGAAGACAATGGCGACCGGTCGTCGGCGATTTAGTTTTGGTAAAGGAGCACCAATTGTCTAAGGCAGTTGACAATTTTGCGGCCAAACTAGCGCCTAAATACAATGGGCCACACCGAGTAGTGAACTTCATTTCACCAGTCATCGTAGAGTTGGACAAAACACGTAACGGCAAGAGGATAAAGGCACACATAAGCGAGCTAAAGACGTATCACGCAGCGGAAGCAGAACACGATGACGAACCCACAGTATCAAACGCGGCGCAACGTAAAGACGAGAACGTAAGGTTGCAGGAATCCCGAAATGAGCAACGCATAAAGGTACAGAAGGAAAACAGCACGCAACCAATAATAACACCACAGTCAACAACAACACCCAAGAACACGGCGAAGAATACACCAGCACTGAGTAATAACACACCAACGGAGCAACCGACAACATCACGTGCTATTATACCAAGGTCCACAAACGTTAATACGAACACAGAACGCCAGCCTGGTATTGTCGCACACTACGGCGCTATAGCAATGGAAAACAACACAGCGAGTTATGCACAGGTTGTACGCCAAGATGTGCGAATATGTAGAGCTCCAAACCCAAGCAGAGCAGAGAGGAACCATGGTCACAGTATCACCAGGGTGAACGGGATCGGTTCAGCCATCGAAAACGCATACAATTTTGCAAATGAATACGGTTATGAGGTGAGTCACTATACAGTCACGTTCAATTTTCTCCCTAGAACAGATTGCCAACACGCATATGGTAATAATGGCGGCATACGAAATTTTCGGGACCAGAGCGCGACATATTGTTTTCGGGATCCGCACGTGACGAATCGACACCTCCAATATGAGGCTACGACACGCCAAGCCATAACGCCACAGCATTAATGACCACGATAAATAGATCGATGACAAGAAACAGAGAGAAAATTTCGGGATCAGCACCCAATTTCCACATCACCATATCATGAACGCGGCTGGTGACGGTGAGCCACCGTCTGGAAGGTGAGGGGGGAGTGTGAGGACCCCAATCCTGAGGAGTTGGAGTCCCCCACAATAACGTACATATATTCATACATGAAGTCTGACCCAGCCTAATGCGATCGTCAAACTGGCATACATTCATACATACATATATATATAACATGAATTTACATACGTATATATATGTACACACAAATGGGATTTTTGTACATTTATGAAATCTGACCCAGCCTAATGTAATCATCATACGAATAGGAACTGGCATCAGTGATGGTAGATACTTTTTTAGAAATTCCCTACAGAGCAAGAAAAAAATCCCTACTTTTCCTTACACTTGTTTCAAATTTTCCCTACGTAATTCCCTACACTTTTTTTAGTTATTTCCATGCTAGAACAATGAAAAAACCGCACGTCTTTTCTTTTACTAAATAATGTAAATCGGCTGTTCTACTGCATACTGCATACACACTGGCTCTCAAAGAAATCAAAAAAAAATTACAATAAAATACTGATGATTTACTGTTTTGAACAATTATTATAATAAAAAAAATATATGTATTAATGCGTTGTATGTAACATATATATCGGACGTTTTATGCAATAGGGATTTAACTCGAAATTTTCGATTTATGGGGTTTTGCCATATATTTCAATAACTGAGTCATGCCTTTGAGTCTAGTCTTATAAAATACTCAAAACGATAAAAATGGCGGAAATAAAAGTGATTTTGTAGTTAGCCATAGAAGGAAACTCTTTGAAATTATAAAAGTTTGCGTTTTCCCAAAAAAAAATTTTTTTTTAGTTAAATCCCTATTGAATAAAACGTGCGATATATAGGTAGGTATCCGAGGAATGGGAGCACATCGCACGCCCACTTCGTACCGCCGCTGAGGAAACCATTGGATACCAGCGAGCCCGCAGAAAAAACACCTGGTACGATAAGGAATGCCACGACGCCTCGGAAAGAAAGAACGCCGCCTACAGGGCTACATTGCGTGCGGGCGCAACACGAAGCGTATGGGAGCACTATCGGACGGCTAAGAGGGAGGAGAGCCAACTTTTTCGAATGAAGAAAAGGGAGGCCGAAAGGCGCGAGCTCGGCCATAAAACTCGTCAGAGTTATAATAGCGCCATTGTATTATTATTATTATAAGGCGGATGACTGAAGGTTTCAAGACCGGGACAAATTCCTGCCGGAATGATAACGGCGATCTGGTAACTGATGTCCAGAGTGTACTTAAGTTGTGGAGGGATCACTTCTCCCCCCCTGCTAGATAACGGCGACAGTGAAATTGTGGAAAAAGATGTTCGACCCGAATCCCCAATATCAGATGTTGGTAGGAATATTCCACCACCCGATCATGACGAAGTGCGAATAGGAATGTCTCGGCTTAAAAATAACAAAGCCCCGGGAGCTGACGGCTTGCCAGCCGAGCTATTCAAACATGGCGGCGAAGAGTTGATAAGGAGCATGCATCAACTCCTATACAGAATATGGTCGGACGAGCGCATGCCCGACGATTGAAACTTAAGTGTGCTCTGCCCAATCCATAAAAAAGGAGACTCCACAGTACGCGACAATTATCGTGGGATAAGCCTTCTGAATATCGCATATAAGGTCTTAGCAAGTGTATTGTGCGAAAGACTGCAGCCCACCGTCAACAAGCTGATTGGACTTTATCAGTGTGGCTTCAGACCTGGTAAATCTACCATCGACCAGATCTTCACAATACGCCAAATCCTGGAAAAAACTCATGAAAAAGGAACCGACACACACCATCTTTTTGTCGATTTTAAAGCCGCTTTTGATAGCACGAATAGGAACTGCCTATATGCCGCAATGTCTGAATTTGGTTTCCCTGCTAAACTTATACGGCTATGCCAAATGACGCTGACTAACACCACCAGCACCGTCAGAATTGGGAAGGACCTCTCCGAACCGTTCGAGACCAAACGAGGTTTCAGACAAGGTGACTCCCTTTCGTGCGACTTCTTCAACTTGATGCTGGAAAAGATAATACGAGCTGCAGAATTTCACCGTGCAGGAAGCATCTTATACCACAAGAGTGTTCAACTGCTGGCGTATGCCGATGACATCGACATCATTGGCCCTAAC
Organism: Urophora cardui; assembly: GCA_960531455.1. Taxonomy (NCBI): domain Eukaryota; kingdom Metazoa; phylum Arthropoda; class Insecta; order Diptera; family Tephritidae; genus Urophora; species Urophora cardui. The sequence goes on along the minus strand of OY482675.1, from coordinate 19,675,590 downwards.
ACGCGCGCCGTATATTCTGCCTTCTCCAAGCTGGATAGAGAGGCTAAGAAAATGGGTTTGGCGGTAAACGAGGACAAGACGAAGTACCTCCTATCATCACACAAAGAAACAGCACGCCTTGGCAGCCACGTCAATGTTGATAGCTACAAATTCGAAACTGTTAAGGACTTCGTCTATTTGGGAACCAGAATTAACACCAAAAATAATGTCTGCACTGAAATCCAACGAAGAATCACTATTGCCAATAAATGCTACCTTGGACTAAGTAGGCAATTGAAAAGTAAAGTCCTCTCTCGACGAACCAAAATCACACTCTACAGGACACTCATCGTTCCAGTCCTCATGTACGGCCCAGAAGCATGAGATGGCGCTTGGTGTATTCGAGAGGAAAGTTCTTCGGAGGATTTATGGACCATTGCGCGTTGCCGAGGTCGAGTATCGATTTGAGATTATTTCTTCAAGAAAATTTGACAGAAGAGGTAAATAAACTCAAATGTGACATTTCGTTTGAAAATATAATTACTTTCCTACTACCATTTCAACGCTCAAGAAATAATGCAAATTTTTTCTTGAGCGTTTTCTTGAGAGCTGCGGAGAGGCCTTAAGGGGAAAAAAATTCGGAGCTAAGAGCGTAGCCAGAAAAAAAATCTTTTGCTCCGATGCCCTGATTAAAAGTATCGTGTTATTAGATAGTTCACTATACGGTATTCCCTCTCCAATTACGTCATTGATGGGTTCGCGATTTAACTCGTCTTCGCAACATTTTCATTATTCAGATCGACAGTCAGTGTTGAAGTGAAAAAAAGTTGAATTGAAATTTTGATTTGACTTTGCCAAAAAATCCCTACATTTAGCTATTTTATAAAAATCTGTCCTTCTTTCCCTACGGTCACTTTTTTCCGACTAAAATCCCTACATGTAGGGAATTTTCCCTACGTATCACATCACTGACTGGCATACATACATACATACATATATATAACTTGAATTTACATACATACGTATATATATGTACACACAAATGGGATTTTTGTACATTTATGAAATCTGACCCAGCCTAATGTACAAATAGAAATTAGCATACATACATACATATGTATATATATACTTACAGCTCTATTCTGTGAAATTGCCAAATTATCAATAAGTTGACAAATAGTCAAAAATTTTATCAAATTGCTAATTTTTCTTATTCTGTGTGTAACTTGACAACTCTAAAAAGCTCTTACCAATGTAATTTTCACCACACGTGGTGAAATAAATATTGTAAACAGAAATCAGCTGTTTAAAAATTAAATCGCACAATGGACGCTGAAAAAATGTAAGTATTTTATATTTATTGTAATTTAAATGTGAAAAATGTGTTGTAAATAGTTTTTTTTTTGTTTTCAGCAGGAAATTGAAGCATGAGCGCGCTACCCATGAGCAGCTTGAACGGTATGTGGCGTTTTACAGGGAGAACCCTGAAATCGGGGTTGGAAAAAATTGTCCCAGGTCGCCGCAACTAATACAAAATTTGTGGAGTCAACTCGCAGATGAACTGAATGCATTACGAGGACCAACAAGAACAGCGGAAAAGTGGAAGGAGGTAGTAAATCTTTTATACAAACAAACATATGTATGTATGTATGTATGTACATATATTGATATATGCATATGAATGCATATACATACATACTTATGTTCATTATGTATTCATGTGCAACTACATATATTCTTCACAACTTTACATATGTATGTACATACATATGTAGACGCTTGGAGTGTGGAAGAGCAAGTTGCGCACACGCGCACGTGACTTAAAAATGAGTAGCAGAGTAACTGGTGGTGGTCCATACAGCAGGTCTATGGGGGATTTTGAAGAGCGTGCTTTGGCAACTTTTGGAAGGATAGCAGTTGACGGAGCAGGGCTCGGAAGTAGTGGGCTACGTGTATCAACACCTCGGAATCCTTCAATAAACTGTCAAACTCCTCCACATACATTGCCGGGTTCAACACAGTCTGACAGTGACGAAACACATTTTACTACTGCTGTAACACCGTCGAGTCCTACACAATCAACAAGCGTTGCTCAGCCAGAAAGCCCTGTGTCATCTCCGCCACCTGTAGCACTCTGCAGTCCTATAATATCGTTCAGTTCTCCAACATTGATGCCTGGTGTGACGCCTATTGACTCAGAAACCGAAGTAAGTGGAATACATATTTTTTGTGGTAAATATATAATAATAAATCATATATATAAATAAATCATTCACTACAACAGTGTTATAAATTATGACTCATAATCATACACATACATATGTACATATGTATATGCCATTAGCAAAAATTGGAATATTTTCCTTTTCTTTTCTCAATTTTATTAATAAATACACAGTAATTTTCACATCTTAACTTCCTTTTTATTTTATTATGTTACTATTGAACCAATAGTATGTATTGGTGTAAATTATGCAAATTACGAAATGTCCTTTTTTTAATTTGGTTTTCCAGAACGCTGGTTTGGAAGGTGGCGCAGCACGTCTGTCCCGAAGTGAGCGCAACAAGCTTATTAACAGTCTTATTGAGAATATGGCAAAACGCAATGTCTATGAAGAGCAGCGACAACGTCGAGAGCAGGAGCAACGCAGGGAGCAGCGCGAAACAATCGAAGCAATTCAAACTCTAACGAGTTGCGTTTCCGAACTTGTAAGAGTTTTGAAACCAAATTAATAATAATGTACATACATATGTATTTTTTTTTTAAGTTTTCGCATATTGTACTAAGCTTAACCTGAGTAAAGGCCCTTGGCAACTTACAATCTGGCATGTCAAGCAGTGTTTTGGTGTGAGTGTGTGCTACACGTTCTTGTTGTCGGGCTCACGCCGACGAAAATCAAAACATTTTGATATTTGTTAGCCATGGGTAATGGCGCAATTTTTTTGGCGCTGATACAATAACTCCAGCGCCAGTCGTGGCGCCAACTCACGGTACTGGCGCAATAACACCTTTAGCGCAATTGTCATGGAATAATCGATAAATAACATTTTTTCGTTTGTTACTGTTTACCATCCCGGTTTTATTTCTTTTGGCGCAATTCTGCTTACATATACGAGGGCACAATTAATTTAAATTTTCATAATCATTTGGAAACATATTCCGCATATTTGTGAAAATATGCTGGAAATTAAGGTCACTTAGATCACTATCAAGCATACATAATTGTGACGGTGTCATACGTATACATATACTATGGTGCTGTTATTGGCGTTGTGGTTGCGTCATTTTACACTAGCGCTATATTGGTGCTGGTGTTAGCGCACGAAATTGAGTCGGTGTTCTATTGCAAAATTGAGTTGGCGCAATATTGAGTTGGCGCTATATTGGGTTGGCGCATTTCCCAAATCGGAGTTAGCGCAATAACGCCAGGGTTGGTGTTAGCGCAATTGCGCCGTGCCGCGCAGTGTTACCCATGCCTAATATTTGTGTCAATCACCCGACACTCACACATGTACACCGCTTAACAATCCAGATTGTAAGTGGCCAAGGGACTCAACATGAAGTAATGAAATGTCTTTTAAAATAAGACAGGAACTATTGGAATTGAATTTGTGAACTAGCTTTTAATTTTTTCTATTATTCTTATGAAAACATATGTGTTCAAAATAAAAATGAATTGTTACTTATTCGTACATGTAGGTATAATTTTGTTTTTGTACAAACGAACTGAAATATACATACGTACATATGTACCTGAAAAAACAAATGTTTTGTGCAAACTTAATTTTTCATACAGCATATCTCTGTAGGTGTTTGTGGCAGACTATCGGAGGATATCAATTTAATTAATGCAGAGGTGTGTGCATACATAAACATAGAATCAAACGCACCTTTGCCAAAAAGTAGGCGAAACGTGACAGGTATATTCTAGTACAAAATAACTACACGCAAAAAATTAACATTTTACTTTTATTGTAAAAAAGATATGTATGAACTACACATTGCGTAAAATTATAGACTATCTATGTATTTCGCTCTTGCTCTTTGCCCTTCGCGAGTGTACTGCGAAGATTCTGAGGTATCTACTGAGAAATCATAGCTTTCTTCTGCAAAGTCTTCTTCCTCTGGTAGAACACCAGATTTTATCATTATGTTGTGCAATATGGCACAACTCGTTATAATTAGTGCAGCTGCTTCGTGGGAATAGTGCAGCACTCGGTGCTTAAGCAAACACCTAAAACGCATCTTCAAAACACCAAATGCCCTCTCTATGCAATTTCTGGCGGATGCATGCATCTTGTTGTATTTTCTTTCCTTGGCGGTGTTTGGGTTTCCAACTGGTGTAAGAAGCCATGGTTCCAAGGGATATCCCTGATCGCCAATGAGCCAAGACTCTCTTTGGTAAGAACTAGACCTGTCATTGTATTTTCTTATCAAATGCTCCTTTAAGTCAGAGGTGGCCCATATTCCAGAGTCATGTGTTGCTCCCGGAAAGTTGGCATTCAGAAATGTGAAGCACAGTCGATGATCGCATACCTTAACGAAATCATATCGAATTATAGAATACATACAAATTTGTAAATAATGTTAATGTACCGCTTCAACGTTAAGGCTATAGTAGCCTTTTCTGTTCAAATATTGACCAAGCGGACGGTCCACATTATTTGAAGGAGGGGCAACAATAGCAATATGGGTGCAGTCAATTGCTCCTATAGTGCTTTTTATACCGAATTTCCGGAAAAACCTGTATTAAAATAAAGATTTTGGCTGAATATATTATATTGCGGATATGTACATACCCTGTTTTGGTAACGTTTTCTTCTTCAATCGTGCGCGGAAATTCAATTTCACCGCCCTTCACGCTCACAATGAGGCTCGTCACAGCACGCAAACTTCGTGAAAAAGACGGCTGGCTCATTGGCAAGTTGAAATTGTTTCCCACGCATTTTTGGTACGACCCGTTTGCCATAAAATTCAACACCGCCAAAACCCGGACAGTTAATGGCAAGGACGTCTGTTGATGGTCATACGGTTCTAAATCACTAATAAGGCGCTGACACAATTGACGGGTCAAACGAAAATTTTGCACGAACAAATTTTCACTTAAGGAAAATGGATCGCTCGAGTCCCGCAAGGATCTCAAGTGCCGCGAACGATCTCTATTTGCTTCATTTTCTTCCTCACCCACCAATAACAGCAAAAGTAATAAATCTTCTTGCGATTCCATTGTTTCAGAAAATATGAAATATTAATTTAATTAATTTAAAGCAAACGTATTTTATTTGTCAAGACCAATCGACGTATTGACAATTTGGCAAGAAAAGAGCTTTTTTATTTTGACACAGAATAGCAAATACTTGATAAATAGTCAAAATTGACAAATAAGCAATATGGTGAATTTGTCAAGTATACAGAATAGAGCTGTTATACAACTTGAACTCACATATGTACGTATATATACATATGTACATATATACAATTTGGAGTTATATACATAAGCAGTATATACATAATCATACATAACTAGCTGACCCGCCAGACGTTGTTCTGTCTAAAATTTATTCCTATAAAGCCTAAATGAAAAGTCCTAGATTACCGTGTTGCCGTATCCCTATCCCTATCGCTAACCCTATCCTTATTCCTATTCCTATCCATATCCATATCCATATCCATATCCATATCCATATCCATATCCATATCCATATCCATATCCATATCCATATCCATATCCATATCCATATCCATATCCATATCCATATCCATATCCATATCCATATCCATATCCATATCCATATCCATATCCATATCCATATCCATATCCATATCCATATCCATATCCCTATCCCTATCCCTATCCCTATAATTATCCCTATCCCTATCCCTATCCCTATCCCTATCCCTATCCCTATCCCTATCCCTATCCCTATCCCTATCCCTATCCCTATCCCTATCCCTATCCCTATCCCTATCCCTATCCCTATCCCTATCCCTATCCCTATCCATATCCCTATCCCTATCCCTATCCCTATCCCTATCCCTATGCCTATCACTATCCATATACCTATTATTCTGTCGCCCTTTCTTCGGCGAATAAAACAAGTATTTTGTGGTCTCGCTATTAAGACAGCGAGTCAATAATTGATTGTTTATTGAACAAAATCAATCCCTTTTATACACAAAATTTCTTATGTACTACTTATTTACTATAATACATATTTACACTAATTCTTACTAGCTATGTAGATATGTATGTACATATGTACGGCTTATGCATTTAATGTGTAGTCAAGTGCCCGTGCACATACATACGTACATACGACTTAGCTTAAAGGCAAATGCGACAAATCAGAAATACGGCGTCAGCATAAAATTTGGCTGTTGTTTGTTTACGTTATAAATTTTAATAAATGAGATAGGTTGAATGCACTTTTAGTGCATTCCATATTTTTGTGTTTTAAATTACGAGTTGAATGTGCTCAAATATTTCTGACATGCTACACCTCCTTTCCTAAAAAGAATGCTTATACATTTGTAGGGTCAATGTATGAGCATTCTATTACATTTAATGGATTGCTTATTTTACTTGCTTGTGTTTATTTATTTATTTCGGTAAAATTAACATTTCAGTTTTTGTTTTGTGCTTACATACTTACATTTATTGGAAAAAGTGAAAATTTCTTATTCTATAGGTTTAAGTCTATTTTTATGTACTATGATTTTCTTATTCATGTAGCTTAGTGAATAATTATTGTGATTATTAATATTTGTTACTCTATAGGGAATTAAACTATAGTTATTATGTTTATCAATACCTATTACTCTATAGGGTCCCTTATATCTACTGTCTAATTTATGACCTGTTTCATCTTTTACTAAGACTAAATCTCCTATATTTATTTCCTTATGCTGAATTTTCCTATCGTAGTAAATTTTTTGTTTTTCTTTTGCTTGTCTTACTAATCTATTAGCTCTTTCTTGTGCTATTTGAAGTCTATATTTAACTTCTTTGTCATAAGCCTCATAGTTGGTACCCTGACATAATCCCAAGGGGCATAATCCCAAATTTTTTATTTGGGATTATGTCACTCCCCCTAGGGTGACATAATCCCAACTTTTTTACTTGGGCTTATGTCACCCTAGGCGTAGTGACATAATCCCAATTGGGATAATGTCATTTTCAAGCCCAAAAAAACATTTCAGTAGTCTTTCTTAGATTTTATTACATTAAGCAAAAAATTAAAGCTGACAATAAAGTTAATGTTGTTATATAATAATACATTGAGTATATGTATAAGATGAAATACTATGTATGTACTTAAAAACACATGTTCTCAAAAAATTACTTTAAGACTAAAAAATTACATTACACAGACTTTTTTCAATAAAACGATAGGTATATAAATATTTGTGTACATTGTATATATGTCTATAAAAATTTGGAAGAAAAAATCGCGCGATTTTTTATTCCAAATTTTCGCCTGCGGCGCTTTTTTTTTTTTATGTGTAAACATCTTTGCTGTAGCTACGAGTGATTTCGAAAAATAGATAAAGTTTACGCGTAAACCGTAAATGACCTTTGTGTTAGTGCACTGCTGCGTCCGTGTGAATCGCTTGGCATTGTCAGTGGTAGGTAGGTAGATAGACATGTACTTACAAATGCTTGCATGCATAGCCGTGCAAATGCAAATATCAACAACAACAGCAACGAAGCGAAGTGAAGTTGGTGTTGTTGTTGTTGTTGTTGTTTTCTGCAACAATTCGACAAATAGGCAAAATAAAAAGGACCAACCTGTTTGAACATGTATGCAAATGTATGGATATGCACACCTACATCTACCTATCTAATTTTCTATGCAATATTGGTATCAAATGAAAGGTTTTGAGCAGGACTTCGATATGAAGCTCTTTTCATTGTGACCCCTAGGCCAGGTCTCCAGATATGGGTCAAAAGGAGGACCCGGATGATCCTTGAATATTTCTGAGCACTATTGGTATCAAATGAAAGGGTTTGAGCAGGATTTCGATATGGGTCAAAACGAGGACCCGGATGATCCTTGAATGTTTCTGAGCAAAATTGGTATCAAATGAAAGATCTTGAGCAGGCCTTCTTCAGGGAGCTCTATTCTTCATGGTTCCTAGGTCAGGTCCGGAGATATCGGTCAATAGGAGGACCCGGATGATCTTGCATGTTTCTGAGCAATATTGGTATCAAATGAAAGGTGTTGAGCAGCCCTTCTACACGGAGCTCTACTCTTTATGATTCCTAGGCCGGGTCTCCAGATATGGGCCAAACGTGGACTCGGATGACCTTGTATGTTTCTGAGCAATACAAAACAAAACAACATAAAAAATCAAAAGTCAAAAACCAAAAACCAAAACAAACAAAAACAACAAAATAGTAGCAGTCACAATGACAACAAAAAATTACAAAAACGATAGTCGCCTTTTAATCCATAGAAAACCAGGAAAAAAGGAATAAGGAAAAGGGAATAAATATACGATTTCGAAACAGTTTACACATCAATGTTCATGAATACCCGTTATTCACGCTTTAATTTTTTTAATAGATCGATAGGTGTATACATATGTATGTACATATGTCTATAAAAAGATGAAAATTTGGAAGAAAAAATCGCGCGATTTTGATTCCAAATTTTCGCCTGCGGCGCTTTTTTTTTAATAGATCGATAGGTATATAAATATGTATGTATGTACATATGTCTATAAAAAGATGAAAATTTGGAAGAAAAAATCGCGCGATTTTTGATTCCAAATTTTCGCCTGCGGCGCTTTTTTTTAATAGATCGATAGGTATATAAATATGTACATATGTCTATAAAAAATAAAAATTTGGAAGCAAAAATCGCGATTTTGCTTCGCACTAGTACCTACTCGAGTGATTTGGTATTCTGGCTCCCTTTTATTTGGGATTATATCACACCCACATAGGTGACATAATCCCAAGTAAGAAAATTGGGATTATGTCACACCATGGTGAGTGACATAATCCCAAATCTTAAAATTGGGGTTATGCCACTTGGGATTAAATCACGGCACCCTCATAGTTGTACAGTGGGCTGATTGTATCTTCTTGTAAAAATTCGTATGTCGGTGCTGGTTTTCCGAATATTAGTTCAAAAGGACAGTAACCATGAACTGTTGAAGGTGTTGTATTATAACAATAAGTAAAGTACTTGAGGTACTCATCCCAATCGTCTTTGTCAATGGATATGTATGAACGTACATATTCATTGAATGTTCTATGGCTACGTTCAACAGTGCCTAACGTTTGATGATGGTAAGGTGTTGAGGTTTTGTGTTCAATTTTTAACAATTTACTTAGTTCTTGAAAAACGTTATTTTTATATTCGGTTCCCATGTCTGTCAGTATTGTTTTCATACATCCATAAATGAGAATAAAATGTTCGAATATAGCTTTGGCTACTGTTTTTGCGTGTTTACTTTCAATTGGAATTGCTACTAGATATTTGGTTAAGTCACATATTATGGTGACTGCATACTCATTTCCATTCAATGATTTTGGAAATGGTCCAATTGTGTCAATTTGAACTACATCGAATGCCTTAGTTGGTGTTTCGGTTATAGTCATTGGATCTTTTAAATGTATTCTTGTTTTATTTTTATTACAATGATCGCATTTTTTAATATATTGTTTTATGTCATTTTTCATATTTTTCCAATGGAATTTTTGTTTTATTTTATTTGTTGTACGATTGATTCCTGGGTGGCCACCATTAACAGGATCATCGTGATATTTATGAAGAATAGTTTTAATTTTTTCATTATCTGTCACATGCATAACCTCCGGAGTTAATGCAATGATTAAATTTTTGAGAACTTTGGTACCTTTATCTTTAAATTTATCTACTCGAGTATAATTATTCTTAAACAATTTGTCTCCTAAGGACAATTGTATTTTGTTTATTTTCAAATTGCCGGCTTCTTTCATAAGCCTGGCAAAGAATTGATCTAAATCAATCTTCGCCTCAACAATTAAGTTATCAATATTTATTTCGCTACAAATTTTCTTTCCCTTTTTGAACTGCAGTTTCGGGGGGTCGAAAACGAGCTGAGCTAGCTTTTTTACTTCACATTTATTAAGCGCTTCGTATATTATAGGGTTCTCATTGTGACATTTTTCTTCATTTTTTATATTATTACTGGATTTTTCCTTAGTTTCCGATCTTGTGGTAACTTTCAATATTTTACATGCTTCAATTGACATTTCTTTTAAATCTTGTATATCTATACGCGATAGTGCGTCTGCTACATAATTCTCTTTTCCTGCTATGTACTCCACCCCAAAGTCATATTCTTCCAAATCTAGTCGAATTCTAGTTAATTTTGATGATGGGTTTTTCATCGAAAAAAGGTAAGTTAAGGGTCGATGGTCTGTTTTAATTGTGAATTTTCTGCCGTAGATGTACGGTCTGAAATAAGTGATGGCCCAATGAATGGCTGCTAATTCTTTTTCAATCGTTGCTTTATTTATTTCGCCTTTTGTGAAAGATCTAGAGGCATAAGCAACTGGTAATTGTTTTCCTTCGTATTCTTGACTTAGTACTGCTCCGCAGGCGTATCCGCTTGCATCTGTTGTTATGTAAAATTCTTTATTGAAATCGGGATATTGTAAAATGTTTGGGCTAATTAATGCATTTTTTAGATAGTTGAATGATTTCTCACATTCTTCTGTCCAATTAAATACTACTTTCTTTCTACAAAGTCTTGTTAATATTCTAGAGTATTCCGCGAAATTTGGTATAAATCTTCTATAGTAATTGCAGAATGCAATGAATCTTTTAGCTTCGTCGGCATTCTTGGGAGTTGGATAATTTTGAACTATTTTGTATTTAGTGGGATCAGGTAAAATTCCTTTACTTGTGCATTTATGTCCAAGATAAGTAACTTCTTGGTTGAAAAATAGACATTTATCTGGATGCAATTTTAAATTGTATTTTCTGCAAGTTGTGAATACATCTATTAAGTTTTTAATCATATGCTTTTCGGAGCATCCTAATACCACTAAGTCGTCCATATATAAAAATGCTTGTGATGGTTTTAGACCGGCGAATGCTAAAGTCATCATTCTTTGAAATGAATTTGGGGCTACTTTAAGACCATAAGGTAATCTTTTGAAACGGTAGGTACCATTGTCTGCTGTAAACGATGTTATATCTCGGGATTCTGGGCTTAATTCTATTTGATGAAAACCGGACATTAAATCTAAGCAAGAAAAATATTTTGCTCTACCTAATTGGTCTAGAATATCGTCGATTCTTGGTAATGGAAATTTATCTGCAGTTAATTTTTTATTTACCTGTCTATAGTCAATAACTAGTCTCCATCTTTTATCGTTATTACCTGGGAGTGATTTTTTCGGTATTAGTAGAATAGGACTATTGTATTCTGACATTGATGGTTCTATTAAGTCGTCTTGTATTAGCTTATTTACTTGTTTATTAATTTCCTGTTTGTGAGCTTCTGGTATTCTATAGTTTTTTACATAAACTGGGTTGTCGTCTTTCATATAAAGTTTTTGTTTGTAAAAATTATTAGTGGTTATAGGTTCTGATTCTAATGCAAATATATCAATAAATTCTGAACATAAAGTATTAAGTTGAGATTTAGCAAATGATGGGAAATTTTTATTTAATCTTTCTAATTTTTCTTTATTATTTGCTTCATTTTTCTGTTTATTATTTATAATTATGTAGTCGTCTAAGTTTTCTGTGTTAATATTGTAATTTTGAATAGTTGCATTTTTATCTGTTGTATTAATAATTCTAACAAATGCTTGATTTGGATTTACTATTGAATTGGCAATAAAAATTCCTTCTGCTAATTGTTGATGTGGTATGAATAATTCAGTATTGTTATTTTTTATGTGAATTTGTCGAACTACTTCTGATCTAGCTGGTACTGATATGCAATTAATGGTTGGTTCATTTGTCATTTGAATTGCTATATTTTCTGGATAATCATATGGTCGTAATATAAGTCTATCTTCATTATTTCGGTAATCTAAAATGCAATTATACTTTTTAATGAAATCGAGTCCCAAAATTCCGTCGCATGGGATTGGGAAGTCATCTTCTACTATGTGAAATTTGTGTTGAATCAAAAGATCGTCACCCTTTAAATCTGTTTTAACTGTTCCAAGAGTGTTTGTTATACCCTGACCAATGCCTTTTAAATCTGTTTTTTGTAATTCATTAATTTTAACATCATTTTGAATTTGACCCTTTTTTATTAGTGATATGTCAGCTCCTGTATCTATTAGGAGAGTTGAAGTTGAATTATTTAAAGTTGTTTTGGTGGATATGTAGCTGTTTAGGTGTAAATTTAGTACACAAATTTTTTTTTCTATGTTTGGAGTGGAGTTTGTTGGTTTTCCTGCTGGGTATAATTACGTACATTGCGAGTGTTGTTGGTATTGTTGCGATTATTTTGTCGCTGTTGGTTACCAAAATTCCTATTTTGTCTTTGTGAGTAATTGTTGTTTGATCTGTTAAAATTGTTATATCTTTGATTAGATCGATAATTTCTATAATTGTTATTTGGAAAATTTCTACGAAAGTTGCCGCGGAAATGATTTTGTTGTCTTATATTCAATATTGCGTTTGGGTTGCCTGTTACTTCAGTGCAACTGTTTGTAAATTTTGAAATTGCCTCGTTCATTGAGGTGAACGTTCCGGCTTGCATGATTAGTTTTACTTTATCATTAGAACAATTTTTACACATAGCCTTTACAGCTGCTTGTGTAGCATATTTTCCTGCTAAATCTGAGGTTAACCCGTCAGATATATATGCTCCTTCTAATGATTTTGTTAATTTTTCGATTTCAGTAGTATATTGGTTGGCTGTTTTACTGCGTTGTTGGATGTTTAGCAGTTTTGCTGTTAATACTTCTACTGATTCGCCTTTGATTGATCTTTTCAATTTTAATTTTATATCTTGTATTGTATTCTCATTCTGAATACAATTTCTTGCTGTGCCTTTTAGTTTTGTTTTTATCATAGACACTGCAAGTGCTTCATGAGCATCCTTGATTTGGTCAAGAATGTCGAGTGCATCTATGAAGCTATTTAGATTTTCTGAGTTGCCATCAAACTCTGGTAGGACAGATGAAGCTGTTTTAATAAAATCTACCGCTGTCTGAGGCATTGTGGATGTGTTTGAATTATTGGTACTTTCTGAATGAGTTTTAGTTTCTTCTTTATCGTTTGAAGAATTTTTGTTTTCGGCTTCCGTTGGATAGTCCGGTAGTAATAAATTTGTGTCAATTTTTATGTCTTTGTTGAATGACGTGGGTACTTGTTCTTCAATCTCGTATCGTGCTAGCGATGAAACAAGTTTATCCCTGACGTATAGGTATATTTGGTATGCCTGCTTTTGATGATCGGCTGTAAGCTTACTATTTATATTCCTCAAGGCGTTTCCTATTCTATTTAATGCATCTATTATAAAACCTAAATGCTTAATAATTGTTTCTCTTCTAATAAAAACATTCTTGTTAATGCACTTGTATGATTTTTCTGCAATTGATTTTTCATTTAGTAGTGATGCATATATATTATCCCAATTATCCATTGAAAAGGATCTATTCGGTATTGATTTTTATACCTTGTCTAATCCATTTGCACGACTAATATATCGCTTTTTTAAAATTTTGTTGTGTACCGAATAAATCTTTAGGAATAAATTTATACAAGATACAATTGCAATAACAAGAAGAATAAGCTTGATTGAATCTAAAGCTTCGCTGTGATCAATTTCTATGGAGTTAACTACATTTGCGTTGGGTTTATCAATTTTTGATGTTGTTCCACCCATATTGATTGAATATTAAAAAAAAAATTCCTAAAATCTGAAAATACCGAATTTTTCAAACATGCGTTGTGTTTCTTCTATTTTTGTCATGGGGTTAATGACGTCTTCTAATGTTGGTTCCCTAGTCATGCCTATGATACGCCAAAGAGTCCTTAAGGATTCTAATTCCCTTATTAAGTCCCTGTTCTCTATTTCATTAGGAAGTGAGCCTACTGAATTCCTTGATTTAGGCATTATAATCACAATAATTATTTTTGTATGTATATATATTTATTTATTTAATTAAATCATTAAAATTAGTATTGTTGTGGCTTAGGCCAGAAAAATGTGTATATGTAAAAATGCAAAATTTTTAGTATCGAGAATTGACACGGCAAGGATTTTTGGTCTCTTGCCCTTCAATAGGCAGCCGCAAGGTTGCCATAAGATTAGTTAGTGATCAGTTAATAAGGCCATTAGTAAGCCTTTCAATCGCTATTAGTTTTTTTATATGCTTCCGTTTTGCAATAGAATCTGCGAATACTAGTTGTTGGTAGAGTTCGGCAACTCGTCGCCGCGCTTGGTATTTTTTACCACCACGTCTCCTGTGGTATAAAGGTTTCTGTGGTTGTGCAGGTTCTCTGCGAGCTGGGCGTTGTTGCCGTCGCCTGTACTCCTCGATTGTAATTGCTCTAGGACCTTGTCGTTCTGGCTGCTGTTGCTGTTCTTGTTGATGTTCGGGTTTAATTTGTTGTTCTTTTTCTTGGGCTTGTTGCTCTTGTTGTTGTTCGGGTTTATTTTGTTGTTCTTCTTCTTGGGCTTGTTGCTCTTGTTGTTGTTCGGGTTTATTTTGTTGTTCTTCTTCTTGGGCTTGTTGCTCTGTCTGCCGCTCACTAAAATACTTTTCCCATTTCTCAAATATTGCGTTTACTTCGTCCATCACCATGTAGTGTAAACGACTGGTTAATGACAGGATCTGGCAGGATCAATGGCAAGGATCCTGGTGTGTTTAACAGGCAAGGATCCTGTTTGTCTGGCAAGGATGCTGGCAAGGATGTCTTGTTTAACTGGCAAGGATCCTGTTTGTCTGGCAAGGATGCTGGCAAGGATGTCTTGTTTAACTGGCAAGGATCCTGTTTAACTGGCAAGGATCCTGTTTAACTGGCAGGATCGCCATATTCTGTCGCCCTTTCTTCGGCGAATAAAACAAGTATTTTGTGGTCTCGCTATTAAGACAGCGAGTCAATAATTGATTGTTTATTGAACAAAATCAATCCCTTTTATACACAAAATTTCTTATGTACTACTTATTTACTATAATACATATTTACACTAATTCTTACTAGCTATGTAGATATGTATGTACATATGTACGGCTTATGCATTTAATGTGTAGTCAAGTGCCCGTGCACATACATACGTACATACGACTTAGCTTAAAGGCAAATGCGACAAATCAGAAATACGGCGTCAGCATAAAATTTGGCTGTTGTTTGTTTACGTTATAAATTTTAATAAATGAGATAGGTTGAATGCACTTTTAGTGCATTCCATATTTTTGTGTTTTAAATTACGAGTTGAATGTGCTCAAATATTTCTGACATGCTACACTATCCCTATCGCTATCCCTATCCTTATCCATATCTCTAGCCCTATCCCTATGCCTATTCCATCCCTCCAGACTTTCTAGGGTCACCTCTGGTCCACATTTTGGTCGATATCTCGGAAAACGGGTCGCATAGGATCTTGAAAATCACCTCTTTTTTAAATACTCACCAACACCTTTTATTTGATACCCATTTTGTAGAAAACCCGTTTGGGGTCACACCTGGTTCATATTTCAGGAAATACCTCGAATACGGGGTCTTATATGGGACCAATAACAACACCTTGTTCAAGCACTCGTCAACACCTGTCATTTGATACCCATATCG
Source organism: Urophora cardui (assembly GCA_960531455.1). Classification (NCBI taxonomy): domain Eukaryota; kingdom Metazoa; phylum Arthropoda; class Insecta; order Diptera; family Tephritidae; genus Urophora; species Urophora cardui. Next base: position 19,659,846 of record OY482675.1, on the reverse strand, counting down.
TACGAACCCGTTGTAGGGTTACCCTGGTCCAAATTTTGTGGAATATCTCCAAAACCTTCCCGGATTCTTATATTTTTTTTGGCCATAAACCATGTCAGGCTCAATCGAAAACTACGTGCAAAATTTCATTTAATTCAGTCCAGCCGTTCTGGAGTTAAATCATCAGGGAGGAAAATGCGACTTATTTTTATATAATAGATTTAAATATAGTACATACATATATACATATTAAGGTACATATGCATATACATATATACACAGACTAATAATTTAAAATTAAAGTCTTTCACCCCAAAATTAAGGTTACTAAACTTTAAAAGTTTAACATATGTACACACAAACAAACATGTAAATCTTACATTGTAAAATATAAGCATACGTATGTACATATGTACACTCAACTGCACACGCATTGAACCATAGGCAGGCGGCCAGTAAGCGAAGGTCGCACAAAGAGGAATACGGTAAAATGCAAGTGCATGAGTGACATACAGACATACATACATAAATATGTTAATATTAGAGGCCGCGAGAAATTTGTCGTGGAGAACAAGGGGCGAATTTTTAAAAAAGACTTAAGACAATTGAAAACGAATGAACTTATTCTGGAGAGACTCAAATCCAAACTGAATTCTTTTCTTTATTCAATATCAAAAGAAAGTGTAAATGAACATTGATAAAAGTGCTTATTACTAATTAACGTGAATTGTTTACTTAAATTTGCAATGCTTAGTCTAGCTATAATTTTGTGTTGGGCCGGATGTTGTTTGCTATTTAGTTGCATTATAGTTAACAAGAATTGGGAAATATTAATTGTTGTTGACTCTACATTTTATTTATTAATTATTGGGCCGGAAGTTACTTTTACTTATTTTGTTATACTTAATATGAATTTGTCGATATCGTCTGGTGCTGAGTCTGTACTTACATAAGTTGACGAATTATTGGTAATTGGGGGGTTATTGGCATTATACATAACTACTCCCCCTTTTAGATTAGAATTCTCCTGGATTCTATTGTTTAATTGAATTTTTATATATCTGTGTTTAAGTACAATAATCAATATTAGAGTTATTATGAGAAAAAAAATTGCTACGTTGCATATATAAGATATTTTACTATGATATTTTAGATTAAAAATTCTTTTGACATTTATTTTGCTTTCTTCTACTACTTCATCAAATGTAATTTTTTTTGAAAAATTTGTATTTATTTCATATTTCATGCTTACAATATTTTCTTGTGAATCTTCAATAGAATTTGAAAAGTAGTAATCTTTGATTTTAATTGAACAATTCGTGTATATTATCAAATTATTATCATTTATTAATATTTCATCTTCCGTACATGTTTGATTTATTAATAGATTCTCTGCGTTTTTTACAATTATTTTATCTATATCTAATTCTATAATTTCCAGCTCTTTATTTTTGATTGTTTGACATGAATTCTTTATTACACAATTTGTTGCTTGTTTCATAGTTTTTAATTGCATATTTTCTTCAAATTTATACATTTTGCTATTATATTCAAATATTTTTTCAATGTTTGAATCTATTTCATTATGCTCTTTATTGGGTATTGGAATGATGTATCTAACTTTAACATTTACAAAATTTGTTGGTACTTTGATTCCAAATATTACATATGTGTTACTAAAGAGAGCTATTCCTAATTGCATGTACTTTAACTTTGTATAATCAATATCGTATTTTATTATTTCCTCGCTCGTCAAAATATTAGGGTGCAAGATATTGTACTTTGATGCTACTATGTTGTCTTGAATGTGTTCAATTTTACTTTTTAATAGTTGAATTTTAATTAATTGTTCCAAATATAAATTTCTCTCTTCTTCTTCATTAGCCCACTTACTTATGGCATTGAATTCTTGCTCTAGCTTATTCCTATCGCTACTTATCGTTTTATGTAATTGTTCAAATGAGTTTTCAAAATAATCATTAATTTGTATTTGTTTACTAATTTTGTCGTTGGTTTGAGTAAGATGGTTTTGTATGTTTTGCCTGTCCTCTTCGTCCATCGTACCAAATATCCATTTGGATAAAGTACCTACACCGTTAATTAGTCCACGTCTCGGTCTGTTTCTTCTGGGTATTAAAGTTGATAATTTATTTCTAACGTCCAATAATTCTATTTGCAATAAGTCTTTAAAATTTGATTTCATTAATACAATATTGTCCGTCATTTCATTTAATATATCTTCTATTTTGCTCACGTTTATTCTATGTATTACTATTTCCGTGTCCTTAACAATTTGTTCTTCTTTTATCTGAATATCCGTAAATCCGTTTTCGTCCTGTATTTTGGTCACATTTAAATTCGCTTTAGTTTGAGGTATCCCCATTGCCATCAACAGCGTGAGGATTATTAATATCTGTAAATTTCCGAGGCCGTTTAATGTTGCATGGGTGAATATTATGTAAATGTTTTTTCTTATACTTGGGTTGCTCCTTATGTCTAACCGCTTTGTAGTTTTTAATAAATCCCTCTTTCCTTTTTTCGGCATAGTTTTCCCTTTTTTCATTGACTCTAGCAATATTTTTCTTTTTTCCTTTACTAAATCCTGATCTACTTTATTCATCTGTACTTCGTTTGGTGTGCATTTTATCGTGGAATGAAACCTATCATTATAATTTCTGATAGCTTTATGCATAAGTTGTTTTACTGTTAATTCTTTATTCAATTTGTATAAAATTCTAAATTTTTCTGCTATTGTATTATGGAACCTTTCTATATCGGAATTTCCTGTATGACTGTTTGGTTTTGTTAAATGAATTTCGACATTTTCATTGTCCAGAAATTCTTTTATTCTCAAAGTTTTAAATTCATTATCCGCTACTATTTTCCTTGGCTTCCCTAATTTAGAAAAGTGGTCTTCCAGTTGTTCAATAATCGTTACATGATTTCTATCATTTAGTGGGTACGCTGCACCAAATTTGGAAAATTTATCTATGACTGTTAAAAAATGATGCCCTTTTATAACGTAAGTGTCTACATGAATAATGTCATTTTTTTTTGTTGGAGTTTCAGTGAGATTAAACTTTGGTTTAACTGGATTTCTATCGTATTTTACTTCCTGACATATGTCGCATTGGTTAATTACTATTTGGATAAGTTCCAATAGTTTGGGATAATATATTTTATTTTTTATTTGGTTGTATGTTTGTTGTATACCTGAATGAAGGCTTTCTCTAACGTGATATAGCGATATTTGTTTTACTGCTTCTACTTCCGTTTCTAAATCCTGTGCTCTCATTGTGCACTTGAAAAATTTTATATTTGAATCATTGGAAAACATTGAAATTAGTTTTTCCTGCACTATATTGTAGCTATGCTCAGAAATTTCGGAGTATATGCCTATAATCCCTTTTGTGATATAATTTCGGAATATTTCTCCTAATCTATCGAAATCGCTTTCTGCTATAAAAATTATTTTTTTTCCATGTAAACATTTAAATTCTTCTATTTTATTATTGGTCAAAATTATTTGTGTTTTAAACTTATTTACTATTTCCTCTTTAATAAAAAAATGGTCCTGAAGGTTTTCTTCTGCTGAATGCATTGTTGCTATTGTTTCGTTATCTTCTAAATTATTTTCTTCATTTATACCTGATTGTAAATAATTTTGATTTAAAATAGTAATTTTGTTATCCTTTTCATCACAATTTCCTTCTTCCGCGTTACCTGTATTATTTTCTAGTCTACTTAAAAAATCTGCTACTTGGTTTTCTTTCCCTTTCAGATACTCTATTATGAAATCGTATTCTCCTAACTTTAGAAGCCATCTTTGATGTCTTGGTGACATATCCTTTCCTTTATATTTGGTATGAAGAAATTTTATTGGTTGGTGATCAGTTAAAATTGTAAACTTTTTTCCATATAGATATGGTCTTAAGTAGTTTACACTCCATATAATGGCTAAAAATTCTTTGTCCGTTGCGGAGTAGTTTTTCTCGTGGTTATTAAGCGTCCTTGAAATGAAACACACCGAGTGTCCTTCTTGTGATAATACGGCGCCTAATGCATAGTTTGAAGCGTCAGTTGTTAATGTAAATGGTTTGTCAAAGTTAGGGTATCGCAAAACTGGGTGGGTACTAATTAAAATTTTTAGTTTTTCGAATGCCTCTATATAAGTTGGGTCCTTTAAATTAATTTTCACATTTTTTTTCAAATATTTCGTTATAGGTTGGGCTATCTTTGCATAATCTTTAATAAACTTTCGATAATAACCCGTAATACCTAAGAAACTTTTTATTTGTTTTTCTGTTTTTGGCAATTTTAACGTTTCTATTACTTTAATTTTATCAGGGTTCGGTTTTAGTCCTTCTTCTGTCAAAATATGTCCCAAGAATTCCGTCTCCTTTTTCATAAAATTACATTTGTCTATTTGCACTTTTAAATTAGCCTTTTCTAGGACTTTGAAAATTTCCGTTATTGTTTGAACATGTTCTTGTAGGGATGTACTAAAAATTAAGATGTCATCGAGATATACTACGCATGTTTTATTAATAAAGTCACGTAAAGTTTCGTTCATCAGTCTCTGGAATGTTGCAGGTGCGTTTTTCAGTCCGAATGGCATTCTAATAAATTCATATAGGCCATGTGGTGTGGCGAATGCCGTCTTTTCCCTATCTTGTTCTCGTATTAGGATTTGATGATAGCCCTTTGCTAAGTCTAGTGTTGTAAAATATTGGGCTTTTCCTAACTTGTCTAGGATTGACTCAATGTTTGGAAGTGGATATTTGTCGTCTATGGTTACTTCATTCAACTTTCTGTAATCTATCACAATCCTGTATTTTCGTTCTCCTGAATTATCCATCTTTTTGGGTACAACAATTAATGGGCTAGAGTATCGTGAACGACTTTTTCTAATAATCCCTTGTTCTTCCATTTCCCTTATTTGTTTTCTAACCTCTGCTTCATGTTGAGGGGGATATCTGTATAATTTGCTGTTAATTTGTTCCTCTGTCGTAGTCCTGATTTCATGTACAACCTTCGTTGTGCTTGTTAACTGATCACCTTCCTTAAAAAATAAGTTTTTGAATCTTTTTATAATTTTTCCTATCTCTTCTTTTTCTTCTTTGTTTAAATGTTCAAGATTTATTCTGCTGCAATCAAAATCTTTTGCTTCTAAGGTCTGAATTTCAAGATTAGTATAGGGATTGCTTTCAAAAAAAGTAATCTTTTCATTAAGTATTATACAATCATCTACTAAATTAATTGTTGTATTAAAACAATTCAATAAATCAATTCCTATAATAAAGTTATATTTTCTTCCTTTTAATGAAGTTACTTTCCATTTAATTTTTGCATAATTTGGTAGGTTAAATTCCCTAGGTGCTTCTGTCAACACTTCGTATTTAATTACATCATTTTTCGTTATTGTGCTAAACGCAATCGGTTTCTTTAATAAAACTTTTTCAAAATCCTTTATACTGCTATCTATTAGGCTTATACTTGCTCCTGTGTCGATTAGAGCTTTATATTCATTTTTTCGAAACCTGAGTGTTATGGTGGGAAGACAGTCCGAGCTGGTCCCTCGAAAAAATTCTGCTCATCTGCATTTTGAATTTGATTAACCTCGTTTTCATAATATTCACAATTATTCAAATCTTCCTGATTTCTTTCTTTTTCATAATATTCGCAATTATTTACTTCTTCTTTTCTTTCTTTTTTATAACACTCACAATTATTTAATTCTTTTTTTCTTTCAATTTTTTCTAAATTATCAACCTCCATAGGCTCCGCACGGTCTTGCCTAGGTTGATTCCAGCGATTTTGGCCGGAATTTGGCCTAGGGTGTCCTACCTCTTGTGGGCCCCTATGGTATTGACCTGAATTATTTTGATACCCTTTATTTTGGTAATTATATTGAGGACTCTGCCTCCTTTGTAATGACATATTTTCTCTATTCTGATATGCATTTTGTTGGTTTTGCTTCACTTGCCCTGAGTTACCTGGCCTATTAAAGTGTGCTTGACTCTGCCTAACATTACCTGAATATTTGTTCCATATTTTTGCTATTGAACTGTGGGGTTTGATTGTAATTCCTATAGTCAGCATTTTGATTTCTCTTTGGCCATTCTCTATAGTGTGGTTTTTCTTCCCTTCTATTTATTTTTCGGTATTCTGGCCTTATGCAAGTATCCTCGAATCTTCTTTGGTTCATGATTGATATGATTTGGCCTAGATCCCTACACTCATAGATTTTGTCCAATAGGGTCCCTTGTGTCATTTCTTTTGTTGTGTTTACTAGTAAACTATCTATGTTTGTAAGATCAATGCCCTGACCTCCCCTATAATACACAATTAACTCATCTGACTTGTACTTAATTTTTTGGATCTCTATCGCTAATTCACTTACCGAGTTTACCCTCAGTGACGTAATTTTTCTATAAATCTCGTGTGGCTCTGTGTCGGGTTTGAACCGCATCTTCAGAGTTTCCTTTATGCACCTCCAGTCATCTGGTTGTGGGATGTTTATTATTGCATTTTTCGCTTCTCCTTGTACCACCTTGTAGAATATCATTCTTGTTGCTTCTTTCTTTAAGTCGTCGTCTGTTATTGTAGACAGTAGGTACTCACTACTGCTGAAAAATGAGTTAACTGATACATCTCCGTATCCTGTGAAGATTGGCAATTGGGCTATGTTTTTGAATAGGCGATCTGTCCTGTTGTAATCAGGGGTTTGTCTGCGTTGTAACTCAATATAGGCATTTCTGAGTTGTTCTAATTGTTGCTCCCTCCTGGCGAGCTCTTCCACCAATTCTAAAGGCGGGATTTGAGGTTGGTCCTGAGCCATTCTCCTCGTATCAAATTCTTGCTGTCTTCTTGATATAATTTTGCCTCTTACTTTGTGGGTGGCGGCTTAAATTTGGTATTAAGCCACTGCACTGCCACTTTATTTAATTTCAAATTTATACGATTATGGGTGGTGGCTATAATTCAATATTATGCCACTGCACTGCCACTTTTTGTAGAATTTGTTTGTGGATAGCAGTTTTATAATCACTGTTACACTTACTACCACTTTTTTTTTTCTTTAGAGTTTGTTTCAGTTTTTGTGGACAGCTGTTGGTAGTCACTGTTGCACTAGCTGACACTCTCTTTTTTTTTTTTTTTTTTTTTTTTTTAAATTGTTCGTATCACGATCCTTTTCTTATTAGTTAAAGGACTAATGACTGCGCCAAATTTGTCGTGGAGAGCAAGGGGCGAATTTTTAAAAAAGACTTAAGACAATTGAAAACGAATGAACTTATTCTGGAGAGACTCAAATCCAAACTGAATTCTTTTCTTTATTCAATATCAAAAGAAAGTGTAAATGAACATTGATAAAAGTGCTTATTACTAATTAACGTGAATTGTTTACTTAAATTTGCAATGCTTAGTCTAGCTATAATTTTGTGTTGGGCCGGATGTTGTTTGCTATTTAGTTGCATTATAGTTAACAAGAATTGGGAAATATTAATTGTTATTGACTCTACATTTTATTTATTAATTATTGGGCCGGAAGTTACTTTTACTTATTTTGTTATACTTAATATGAATTTGTCGATATCGTCTGGTGCTGAGTCTGCACTTACATAAGTTGACGAATTATTGGTAATTGGGGGGTTATTGGCATTATACATAACTACTCCCCCTTTTAGATTAGAATTCTCCTGGATTCTATTGTTTAATTGAATTTTTATATATCTGTGTTTAAGTACAATAATCAATATTAGAGTTATTATGAGAAAAAAAATTGCTACGTTGCATATATAAGATATTTTACTATGATATTTTAGATTAAAAATTCTTTTGACATTTATTTTGCTTTCTTCTACTACTTCATCAAATGTAATTTTTTTTGAAAAATTTGTATTTATTTCATATTTCATGCTTACAATATTTTCTTGTGAATCTTCAATAGAATTTGAAAAGTAGTAATCTTTGATTTTAATTGAACAATTCGTGTATATTATCAAATTATTATCATTTATTAATATTTCATCTTCCGTACATGTTTGATTTATTAATAGATTCTCTGCGTTTTTTACAATTATTTTATCTATATCTAATTCTATAATTTCCAGCTCTTTATTTTTGATTGTTTGACATGAATTCTTTATTACACAATTTGTTGCTTGTTTCATAGTTTTTAATTGCTTATTTTCTTCAAATTTATACATTTTGCTATTATATTCAAATATTTTTTCAATGTTTGAATCTATTTCATTATGCTCTTTATTGGGTATTGGAATGATGTATCTAACTTTAACATTTACAAAATTTGTTGGTACTTTGATTCCAAATATTACATATGTGTTACTAAAGAGAGCTGTTCCTAATTGCATGTACTTTAACTTTGTATAATCAATATCGTATTTTATTATTTCCTCGCTCGTCAAAATATTAGGGTGCAAGATATTGTACTTTGATGCTACTATGTTGTCTTGAATGTGTTCAATTTTACTTTTTAATAGTTGAATTTTAATTAATTGTTCCAAATATAAATTTCTCTCTTCTTCTTCATTAGCCCACTTACTTATGGCATTGAATTCTTGCTCTAGCTTATTCCTATCGCTACTTATCGTTTTATGTAATTGTTCAAATGAGTTTTCAAAATAATCATTAATTTGTATTTGTTTACTAATTTTGTCGTTGGTTTGAGTAAGATGGTTTTGTATGTTTTGCCTGTCCTCTTCGTCCATCGTACCAAATGTCCATTTGGATAAAGTACCTACACCGTTAATTAGTCCACGTCTCGGTCTGTTTCTTCTGGGTATTAAAGTTGATAATTTATTTCTAACGTCCAATAATTCTATTTGCAATAAGTCTTTAAAATTTGATTTCATTAATACAATATTGTCCGTCATTTCATTTAATATATCTTCTATTTTGCTCACGTTTATTCTATGTATTACTATTTCCGTGTCCTTAACAATTTGTTCTTCTTTTATCTGAATATCCGTAAATCCGTTTTCGTCCTGTATTTTGGTCACATTTAAATTCGCTTTAGTTTGAGGTATCCCCATTGCCATCAACAGCGTGAGGATTATTAATATCTGTAAATTTCCGAGGCCGTTTAATGTTGCATGGGTGAATATTATGTAAATGTTTTTTCTTATACTTGGGTTGCTCCTTATGTCTAACCGCTTTGTAGTTTTTAATAAATCCCTCTTTCCTTTTTTCGGCATAGTTTTCCCTTTTTTCATTGACTCTAGCAATATTTTTCTTTTTGACTGATAGTAGGTTTTCCTTTACTAAATCCTGATCTACTTTATTCATCTGTACTTCGTTTGGTGTGCATTTTATCGTGGAATGAAACCTATCATTATAATTTCTGATAGCTTTATGCATAAGTTGTTTTACTGTTAATTCTTTATTCAATTTGTATAAAATTCTAAATTTTTCTGCTATTGTATTATGGAACCTTTCTATATCGGAATTTCCTGTATGACTGTTTGGTTTTGTTAAATGAATTTCGAAATTTTCATTGTCCAGAAATTCTTTTATTCTCAAAGTTTTAAATTCATTATCCGCTACTATTTTCCTTGGCTTCCCTAATTTAGAAAAGTGGTCTTCCAGTTGTTCAATAATCGTTACATGATTTCTATCATTTAGTGGGTACGCTGCACCAAATTTGGAAAATTTATCTATGACTGTTAAAAAATGATGCCCTTTTATAACGTAAGTGTCTACATGAATAATGTCATTTTTTTTTGTTGGAGTTTCAGTGAGATTAAACTTTGGTTTAACTGGATTTCTATCGTATTTTACTTCCTGACATATGTCGCATTGGTTAATTACTATTTGGATAAGTTCCAATAGTTTGGGATAATATATTTTATTTTTTATTTGGTTGTATGTTTGTTGTATACCTGAATGAAGGCTTTCTCTAACGTGATATAGCGATATTTGTTTTACTGCTTCTACTTCCGTTTCTAAATCCTGTGCTCTCATTGTGCACTTGAAAAATTTTATATTTGAATCATTGGAAAACATTGAAATTAGTTTTTCCTGCACTATATTGTAGCTATGCTCAGAAATTTCGGAGTATATGCCTATAATCCCTTTTGTGATATAATTTCGGAATATTTCTCCTAATCTATCGAAATCGCTTTCTGCTATAAAAATTATTTTTTTTCCATGTAAACATTTAAATTCTTCTATTTTATTATTGGTCAAAATTATTTGTGTTTTAAACTTATTTACTATTTCCTCTTTAATAAAAAAATGGTCCTGAAGGTTTTCTTCTGCTGAATGCATTGTTGCTATTGTTTCGTTATCTTCTAAATTATTTTCTTCATTTATACCTGATTGTAAATAATTTTGATTTAAAATAGTAATTTTGTTATCCCTTTCATCACAATTTCCTTCTTCCGCGTTACCTGTATTATTTTCTAGCCTACTTAAAAAATCTGCTACTTGGTTTTCTTTCCCTTTCAGATACTCTATTATGAAATCGTATTCTCCTAACTTTAGAAGCCATCTTTGATGTCTTGGTGACATATCCTTTCCTTTATATTTGGTATGAAGAAATTTTATTGGTTGGTGATCAGTTAAAATTGTAAACTTTTTTCCGTATAGATATGGTCTTAAGTAGTTTACACTCCATATAATGGCTAAAAATTCTTTGTCCGTTGCGGAGTAGTTTTTCTCGTGGTTATTAAGCGTCCTTGAAATGAAACACACCGGGTGTCCTTCTTGTGATAATACGGCGCCTAATGCATAGTTTGAAGCGTCAGTTGTTAATGTAAATGGTTTGTCAAAGTTAGGGTATCGCAAAACTGGGTGGGTACTAATTAAAATTTTTAGTTTTTCGAATGCCTCTATATAAGTTGGGTCCTTTAAATTAATTTTCACATTTTTTTTCAAATATTTCGTTATAGGTTGGGCTATCTTTGCATAATCTTTAATAAACTTTCGATAATAACCCGTAATACCTAAGAAACTTTTTATTTGTTTTTCTGTTTTTGGCAATTTTAACGTTTCTATTACTTTAATTTTATCAGGGTTCGGTTTTAGTCCTTCTTCTGTCAAAATATGTCCCAAGAATTCCGTCTCCTTTTTCATAAAATTACATTTGTCTATTTGCACTTTTAAATTAGCCTTTTCTAGGACTTTGAAAATTTCCGTTATTGTTTGAACATGTTCTTGTAGGGATGTACTAAAAATTAAGATGTCATCGAGATATACTACGCATGTTTTATTAATAAAGTCACGTAAAGTTTCGTTCATCAGTCTCTGGAATGTTGCAGGTGCGTTTTTCAGTCCGAATGGCATTCTAATAAATTCATATAGGCCATGTGGTGTGGCGAATGCCGTCTTTTCCCTATCTTGTTCTCGTATTAGGATTTGATGATAGCCCTTTGCTAAGTCTAGTGTTGTAAAATATTGGGCTTTTCCTAACTTGTCTAGGATTGACTCAATGTTTGGAAGCGGATATTTGTCGTCTATGGTTACTTCATTCAACTTTCTGTAATCTATCACAATCCTGTATTTTCGTTCTCCTGAATTATCCATCTTTTTGGGTACAACAATTAATGGGCTAGAGTATCGTGAACGACTTTTTCTAATAATCCCTTGTTCTTCCATTTCCCTTATTTGTTTTCTAACCTCTGCTTCATGTTGAGGGGAATATCTGTATAATTTGCTGTTAATTTGTTCCTCTGTCGTAGTCCTGATTTCATGTACAACCTTCGTTGTGCTTGTTAACTGATCACCTTCCTTAAAAAATAAGTTTTTGAATCTTTTTATAATTTTTCCTATCTCTTCTTTTTCTTCTTTGTTTAAATGTTCAAGATTTATTCTGCTGCAATCAAAATCTTTTGCTTCTAAGGTCTGAATTTCAAGATTAGTATAGGGATTGCTTTCAAAAAAAGTAATCTTTTCATTAAGTATTATACAATCATCTACTAAATTAATTGTTGTATTAAAACAATTCAATAAATCAATTCCTATAATAAAGTTATATTTTCTTCCTTTTAATGAAGTTACTTTCCATTTAATTTTTGCATAATTTGGTAGGTTAAATTCCCTAGGTGCTTCTGTCAACACTTCATATTTAATTACATCATTTTTCGTTATTGTGCTAAACGCAATCGGTTTCTTTAATAAAACTTTTTCAAAATCCTTTATACTGCTATCTATTAGGCTTATACTTGCTCCTGTGTCGATTAGAGCTTTATATTCATTTTTTCGAAACCTGAGTGTTATGGTGGGAAGACAGTCCGAGCTGGTCCCTCGAAAAAATTCTGCTCATCTGCATTTTGAATTTGATTAACCTCGTTTTCATAATATTCACAATTATTCAAATCTTCCTGATTTCTTTCTTTTTCATAATATTCGCAATTATTTACTTCTTCTTTTCTTTCTTTTTTATAACACTCACAATTATTTAATTCTTTTTTTCTTTCAATTTTTTCTAAATTATCAACCTCCATAGGCTCCGCACGGTCTTGCCTAGGTTGATTCCAGCGATTTTGGCCGGAATTTGGCCTAGGGTGTCCTACCTCTTGTGGGCCCCTATGGTATTGACCTGAATTATTTTGATACCCTTTATTTTGGTAATTATATTGAGGACTCTGCCTCCTTTGTAATGACATATTTTCTCTATTCTGATATGCATTTTGTTGGTTTTGCTTCACTTGCCCTGAGTTACCTGGCCTATTAAAGTGTGCTTGACTCTGCCTAACATTACCTGAATTTTGTTCCATATTTTTGCTATTGAACTGTGGGGTTTGATTGTAATTCCTATAGTCAGCATTTTGATTTCTCTTTGGCCATTCTCTATAGTGTGGTTTTTCTTCCCTTCTATTTATTTTTCGGTATTCTGGCCTTATGCAAGTATCCTCGAATCTTCTTTGGTTCATGATTGATATGATTTGGCCTAGATCCCTACACTCATAGATTTTGTCCAATAGGGTCCCTTGTGTCATTTCTTTTGTTGTGTTTACTAGTAAACTATCTATGTTTGTAAGATCAATGCCCTGACCTCCCCTATAATACACAATTAACTCATCTGACTTGTACTTAATTTTTTGGATCTCTATCGCTAATTCACTTACCGAGTTTACCCTCAGTGACGTAATTTTTCTATAAATCACGTGTGGCTCTGTGTCGGGTTTGAACCGCATCTTCAGAGTTTCCTTTATGCACCTCCAGTCATCTGGTTGTGGGATGTTTATTATTGCATTTTTCGCTTCTCCTTGTACCACCTTGTAGAATATCATTCTTGTTGCTTCTTTCTTTAAGTCGTCGTCTGTTATTGTAGACAGTAGGTACTCACTACTGCTGAAAAATGAGTTAACTGATACATCTCCGTATCCTGTGAAGATTGGCAATTGGGCTATGTTTTTGAATAGGCGATCTGTCCTGTTGTAATCAGGGGTTTGTCTGCGTTGTAACTCAATATAGGCATTTCTGAGTTGTTCTAATTGTTGCTCCCTCCTGGCGAGCTCTTCCACCAATTCTAAAGGCGGGATTTGAGGTTGGTCCTGAGCCATTCTCCTCGTATCAAATTCTTGCTGTCTTCTTGATATAATTTTGCCTCTTACTTTGTGGGTGGCGGCTTAAATTTGGTATTAAGCCACTGCACTGCCACTTTATTTAATTTCAAATTTATACGATTATGGGTGGTGGCTATAATTCAATATTATGCCACTGCACTGCCACTTTTTGTAGAATTTGTTTGTGGATAGCAGTTTTATAATCACTGTTACACTTACTACCACTTTTTTTTTTCTTTAGAGTTTGTTTCAGTTTTTGTGGACAGCTGTTGGTAGTCACTGTTGCACTAGCTGACACTCTCTTTTTTTTTTTTTTTTTTTTTTTTTAAATTGTTCGTATCACGATCCTTTTCTTATTAGTTAAAGGACTAATGACTGCGCCAAATTTGTCGTGGAGAGCAAGGGGCGAATTTTTAAAAAAGACTTAAGACAATTGAAAACGAATGAACTTATTCTGGAGAGACTCAAATCCAAACTGAATTCTTTTCTTTATTCAATATCAAAAGAAAGTGTAAATGAACATTGATAAAAGTGCTTATTACTAATTAACGTGAATTGTTTACTTAAATTTGCAATGCTTAGTCTAGCTATAATTTTGTGTTGGGCCGGATGTTGTTTGCTATTTAGTTGCATTATAGTTAACAAGAATTGGGAAATATTAATTGTTGTTGACTCTACATTTTATTTATTAATTATTGGGCCGGAAGTTACTTTTACTTATTTTGTTATACTTAATATGAATTTGTCGATATCGTCTGGTGCTGAGTCTGCACTTACATAAGTTGACGAATTATTGGTAATTGGGGGGTTATTGGCATTATACATAACTACTCCCCCTTTTAGATTAGAATTCTCCTGGATTCTATTGTTTAATTGAATTTTTATATATCTGTGTTTAAGTACAATAATCAATATTAGAGTTATTATGAGAAAAAAAATTGCTACGTTGCATAGATTAAAAATTCTTTTGACATTTATTTTGCTTTCTTCTACTACTTCATCAAATGTAATTTTTTTTGAAAAATTTGTATTTATTTCATATTTCATGCTTACAATATTTTCTTGTGAATCTTCAATAGAATTTGAAAAGTAGTAATCTTTGATTTTAATTGAACAATTCGTGTATATTATCAAATTATTATCATTTATTAATATTTCATCTTCCGTACATGTTTGATTTATTAATAGATTCTCTGCGTTTTTATACTCAGCTGTACTAGTACACAGAGTATTATAGTTTTAATCACATAACGGTGGATTGTAACAGAATGAAATAATCGAGATAGATATAGACTTATATATATCAAAATGATCAGGGTGAAAAGAGAAATCGATTGAGCCATGTCCGTCCGTCCGTCCGTCCGTCCGTCCGTCCGTCCGTCCGTCCGTCTGTCCGTCCGTCCGTCCGTCCGTCCGTCTGTAAACACTCTAACTCGCGCAAAAATTGAGATATTTTGATGAAATTTGGAACGCAAGTTGGTATCGAGACTGGGACGGTTGGTATTGAAAATGGGCGAAATCGGACCATGACCACGCCCACTTTTCCTATATAGAAAAAATCGGAAATTTGGTATCTCAGCCACTAATATAGCTAGAGTTTTAAAATTTTACCCACGTATTGAGCTCGGGCCCTTATGAAGAAATTTGATGAAGTTTTGGAAAATGGGCGGTGCCACGCCCACTTATTAAGGGTCAAACATTGAAAGTTTTATATGTCATAACTCAGAAACCGTTGAAGATATATCGATGAAATTTGGTACGCGTAATTTGCTTACATAGACAAATGTTTTGACGAAAAATTATCAAAATCGGTTTACGGCCACGCCCACTTTTATATATGTGTATTATAAAGTGACCTAATAAAACCATTTTAAGCGATATCTCTGTCAAATATAAAGATCTATCATTGAAATTTTGTCGCATGAGTCCAACTATGGACATAAAACAAAAAACACAAAAATTTTGGAATATGGGCGGTGCCACGCCCACTTATTAAGGGGCAGACATTGAAAGTTTTATGAGTCATAACTCAGAAACCGTTGAAGATATATCGATGAAATTCGGTACGCGTAATATAATTACTTAGTCAAATGTTTTGGCGAAAAATTATCAAAATCGGTTGACGGCCACGCCCACTTTTATATATAGGAAATATAAGGGGGCCTAATAAAAACATTTTAAGCGATATCTCTGTCAAATATAAAGATCAATCACTGAGATTTTGTGGCAGGAGTCCAACTATGGACATAAAACAAAAACTACAAAAATTTTGGAAAATGGGCGGTGCCACGCCCACTTATTAAGGAGCGAATATTGAAAGTTTAATAAGCCATAACTCAGAAACCGTTAAAGATATATCGATGAAATCTGGTACGCGTGATATATTTACTTAGCCAAATGTGTGGACGAAAAATTACCAAAATCGGTTGACGACCGCGCCCACTTTTATATATGTGTATTATAAAGTGACCTAATAAAACCATTTTAAGCGATATCTATGTGAAATATAAAGATAATTCATTGAAATTTTGTGACATGAGTTTTACAATAGACCGGAAACAAAAAATAAAAAAGTTTGGAAAATGGGCGTGGCACCGCCTCTTTTTAGACAAAGGGATATATGAGATTTCTTAGCCTTTAACTCGACAAATAATTGAGATATTATGACGAAACTTGGTTTATACACTTTTATAACATGTGTTAATAGACACGCAAAAATGTATTGAAATCGGTTTATGACCACGCCTACTTTTTAACAAAGATATTTCTGGAACACCCTTTTGGAATTTGTAACGTGAAGTCTTTGTAACTAAAAGTCATAGAGGGATGAAATTTTGCACTAACAATAATATTTGTATGCTTATTTGGATGATTGATATAAATTTTGAAAATGGGCGTGGCTGCGCCCTGTTTATGCAGCACTCGTTTCATATAAAATACACCCTATATCGAACAAACGCAAACAAACAATGAAAGCATACAGCTGAGTATCTAATGTTCGATTGCACTCGAACTTAGGCTTCCTTACTTGTTTACAATTATTTTATCTATATCTAATTCTATAATTTCCAGCTCTTTATTTTTGATTGTTTGACATGAATTCTTTATTACACAATTTGTTGCTTGTTTCATAGTTTTTAATTGCTTATTTTCTTCAAATTTATACATTTTGCTATTATATTCAAATATTTTTTCAATGTTTGAATCTATTTCATTATGCTCTTTATTGGGTATTGGAATGATGTATCTAACTTTAACATTTACAAAATTTGTTGGTACTTTGATTCCAAATATTACATATGTGTTACTAAAGAGAGCTGTTCCTAATTGCATGTACTTTAACTTTGTATAATCAATATCGTATTTTATTATTTCCTCGCTCGTCAAAATATTAGGGTGCAAGATATTGTACTTTGATGCTACTATGTTGTCTTGAATGTGTTCAATTTTACTTTTTAATAGTTGAATTTTAATTAATTGTTCCAAATATAAATTTCTCTCTTCTTCTTCATTAGCCCACTTACTTATGGCATTGAATTCTTGCTCTAGCTTATTCCTATCGCTACTTATCGTTTTATGTAATTGTTCAAATGAGTTTTCAAAATAATCATTAATTTGTATTTGTTTACTAATTTTGTCGTTGGTTTGAGTAAGATGGTTTTGTATGTTTTGCCTGTCCTCTTCGTCCATCGTACCAAATGTCCATTTGGATAAAGTACCTACACCGTTAATTAGTCCACGTCTCGGTCTGTTTCTTCTGGGTATTAAAGTTGATAATTTATTTCTAACGTCCAATAATTCTATTTGCAATAAGTCTTTAAAATTTGATTTCATTAATACAATATTGTCCGTCATTTCATTTAATATATCTTCTATTTTGCTCACGTTTATTCTATGTATTACTATTTCCGTGTCCTTAACAATTTGTTCTTCTTTTATCTGAATATCCGTAAATCCGTTTTCGTCCTGTATTTTGGTCACATTTAAATTCGCTTTAGTTTGAGGTATCCCCATTGCCATCAACAGCGTGAGGATTATTAATATCTGTAAATTTCCGAGGCCGTTTAATGTTGCATGGGTGAATATTATGTAAATGTTTTTTCTTATACTTGGGTTGCTCCTTATGTCTAACCGCTTTGTAGTTTTTAATAAATCCCTCTTTCCTTTTTTCGGCATAGTTTTCCCTTTTTTCATTGACTCTAGCAATATTTTTCTTTTTGACTGATAGTAGGTTTTCCTTTACTAAATCCTGATCTACTTTATTCATCTGTATTTCGTTTGGTGTGCATTTTATCGTGGAATGAAACCTATCATTATAATTTCTGATAGCTTTATGCATAAGTTGTTTTACTGTTAATTCTTTATTCAATTTGTATAAAATTCTAAATTTTTCTGCTATTGTATTATGGAACCTTTCTATATCGGAATTTCCTGTATGACTGTTTGGTTTTGTTAAATGAATTTCGACATTTTCATTGTCCAGAAATTCTTTTATTCTCAAAGTTTTAAATTCATTATCCGCTACTATTTTCCTTGGCTTCCCTAATTTAGAAAAGTGGTCTTCCAGTTGTTCAATAATCGTTACATGATTTCTATCATTTAGTGGGTACGCTGCACCAAATTTGGAAAATTTATCTATGACTGTTAAAAAATGATGCCCTTTTATAACGTAAGTGTCTACATGAATAATGTCATTTTTTTTTGTTGGAGTTTCAGTGAGATTAAACTTTGGTTTAACTGGATTTCTATCGTATTTTACTTCCTGACATATGTCGCATTGGTTAATTACTATTTGGATAAGTTCCAATAGTTTGGGATAATATATTTTATTTTTTATTTGGTTGTATGTTTGTTGTATACCTGAATGAAGGCTTTCTCTAACGTGATATAGCGATATTTGTTTTACTGCTTCTACTTCCGTTTCTAAATCCTGTGCTCTCATTGTGCACTTGAAAAATTTTATATTTGAATCATTGGAAAACATTGAAATTAGTTTTTCCTGCACTATATTGTAGCTATGCTCAGAAATTTCGGAGTATATGCCTATAATCCCTTTTGTGATATAATTTCGGAATATTTCTCCTAATCTATCGAAATCGCTTTCTGCTATAAAAATTATTTTTTTTCCATGTAAACATTTAAATTCTTCTATTTTATTATTGGTCAAAATTATTTGTGTTTTAAACTTATTTACTATTTCCTCTTTAATAAAAAAATGGTCCTGAAGGTTTTCTTCTGCTGAATGCATTGTTGCTATTGTTTCGTTATCTTCTAAATTATTTTCTTCATTTATACCTGATTGTAAATAATTTTGATTTAAAATAGTAATTTTGTTATCCTTTTCATCACAATTTCCTTCTTCCGCGTTACCTGTATTATTTTCTAGTCTACTTAAAAAATCTGCTACTTGGTTTTCTTTCCCTTTCAGATACTCTATTATGAAATCGTATTCTCCTAACTTTAGAAGCCATCTTTGATGTCTTGGTGACATATCCTTTCCTTTATATTTGGTATGAAGAAATTTTATTGGTTGGTGATCAGTTAAAATTGTAAACTTTTTTCCGTATAGATATGGTCTTAAGTAGTTTACACTCCATATAATGGCTAAAAATTCTTTGTCCGTTGCGGAGTAGTTTTTCTCGTGGTTATTAAGCGTCCTTGAAATGAAACACACCGGGTGTCCTTCTTGTGATAATACGGCGCCTAATGCATAGTTTGAAGCGTCAGTTGTTAATGTAAATGGTTTGTCAAAGTTAGGGTATCGCAAAACTGGGTGGGTACTAATTAAAATTTTTAGTTTTTCGAATGCCTCTATATAAGTTGGGTCCTTTAAATTAATTTTCACATTTTTTTTCAAATATTTCGTTATAGGTTGGGCTATCTTTGCATAATCTTTAATAAACTTTCGATAATAACCCGTAATACCTAAGAAACTTTTTATTTGTTTTTCTGTTTTTGGCAATTTTAACGTTTCTATTACTTTAATTTTATCAGGGTTCGGTTTTAGTCCTTCTTCTGTCAAAATATGTCCCAAGAATTCCGTCTCCTTTTTCATAAAATTACATTTGTCTATTTGCACTTTTAAATTAGCCTTTTCTAGGACTTTGAAAATTTCCGTTATTGTTTGAACATGTTCTTGTAGGGATGTACTAAAAATTAAGATGTCATCGAGATATACTACGCATGTTTTATTAATAAAGTCACGTAAAGTTTCGTTCATCAGTCTCTGGAATGTTGCAGGTGCGTTTTTCAGTCCGAATGGCATTCTAATAAATTCATATAGGCCATGTGGTGTGGCGAATGCCGTCTTTTCCCTATCTTGTTCTCGTATTAGGATTTGATGATAGCCCTTTGCTAAGTCTAGTGTTGTAAAATATTGGGCTTTTCCTAACTTGTCTAGGATTGACTCAATGTTTGGAAGTGGATATTTGTCGTCTATGGTTACTTCATTCAACTTTCTGTAATCTATCACAATCCTGTATTTTCGTTCTCCTGAATTATCCATCTTTTTGGGTACAACAATTAATGGGCTAGAGTATCGTGAACGACTTTTTCTAATAATCCCTTGTTCTTCCATTTCCCTTATTTGTTTTCTAACCTCTGCTTCATGTTGAGGGGGATATCTGTATAATTTGCTGTTAATTTGTTCCTCTGTCGTAGTCCTGATTTCATGTACAACCTTCGTTGTGCTTGTTAACTGATCACCTTCCTTAAAAAATAAGTTTTTGAATCTTTTTATAATTTTTCCTATCTCTTCTTTTTCTTCTTTGTTTAAATGTTCAAGATTTATTCTGCTGCAATCAAAATCTTTTGCTTCTAAGGTCTGAATTTCAAGATTAGTATAGGGATTGCTTTCAAAAAAAGTAATCTTTTCATTAAGTATTATACAATCATCTACTAAATTAATTGTTGTATTAAAACAATTCAATAAATCAATTCCTATAATAAAGTTATATTTTCTTCCTTTTAATGAAGTTACTTTCCATTTAATTTTTGCATAATTTGGTAGGTTAAATTCCCTAGGTGCTTCTGTCAACACTTCATATTTAATTACATCATTTTTCGTTATTGTGCTAAACGCAATCGGTTTCTTTAATAAAACTTTTTCAAAATCCTTTATACTGCTATCTATTAGGCTTATACTTGCTCCTGTGTCGATTAGAGCTTTATATTCATTTTTTCGAAACCTGAGTGTTATGGTGGGAAGACAGTCCGAGCTGGTCCCTCGAAAAAATTCTGCTCATCTGCATTTTGAATTTGATTAACCTCGTTTTCATAATATTCACAATTATTCAAATCTTCCTGATTTCTTTCTTTTTCATAATATTCGCAATTATTTACTTCTTCTTTTCTTTCTTTTTTATAACACTCACAATTATTTAATTCTTTTTTTCTTTCAATTTTTTCTAAATTATCAACCTCCATAGGCTCCGCACGGTCTTGCCTAGGTTGATTCCAGCGATTTTGGCCGGAATTTGGCCTAGGGTGTCCTACCTCTTGTGGGCCCCTATGGTATTGACCTGAATTATTTTGATACCCTTTATTTTGGTAATTATATTGAGGACTCTGCCTCCTTTGTAATGACATATTTTCTCTATTCTGATATGCATTTTGTTGGTTTTGCTTCACTTGCCCTGAGTTACCTGGCCTATTAAAGTGTGCTTGACTCTGCCTAACATTACCTGAATTTTGTTCCATATTTTTGCTATTGAACTGTGGGGTTTGATTGTAATTCCTATAGTCAGCATTTTGATTTCTCTTTGGCCATTCTCTATAGTGTGGTTTTTCTTCCCTTCTATTTATTTTTCGGTATTCTGGCCTTATGCAAGTATCCTCGAATCTTCTTTGGTTCATGATTGATATGATTTGGCCTAGATCCCTACACTCATAGATTTTGTCCAATAGGGTCCCTTGTGTCATTTCTTTTGTTGTGTTTACTAGTAAACTATCTATGTTTGTAAGATCAATGCCCTGACCTCCCCTATAATACACAATTAACTCATCTGACTTGTACTTAATTTTTTGGATCTCTATCGCTAATTCACTTACCGAGTTTACCCTCAGTGACGTAATTTTTCTATAAATCTCGTGTGGCTCTGTGTCGGGTTTGAACCGCATCTTCAGAGTTTCCTTTATGCACCTCCAGTCATCTGGTTGTGGGATGTTTATTATTGCATTTTTCGCTTCTCCTTGTACCACCTTGTAGAATATCATTCTTGTTGCTTCTTTCTTTAAGTCGTCGTCTGTTATTGTAGACAGTAGGTACTCACTACTGCTGGAAAATGAGTTAACTGATACATCTCCGTATCCTGTGAAGATTGGCAATTGGGCTATGTTTTTGAATAGGCGATCTGTCCTGTTGTAATCAGGGGTTTGTCTGCGTTGTAACTCAATATAGGCATTTCTGAGTTGTTCTAATTGTTGCTCCCTCCTGGCGAGCTCTTCCACCAATTCTAAAGGCGGGATTTGAGGTTGGTCCTGAGCCATTCTCCTCGTATCAAATTCTTGCTGTCTTCTTGATATAATTTTGCCTCTTACTTTGTGGGTGGCGGCTTAAATTTGGTATTAAGCCACTGCACTGCCACTTTATTTAATTTCAAATTTATACGATTATGGGTGGTGGCTATAATTCAATATTATGCCACTGCACTGCCACTTTTTGTAGAATTTGTTTGTGGATAGCAGTTTTATAATCACTGTTACACTTACTACCACTTTTTTTTTTCTTTAGAGTTTGTTTCAGTTTTTGTGGACAGCTGTTGGTAGTCACTGTTGCACTAGCTGACACTCTCTTTTTTTTTTTTTTTTTTTTTTTTTTAAATTGTTCGTATCACGATCCTTTTCTTATTAGTTAAAGGACTAATGACTGCGCCAAATTTGTCGTGGAGAGCAAGGGGCGAATTTTTAAAAAAGACTTAAGACAATTGAAAACGAATGAACTTATTCTGGAGAGACTCAAATCCAAACTGAATTCTTTTCTTTATTCAATATCAAAAGAAAGTGTAAATGAACATTGATAAAAGTGCTTATTACTAATTAACGTGAATTGTTTACTTAAATTTGCAATGCTTAGTCTAGCTATAATTTTGTGTTGGGCCGGATGTTGTTTGCTATTTAGTTGCATTATAGTTAACAAGAATTGGGAAATATTAATTGTTGTTGACTCTACATTTTATTTATTAATTATTGGGCCGGAAGTTACTTTTACTTATTTTGTTATACTTAATATGAATTTGTCGATATCGTCTGGTGCTGAGTCTGCACTTACATAAGTTGACGAATTATTGGTAATTGGGGGGTTATTGGCATTATACATAACTCGAGTTTAGAATACATATGTACGTTAATATTAGCAACAAATGTAAAAGTTACAGAAAATTAGTGCAGGCAGAGTTTGTTGACCCGTTTCGGGATTTTTGTATACAGCGATATACATACATATGTACATACGTTAATAACACTGCTCTACAGCCAAAAAATACTCTGAACGCGACCATCCTATTTATATGTAAAATCGGTCGCTGATTCCGAAAATCGGGCTCATTTTTAATTCTATGGGAAGGTTTTTGAGATATCGGCAATTTACCGTTATTTGGCCAATGGCTCCACTTAATCCTGTATACCTCTTTAACGAAGTGAGCTATCTTCCTTGGAGTGACACTCAACGAAAGAAAATTAAATTTCCTTTTCATCGCTGCTACAACATTTTTCTGTAACTCTTATAGTTTCTGAAATATTGACGATTCAATTTGAATTTTTTCGATTTTTTACGATTTTTTGAAGAAAAAATTGACTTTGTCAGGCAATATCTTTTAAACCAATGTCTTCACCTTCGGTTTTACTCCTTTACGTGAAGCTCCATTCTATTGGGAAAAAGATAAGCTATCAACGAAGAAAATCCATGGTAAAATAGAAAAGTTATAGGCGATCAAGTAAATACATCCAAGTCGCGCAATGCCTCTGCACGGGTATATTCTATGCATGTTATACCCGTAAATGGGCTTTTATCTACTGCGCTGCCAATGTGCTGCTACTGCAGATGTGTAGGTATTGGTATAACATGCATAGAATATACCCGTGCAGAGGCATTGCGCGACTTGGATGTATTTACTTGATCGCCTATAACTTTTCCATTTTACCATGGATTTTCTTCGTTGATAGCTTATATTTTTCCCAATAGAATGGAGCTTCATGTAAAGGAGTAAAACCGAAGGTGAAGACATTGGTTTAAAAGATATTGCCTGACAAATTCAATTTTTTCTTCAAAAAATCGTAAAAAATCGAAAAAATTCAAATTGAATCGTCAATATTTCAGAAACTATAAGAGTTACAGAAAAATATTATAGCAGCGATGAAAAGGAAATTTAATTTTCTTTCGTTGAGTGTCACTCCAAGGAAGATAGCTCACTGCGTTAAAAAGGTATACAGGATTAAGTGGAGCCAGTGGCCAAATAACGGTAAATTGCCGATATCTCAAAAACCTTAGCATAGAATTAAAAATGAGCCCGATTTTCGGAATCAGCGACCGATTTTACATATAGATAGGATGGTCACGTCCAAAGTACAGACAAAAAATTTCATTTTGTGATCCAGTGTAATAGAAAGCAGTTAAGTTAAGAATACATACTTATATTAGAATTAGCAACAATTGTAAAGGATACGGGAAATTTGTGCAGCGATAACTGTCTGCCGCTGTCAGGATTTTTGTATAAAAGGGCGACAGCATCCTGAGGAAAATCAGTAGGAGTTAGGCAAGCGTTAGGTATACTTGTCGGTGGCATTAACACACCGACAAAGGAGTACACCTGGGGGTCTTAACACCCCATCTGTACTTAGAATTATATTATTATTATTTGGTAGCTTACGTTATACATTTAGCACAGGAATCAGAAGCAGGTATATTTGTCGGTGGAATTAACACACCCACAAACGGCGCACACCTGGAGGTCCTAACACTTCATTTGTGTGCAGTTATATTTGGCAGGCGGTTTCCACCTCTGTCAACGGAAGGTCAGTGGGCGGGTAAGAACACCTCCGCTACCTTTATACAGTTGTAGGAATTTTTGTAGGGAATAATTTATGTTTAAAGAATATATTAATAAATGAATTTTATAACGATTTATGAAAATAACTAAAATACAGGGTTTTCTTTAATTGGGAAAACTAGGAATTCTTATAATTTCAGGAACCCTGGACGGACTGCGCTACCCCAGCAAACCCAAAGGAAAAGTCCGTCACAACCCCATAAAATGATCAGCCTTTGCAGATATTAAGATTGCCAAAGTTTAAGAACGATTGGATCATATTAACACGTGCCGCTGGGCGCTTAAAGTTTGAAAAAACTTGATTTTTTGGCCGATGAGCGACGTTTTTGGGCCGTATCTCCAGGTAAAGGCATGTTGTTCCCACTAATTTATATTCCATACATATTTTTTGTTATTTGTAACCGAACCGAGCTATTACAGCCTTTGTCACCAAAAATTTAAATAGGTACCTCTAGGAACAAACTTATGATATCATGAAAAATCTCTTATCTATATATTAATAGGCTAACATTTTTTCCATACAAACAATTGCCGGGCTGTTTAGCACATTTAACATACTCATATCCACATAAAATTGATATGGATGTGTTCGTATGAGTCAGGAGCAGTGCTGCATAGGCATATCATTTTTTCTATAAATTATTTTATTTGGTTATAATTAATAAATAAAATTTTTAGTTAAGAGAAATAGATATCGTAAACGTGTTTACAAATATCGAAAACACAGTTGAAGAGTCGCTTTAATTTAAAAGCGCTCTCTCTATTTTATATGCATTGGCCCAGTTTTCGCTCAGATCAAAATCAACGCTTCCAAATTTCTCCTATTGATTTTCCATTAAAGCGAAAAATGAGAGAGAGTGCGGGAGAGCACACTGAGTAATTTTAATTTTGACCAAGGTATATCTAACAGGTAGGCTCGGCGGCGAATTGAAAAACTTCTTTTTTTATTTACAAAGGTAGAGTGTAATGTCAAAATCAAAGCGAATTCACATCATGGCCAATAGGAATGGACGAGCCCCAAGGAAATTCAGATTTTTACCACGGCGAAATATCATTTTGACATTACACTCTACCAATTACAATAATAAAATACATGGGAAATTTCTAAAATCGCCACCGGGCCTACCTTCCTAGATCTGCCTGGATTTTGACCATGATTTCGCGTCGGACCGTGATCAAAAGGGTAAATCAGTGTTGCGGTATAACTGGAATTTGGAAAGTGTTGCTTGTCTCCGCAAAAAGGAATAAAAGTTTGTACCAATACAAAGTTGAAAAAATAAATTGCATGGTCGAATTTCGAGCACCGGCGATACTAGTATTTTTTAAAGTATAAATGTTGGATTGGGAAAACGGTTTTTTTTTACATACGTTAATGTATTTATTTATTATTTTTATAATTTTTAAGGACACAAGGATACAATAATGAATACTCTATTCTACAGGTTTCCTCAATGTTCTTTTTGAAAAGTCAAGATACAACTTTCGGCATTGGCTTACGACTTGCAAAATATATTGTTTCTGCTCCTCATCTTTGGTGAGAAGATCATTGAAGTCAGTAATTAATTTCACCCCTCGTTCTGCAATATCGTTAACGACCTTTAGTGACTTCACAATCTCCAATCCTTCCTTAAAACTATTGTTTTTCGACCAGCTACTGGGGTGTTCTTTGTCATCATCATCCCCATCATACGCTCCATCACTGTCCTCGTCTTCTTCACTATCACTATATATATCTATGAAGGAAAAGGGAAAATACCGTAAATAAGGAAAATAATGAGGTTGGTTTGAAATAGTTGAGGTTATTTTTTTTTACTTTGATAAATACTGAATATTAGAAACCAATCTACTCAAACCTTTTCAACAAAAATAAAAAAATTCAAACCAAATAAAAAGAAAATCTTGCCTATGTTGAAACATTCCGATCGAATTTGTTTGTCCTTTTTCGCAAGTTCCCTTTGTAGTTTTCTTTCTTCAGCTCGAGCTAACTTCAAATCAACTCCAAGCATAGAGCCTGGACGACCCTTCTCCCTTTGTTTCAAAAGAAATTGCTTTTCTTCTGATTTCATCATGGTCAAGGCGTCTCGATGAGCGATATCAAAGATATCATATATCTTTAAGGCGAACTCTTAGATTTTGTTCCTTGCAGCTTCCGATTGTTTTTTCTGGTCCTTCTGTAAATTTCTCCACTCTGCGTAAAGTTTCTCTAATTTAGTAATAGCATCTTTTTCATGTTTTATAGGAATTCGAGCTTTTCCCCAAAATACAAGTATTTCTTGAATAGTAATTTTTGCTGAAACCTTTAAGCTCAATTTCACACTACTCAAATTGTAAAATAAAGTGGCCAGAACTTGGCGATTAGAGCGCAATTTACAACCGGTTATCTGGTGAGCCGGATAGCCTACAATGAAAATTTTATCTTTGTTTTGTCTTTTTATGGCAGAAGTGGAGCCATTATTTTAGGGACAAAAATGAGAATGATGAACCTTAAAAATAGAGGGGAAAAAGAGACATTTACTAGTTTCGAAGCACAAAATAAAAAAAACACAAATCACTCATATTTAATTGTTTTTATTGAAAATACCTGGACTTCTGCTATATTAACTACTCAAATTCTCATTTACAACTCAATAAATTAAAAAAATTGGTATTGCAGAAACTTCGATAAGTAATTTAACACGAAAAGACCGGCAATAGTTTTGATTTCTCCGAAATAGACCCTGTTACTCGTACATGCAATTCACAAATGGCATTTGGCAAGTAAATAGCGCGCGGTAAGAGCCCGTGCACAATTGACTTCGCTTTGCTTCAGAGTTATGCTTTGACAGTTCCGTTGAGCATGTGCTTTTCAAAGGGACATGTTCACAATTGAGGTGAAGCGAGTAAAGCAGAGTATAAAGTTAGCCATGTCTCAACTTTTTTACACTTAGATAAACATCTCCCCTTGTGTGCGTGTGTGTATGTTTGTATATCTACAGAAGTGAACAGAGAAAAGTAAAAAATAACATTCGAATAAGCAGAAAAAAGCAAATTCCCCAAATATTTTACCAAAAATCAGGTTTATAAATTAAAACAAAGAAGTGAAGTGGAAATTGTCAAAGTGTTAATTGTAGCAAGCATCTGGAATTTCGCTTTGCTTACGTAATACATGAACGGCTCCTTACCATACAAGGGAATGCGAAGTGTTACATAACTTAACGTGTAATTCTTTTAATAGATGTGCGTTCCTAGAGAGTAGTGTATTTATGTATGTTCTGGCTCACTTTTTCGGGTAAGCTTTTAACATTATAACAACAATTTGTATGGAGAGCTTTTAGAAAACAACACCCTAATGTTTTCATGTGTTTGTTGTAGCGTCACAAGCAGTGAATATTTGTTGTCTATACTAAAAAGCTGACATCTATGAAGATACATATAAACATGTATGTATAAACCTGTATGAATATGTATCTATGAAGATACATATAAACATGTATAAACAAACCTACATATATTTCCTCCGCTTGTATGTTACCAATGTTGGGGAGAAATTCAAACATGTACACGTATAGAACTTTATGAGGTGCGTCATAGAGGAGATTTTTGTTTTTTTTTTTCTTCGTTTAAGTTGAATGTAGAAATCTTTGAATATATGTAAATACATATGTTGATATACTTATATTTATGTATATAAGTGTATGATGATAGCTAGCTATGAGGGAAGGAAACGTAAACAGCCATGTATACTTACTTTTAGATTTCCCATTTTAAGTAAAAGTTAAAACAAATATATGTATATTTTATATAAAATTTATTTTATTAATTTATTCTTTATTGAGTAAAAGTACAATTTTTACATTTGTTTATATTAACGACTATATTATAATAGAAATCCATAAGTTTCCAAACTTCTTCTACTTCACAAATATAATCTATTCCACATTATTTTTTCTCCTACTTCTTCTTAACCATTTTTTCTTCTACGTAATATCTTTGATTATTATATGAATTACAAATTTAACTATTTATTTTGCTTTGTTTTAAAGAATACTGAAGATTTCAATTTATTGCTACAAGTTTATTTTTTATACTTTTAAAGTTATAAATTTTTTAATTATCATAATGTATTATTATATGTATTTCTTATGAAAACTCATATAACTATTTTTATATTATTATAAATATACATATATGTATATATATATATATATTTTTTTTTTTTAATTACTTACAATACATACTTTTATTCATATCCACATACATATGTACATATATACAAATTCCTATACATTCATATTTTATTAACCTCATATCAGTGTTTAGTCTTCTTCAAAATTTAATTTTATAATTTCTTTTATTATATTTATTCAATACTATTTCTTTATAAATTATCATTTGCAACTAATTTTTTTTGTTTATTTTTTTTATTTGTGTACATTATAGATATTTTAGTAGAAATCTTACTTATTTTTTATACTTATTTCATTTATTTACTATTATTCATTATTTTTTTTTCTTTCCTATTTTTTTTTCTCATACATATTTTAATTTTTAAGATCATTAATCTCATATATATATGCATTCAATTCCCAAATTATATGAAAATGGATTTCCTGTGAGAAAGAAAATGTTTTCCTGTGAAATTTTAAATGAGGTAGAAAACTGCATTGCATTTTCTTTAACAATTCTAATATTATTATCTAAATTTCCCCAAAAGTCGAAGTCAACAAGTTTTAATACTTACAACACATACATGAATATTAATGCATTCATTCTGTAAAATCTCATTATTCTCATATATACATACATCATTCATACTTTAATTTTTAAGATCATTACCATCATACATATATACATATTCATATCAGTTTTTTAGTCTTCTTCAAAGTTTAATTTTATAGTTTCATTAATTATATTTCTTCAATACTATTTCTTTATATTGTTTGCAACTACATTTTTTTTTTGTTTTTTTTTTTTTTAGTTTGTGTACATTATAGATATTTTAGTAGAAATCGTACTTATGTTTTATACTTACTTCATTTATTTACTATTATTGCTTCATTATTTTTTTCTTTCCAATTTTTTTCTCATACATATTTTAATTTTTAAGATCATTGAACTCATATATACATAGATTCAATTCTCAAATTATATGAAATTGCATTTCCTGTGAAAACTATGAGAAAGTAAATTTTTTCTATGAAATTTTATATGAGGTAGACAATTGAATTGAATTTTCTCTAACAATTCTAATAATATTTTTTATTATGTTGATAAACGCAAATTTATAATACTTTATTTACTTTTAGTTTCTTAATTATATTTATTTGATACTATTTCTTTAAAAAACTTGTTTGCAATCATTTTTTTTATATTTGCTTGCATTTAGACTATTTAATATAAATCTATACCTATTCCATTTATTTATAATTTCCGGCTTAATTCATATATTCCTACTTCTTTATTTTTTGTTTTGTTCCTTTTTTCTTCATATTATTTTCTTCTTCTACATACTATCTTTAATTATTATATAAATTTTTGATGTTACTTATGTTGTTTTGTTTTAAAGAATTCCAATGATTTCATTATACCAATATAATATCTGTATAATTTATTTATATTTATTTTTTTTCCATTATATTCAATACAATAACTACTTCTTTAAATTATTTTTCAGATTAATTTTATATGAACTTTTATGAAAATCTAAATTTACATCTCCACAAATATACTTCAAAAAAAGTATTTTAACATTATAGTTTATTCAAATCGAAAATTTAGTTACAAAATTTCTAATTTTTATATTCTTCTAATAATCTTTTAACAGTTTGAAATCGTTGATAAAAGAATGCACATGAACAAGTGGTTGCTGTATTTGAATACTTGCAATCAAATTTATGCATTCCTGTTATATAAACGCATTTCATCAATCATGTTTTTAAGAAGTTGTATATCTTCATTTTTAATATAACAACTACATACTCCTAAAAATGTTTCCAGCTCTTCTACTAACATTTTATTTTATTTTTTATTTTTATTTTTTTTTTTTGTAAGAATGATAAAGATAAATACTTCATATATTTTTAAATATTTTAGAAATATTTTTCATCCAATATGTTTATATCAATAATAAATCTTTTCAAGTCAATAACTTCTTTGTTTTCCTTATCAAAGTAGTAATTGTATAAATTTACTAAATCCATTATATGCTTATATCGTCTTTCGATGATGTGACAATTACATGTATCAGATCCTGATTGTATATTATTTTTACTCCAAGGACAGGTTGTATAGTGTCTCCCATATATAGATTCCATAACTAATTCATACTTTATATCTTTAATTGTTATAAATGTATTTTGTATAAGTTTTCTATGATGATCAAGTATATAGTTATAATTATTTTTTAAAAACTCTTCAATTATATTACTTTTCATACTAAAATGAAACATTTTCAATCAGATGTAAAGTAAAACTAAACCTCTCTAATCAGAAACTTAAACATATAAATAAGTTATTTATGTATATATACATTTAAATTCATATATTTATTTATATATATTTTTATGTATAAAATAAATATACATAGATATATTTTCCAGATATATATAGTTAACATATTTTGAAATACTATTCAGTGTGCGAAGTTTAAGCTGAATGAATTAATAATGATCGATAACAAAAGTATAATAGTTATAGATGTACAGGGTTTCCATATTTCCAACAAGTTTATAGCAAAAGAAGTTAGCATTTCAGATCTAATGGATACACATAATATAAAAACATTTGTTATACATCCACCTTTTAGTTATTCAAGATTAACATTGAGAGAAAGAATTGAATTAGAATGGTTACATACATATCACCATGGATTGCAATGGAACGATGGCAACTCAACATTGTCCGTGTCCAAACACAGCAACTCTGCCGCGAAATTATCCAACGATTCTCTTTTGTGCCGCTGTTCTGTCTTCCATTTGTCCAAACACATCAACTCGTCGCTGGCCAACTTTTGTTCATTATGTTTTGTTCTGGCATTCTTCGAACGCTCTGATTGGTCACTGGCGATAAGAATTGCTGCACAAAACGTGTTGTCCGAGCACCGACGACTTGGTGCCCCCCTCCTTTCCTCGTCGCCTTCTCGCCAACAAACGATCAAAAGCAGCGGGTTGCTCAACTAATTGTCTCCGTGTTTGGACGTCGACATTCAAATCTTTTAAGAACTACTTAAACAGATATATTAAAGATGAAAAGCGAAATATTTGTATGTATGTGAAAGGAGCACAAAAAGCAAAATGGATACAACAACTTACTGGAGAAGACATTATTATATACAATTTAGAAGATATGGGTTGTCAAAGCATAAAAAACTTATATAAGGATAATATCAATGTATATGCATGTAGCTTTCACCATAAACATATGATATGTGCAGAAAAAAACGTTCATTTATTTAAAGATTTTATTATATCATATAAAAATAAAGATAAAATATAACTAAAATAATTCATTAGTTTTATTATATAGATATATGTATAGATGTACTAGAGTTTTATTATCACATATATAAATAAAAAGTATTATTATTATTATTAAGGTTCACTCCTACATAATAGAGAAACAGTAATTTATCATATAATATTGTCTAGAATTGAAAAATAGGAAGACATTCAATAAATTCAAGTATGTATGTATGTATATACCCCATTAATATTAAGGGAGAACGAAAAACAACTAAATATAGGGAAAAAATTATATTGACATTAGAAAAATTTGTCGTATTCTTACCAGAGCGACTGAATAACATTACCAATAAACTGATGGAGACTTAAAATGAAAATTTATAAATCAGGATATGAAAATAAATATTTATATGATTTTACATTGAAATGCGAAAAATAAAGAAACTCAAAATAAAAAAGTAAATGCGTCTTTGGTTATGTGGATATTTTGGAAAAATTAATTTCCGAAATAATTAATTAAAACAGTATATTCATATAAAACATATTGAAATATAATGCAATCTAAAACTTTGTAAAGCAAATATATTGATAATATATAAACGTTTAGAGCATACATATTAATGTATATTCATATTTTCTATACTCCTTTTATTCTATTACAATACATTAACTAATATCGATAAATATATAATGAACAAGTAAGGAAGCCTAAGTTCGAGTGCAATCGAACATTAGATACTCAGCTGTATGCTTTCATTGTTTGTTTGCGTTTGTTCGATATAGGGTGTATTTTATATGAAACGAGTGCTGCATAAACAGGGCGCAGCCACGCCCATTTTCAAAATTTATATCAATCATCCAAATAAGCATACAAATATTATTGTTAGTGCAAAATTTCATCCCTCTATGACTTTTAGTTACAAAGACTTCACGTTACAAATTCCAAAAGGGTGTTCCAGAAATATCTTTGTTAAAAAGTAGGCGTGGTCATAAACCGATTTCAATACATTTTTGCGTGTCTATTAACACATGTTATAAAAGTGTATAAACCAAGTTTCGTCATAATATCTCAATTATTTGTCGAGTTAAAGGCTAAGAAATCTCATATATCCCTTTGTCTAAAAAGAGGCGGTGCCACGCCCATTTTCCAAACTTTTTTATTTTTTGTTTCCGGTCTATTGTAAAACTCATGTCACAAAATTTCAATGAATTATCTTTATATTTCACATAGATATCGCTTAAAATGGTTTTATTAGGTCACTTTATAATACACATATATAAAAGTGGGCGCGGTCGTCAACCGATTTTGGTAATTTTTCGTCCACACATTTGGCTAAGTAAATATATCACGCGTACCAGATTTCATCGATATATCTTTAACGGTTTCTGAGTTATGGCTTATTAAACTTTCAATATTCGCTCCTTAATAAGTGGGCGTGGCACCGCCCATTTTCCAAAATTTTTGTAGTTTTTGTTTTATGTCCATAGTTGGACTCCTGCCACAAAATCTCAGTGATTGATCTTTATATTTGACAGAGATATCGCTTAAAATGTTTTTATTAGGCCCCCTTATATTTCCTATATATAAAAGTGGGCGTGGCCGTCAACCGATTTTGATAATTTTTCGCCAAAACATTTGACTAAGTAATTATATTACGCGTACCGAATTTCATCGATATATCTTCAACGGTTTCTGAGTTATGACTCATAAAACTTTCAATGTCTGCCCCTTAATAAGTGGGCGTGGCACCGCCCATATTCCAAAATTTTTGTGTTTTTTGTTTTATGTCCATAGTTGGACTCATGCGACAAAATTTCAATGATAGATCTTTATATTTGACAGAGATATCGCTTAAAATGGTTTTATTAGGTCACTTTATAATACACATATATAAAAGTGGGCGTGGTCGTAAACCGATTTTGATAATTTTTCGTCAAAACATTTGTCTATGTAAGCAAATTACGCGTACCAAATTTCATCGATATATCTTCAACGGTTTCTGAGTTATGACATATAAAACTTTCAATGTTTGACCCTTAATAAGTGGGCGTGGCACCGCCCATTTTCCAAAACTTCATCAAATTTCTTCATAAGGGCCCGAGCTCAATACGTGGGTAAAATTTTAAAACTCTAGCTATATTAGTGGCTGAGATACCAAATTTCCGATTTTTTCTATATAGGAAAAGTGGGCGTGGTCATGGTCCGATTTCGCCCATTTTCAATACCAACCGTCCCAGTCTCGATACCAACTTGCGTTCCAAATTTCATCAAAATATCTCAATTTTTGCGCGAGTTAGAGTGTTTACAGACGGACGGACGGACGGACGGACGGACAGACGGACGGACGGACGGACGGACGGACGGACGGACGGACGGACGGACATGGCTCAATCGATTTCTCTTTTCACCCTGATCATGTTGATATATATAAGTCTATATCTATCTCGATTATTTCATTCTGTTACAATCCACCGTTATGTGATTAAAACTATAATACTCTGTGTACTAGTACAGCTGAGTATAAAAAGTTGTATTCATGTAGGTATAAGTTTGATTATACAGAAGAAGGCAGCTTATTTATACATTAATAATTTATATGGCTATGCTATGTTACAATATCTCCCCTATAAAAATTGTTTAAATTAGTTAAAAATATTGAAGACTTTAATATTCATAATGTACAAGAAAATTCTTCTATTGGATATATACTAGAAGTAGACTTAGAATATCTATCTTCATTACATGATTGACATAACGATTTACCATTTTGTTCCGAAATAAAAAACAAAATTATAAAATTAAACAAAAACTAATATCAAATTTGAATAATAAAGAAAAGTATATAATTCATTATAGAGTTTTACAACAATACCTTAAAAATTATCTCATTCTGAAAAAAAAAACTCATAGAATTCAACAATTTAATCAATCTGATTTTTTTGTTTTTTTTTTTTTTCAAGTTGTTAGTTAATACAGTTTATGGAAAAACCATGGAAAATGTTGACAAAAGGAAGAATATTAAAATAGTATGTGAGTGGGAAAATAGAGGTAAAAGGTTGGATGCCAGAGGTCTTATAGCAAAACATAATTTTCATAGTTCACTCACATTTACTGATAGCATGAGTGCTATTCAATTACAACAACTTTCTATTTTATATAATAAACCAATTTATATTGGATTTAGTGTATTAGAATTGTCAAAATTAAAAATATACAATTTTCATTATAATTGTATCTAAATATAAGGAAAATGTTAGTTCAAATTATATGGTTACAGATTTATTTATGGAATTTATTTATAATATTAAGACAATCGATTTTTATAATGAAATTCGTAATGATATTCAAACATATTTACATACTTCATAATTTACCTTTGTTAAATAAAAAGGTTCTAGGTATGATGAATAATGAATGTAGTGGAAATATTATATATGAATTTATTGGCCTAAGAGCTAAAATGTATTCATATAGTTTTGGTGAAAATCATGAAGAAATTAAAAAAATTAAAAGTGTGAAAAGATCTATTGTTTCACAACTTTTACGTAATGACTTTAAGAATTGTTTACTTGAAAAAAAATTATATTTTGATTCCATGTATGTTTTTAAATCAAAACTTTATAAAATATATATCCAACAAATTACTAAGTTAGTTTTAAGTTACTCAGATAATATATATATATATATATATATATCAGAAAATGGAATTAATACTCTTGCATGAAGTAATTTTAAAATCTAAAAAGTTGAAATAAAATCACAGTATATATAGATTGAAAGTTGAAATATCTTTATTTATTTAAATTATAATTTTGAAATAAGAATTTCAAAGATAAATGTCCGAAGTTTTAAGTATTAAATTTTGGTTTTTGATTATAATTATATTCAATATGTAGCTTTAAATATGTAATTATTTCCAGTGGTGGTAGTAAGTTGTCAGAGCTATCAAAATATTCCTTATAATATACTACCCAATGTGTTCCATGAACAGCAGAATCATCTAAGTTAACAATATCACATTCTTGAATTCGTGAATATTTCGGTAAAGTGTCACGCATAAAAACACCTTTAAAATATTTTAGCAGTTTACCAAAGTTATTTAATCGATATCAGTAACTGGTCGATTTAATAAATTCCTTGATAGTTTTTTAATTCTGATTTATAAAAAAGGCCATAACCATTCTTATATGGTTTAAGGAAAAGACCTTTACCCATAGCAATGTATTCCATATATCTATTACATCGATTAGCCTCTGCTAGCTATTATTTTCCATTTTTATATCATTTGCAGAACATCAACCTGTAGCTAAACCTGCAAGAGCATATATTACTGTTAGAATTAGAGTTAATGGAAGAAATCATCCTAATTTTGATACAGAACTAACTCGTAATATAATTACTTGAGATTTTTTCCTCTTGAAATTTGAATTTATTGCTTTCTAAGCAATTTCAATAGCATCATTTACATATATTATCAACTTTTTTTCTTTTTTAAAATATTTAAAATATTTTTTAGCAGTCGATGAAAAGAGTTTTTTCTTTGATAATTTTCTTTTAGAATGCTTCTTCTTTCTCTTTCCTCATCTAAATTTAACTTTTATCTTAATTACATTTATTACAAACTAAACGCTTACACGTTCGTTTATATTTATTTATTTTTTATTTATTTAAAAAAAGAAACGATGTATTATCAGACCACAAAGTCTTTTATAATTACTATGTTTAGATTATATTCACTATCAAACTTTTTCAGCTAATATTCGATCAGCTTTATGCCTCTTATTTATATCTTTTGTTTATCAGGAGACAATATTATATCTCCAACAAGATAATTCTTAAAAATATATTTACATATATTTATATACATATATTTGGAATAAGATATTTATAAAAAAACATGTTATTGATAAAGCAATCTCAAAAATAATTTATATAAAAAACTTCTATATGACTAACAAGTAGAACTATCAAATTGCAGATAACTAATAATTTTTTAGTTTTAATATAAAGTCGTAAAGTCGTTATACATCTAAACCCCAAAATTAATATTTAAAAAACTGAATTTTTCAGGAAGGAGAAGAATTCCATTTAAATCACAGAAAGTGAAAAAATACACCTAGATTAAAACAACACATTATTACATAATGATACTTAATAATATAACTTCTAATGAACAAAATATTTTAAGATACTTTTTCTGAAAAGACATATGTGTATATGAAAATACATTAAATTTTTAACTTTTTGAATCTCCACGAATATTCCATAACATCTTATATACAGGATTACAAATATAACACTCTCTATAATCTTATAGATTTTTACTATACAACAGATAAGCATCAGCTTGCTATCAGATTAGCATCAGCTTACTACCAGGTTAGTATCAGCTATACATCAGTCTACTATCACATATACATATTCATATAAAAAGTCTGTAAAAGAGAAAATGAATGATAAGCTATTGAAAGATATAGTAAAAACTAGCAGAATAGCCTCACTTACATTCAAAGAAAATAAAAAAGTAGAGTAGAGAGATTAAAAAACATCTTATATGCACTACATACATACCCTGCAGGAATAAAGAATTCCATACTGGAGACAGTACCAGCATTCTAAAGTTCGTCGGATATCACCGTGTTACAGAAGTAGTTTGCAAGCATTGCAAAGCATTGCAAACTACTTCTGTAACATGGTGATATCCGACGAACTTTAGAATGCTGGTACTGTCTCCAGTATGGAATTCTTTATTCCTGCAGGGTATGTATGTAGTGCATATAAGATGTTTTTTAATCTCTCTACTCTACTTTTATATTTTCTTTGAATGTAAGTGAGGCTATTCTGCTAGTTTTTACTATATCTTTCAATAGCTTATCATTCATTTTCTCTTTTACAGACTTTTTATATGAATATGTATATGTGATAGTAGACTGATGAATAGCTGATACTAACCTGGTAGTAAGCTGATGCTAATCTGATAGCAAGCTGATGCTTATCTGTTGTATAGTAAAAATCTATAAGATTATAGAGAGTGTTATATTTGTAATCCTGTATATAAGATGTTATGGAATATTCGTGGAGATTCAAAAAGTTAAAAATTTAATGTATTTTCATATACACATATGTCTTTTCAGAAAAAGTATCTTAAAATATTTTGTTCATTAGAAGTTATATTATTAAGTATCATTATGTAATAATGTGTTGTTTTAATCTAGGTGTATTTTTTCACTTTCTGTGATTTAAATGGAATTCTTCTCCTTCCTGAAAAATTCAGTTTTTTAAATATTCATTTTGGGGTTTAGATGTATAAAGACTTTACGACTTTATATTAAAACTAAAAAATTATTAGTTATCTGCAATTTGATAGTTCTACTTGTTAGTCATATAGAAGTTTTTTATATAAATTATTTTTGAGATTGCTTTATCAATAACATGTTTTTTTATAAATATCTTATTCCAAATATATGTATATAAATATATGTAAATATATTTTTAAGAATTATCTTGTTGGAGATATAATATTGTCTCCTGATAAACAAAAGATATAAATAAGAGGCATAAAGCTGATCGAATATTAGCTGAAAAAGTTTGATAGTGAATATAA
The DNA here is from genome assembly GCA_960531455.1 of Urophora cardui. Classification (NCBI taxonomy): domain Eukaryota; kingdom Metazoa; phylum Arthropoda; class Insecta; order Diptera; family Tephritidae; genus Urophora; species Urophora cardui. Next base: position 19,621,246 of record OY482675.1, on the reverse strand, counting down.
TCTAAACATAGTAATTATAAAAGACTTTGTGGTCTGATAATACATCGTTTCTTTTTTTAAATAAATAAAAAATAAATAAATATAAACGAACGTGTAAGCGTTTAGTTTGTAATAAATGTAATTAAGATAAAAGTTAAATTTAGATGAGGAAAGAGAAAGAAGAAGCATTCTAAAAGAAAATTATCAAAGAAAAAACTCTTTTCATCGACTGCTAAAAAATATTTTAAATATTTTAAAAAAGAAAAAAAGTTGATAATATATGTAAATGATGCTATTGAAATTGCTTAGAAAGCAATAAATTCAAATTTCAAGAGGAAAAAATCTCAAGTAATTATATTACGAGTTAGTTCTGTATCAAAATTAGGATGATTTCTTCCATTAACTCTAATTCTAACAGTAATATATGCTCTTGCAGGTTTAGCTACAGGTTGATGTTCTGCAAATGATATAAAAATGGAAAATAATAGCTAGCAGAGGCTAATCGATGTAATAGATATATGGAATACATTGCTATGGGTAAAGGTCTTTTCCTTAAACCATATAAAAATGGTTATGGCCTTTTTTATAAATCAGAATTAAAAAACTATCAAGGAATTTATTAAATCGACCAGTTACTGATATCGATTAAATAACTTTGGTAAACTGCTAAAATATTTTAAAGGTGTTTTTATGCGTGACACTTTACCGAAATATTCACGAATTCAAGAATGTGATATTGTTAACTTAGATGATTCTGCTGTTCATGGAACACATTGGGTAGTATATTATAAGGAATATTTTGATAGCTTTGACAACTTACTACCACCACTGGAAATAATTACATATTTAAAGCTACATATTGAATATAATTATAATCAAAAACCAAAATTTAATACTTAAAACTTCGGACATTTATGTTTGAAATTCTTATTTCAAAATTATAATTTAAATAAATAAAGATATTTCAACTTTCAATCTATATATACTGTGCTTTTATTTCAACTTTTTAGATTTTAAAATTACTTCATGCAAGAGTATTAATTCCATTTTCTGATATATATATATATATATATATATTATCTGAGTAACTTAAAACTAACTTAGTAATTTGTTGGATATATATTTTATAAAGTTTTGATTTAAAAACATACATGGAATCAAAATATAATTTTTTTTCAAGTAAACAATTCTTAAAGTCATTACGTAAAAGTTGTGAAACAATAGATCTTTTCACACTTTTAATTTTTTTAATTTCTTCATGATTTTCACCAAAACTATATGAATACATTTTAGCTCTTAGGCCAATAAATTCATATATAATATTTCCACTACATTCATTATTCATCATACCTAGAACCTTTTTATTTAACACAGGTAAATTATGAAGTATGTAAATATGTTTGAATATCATTACGAATTTCATTATAAAAATCGATTGTCTTAATATTATAAATAAATTCCATAAATAAATCTGTAACCATATAATTTGAACTAACATTTTCCTTATATTTAGATACAATTATAATGAAAATTGTATATTTTTAATTTTGACAATTCTAATACACTAAATCCAATATAAATTGGTTTATTATATAAAATAGAAAGTTGTTGTAATTGAATAGCACTCATAATAATAATAATACAATGGCGCTATTATAACTCTGACGAGTTTTATGGCCGAGCTTCTCTCCCAATTCGAGGTGTGCTCCTTTTTGTTTTTCCTACTAATTGGGTGGACCTACAGTTTTATGCCGGCTCCGAACGGCGAATGCATTTTTTGTGAGAAGCTTTTTCATGGCAGAAATACTCTCGGAGGGTATGCCGCCCACTGCCGAGAGGTGACCGCTGCTCTTAAAAAACCCAATAATCGGATTTTTACTAATTAGAAAAATTGTTTTGGTGTTTGGCTCGGAGCGTGGTTTGAACCCGAGACCTCTGGCATAGCAGGCGAGCACTCTACCCACTGCACCACAGCAGCACTCATGCTATCAGTAAATGTGAGTGAACTATGAAAATTATGTTTTGCTATAAGACCTCTGGCATCCAACCTTTTACCTCTATTTTCCCACTCACATACTATTTTAATATTCTTCCTGTTGTCAACATTTTCCATGGTTTTTCCATAAACTGTATTAACTAACAACTTGAAAAAAAAAAAAACAAAAAAATCAGATTGATTAAATTGTTGAATTCTATGAGTTTTTTTTTTCAGAATGAGATAATTTTTAAGGTATTGTTGTAAAACTCTATAATGAATTATATACTTTTCTTTATTATTCAAATTTGATATTAGTTTTTGTTTAATTTTATAATTTTGTTTTTTATTTCGGAACAAAATGGTAAATCGTTATGTCAATCATGTAATGAAGATAGATATTCTAAGTCTACTTCTAGTATATATCCAATAGAAGAATTTTCTCGTACATTATGAATATTAAAGTCTTCAATATTTTTAACTAATTTAAACAATTTTTATAGGGGAGATATTGTAACATAGCATAGCCATATAAATTATTAATGTATAAATAAGCTGCCTTCTTCTGTATAATCAAACTTATACCTACATGAATACAACTTTTTCATTATATATTTATCGATATTAGTTAATGTATTGTAATAGAATAAAAGGAGTATAGAAAATATGAATATACATTAATATGTATGCTCTAAACGTTTATATATTATCAATATATTTGCTTTACAAAGTTTTAGATTGCATTATATTTCAATATGTTTTATATGAATATACTGTTTTAATTAATTATTTCGGAAACTAATTTTTCCAAAATATCCACATAACCAAAGACGCATTTACTTTTTTATTTTGAGTTTCTTTATTTTTCGCATTTCAATGTAAAATCATATAAATATTTATTTTCATATCCTGATTTATAAATTTTCATTTTAAGTCTCCATCAGTTTATTGGTAATGTTATTCAGTCGCTCTGGTAAGAATACGACAAATTTTTCTAATGTCAATATAATTTTTTCCCTATATTTAGTTGTTTTTCGTTCTCCCTTAATATTAATGGGGTATATACATACATACATACTTGAATTTATTGAATGTCTTCCTATTTTTCAATTCTAGACAATATTATATGATAAATTACTGTTTCTCTATTATGTAGGAGTGAACCTTAATAATAATAATAATACTTTTTATTTATATATGTGATAATAAAACTCTAGTACATCTATACATATATCTATATAATAAAACTAATGAATTATTTTAGTTATATTTTATCTTTATTTTTATATGATATAATAAAATCTTTAAATAAATGAACGTTTTTTTCTGCACATATCATATGTTTATGGTGAAAGCTACATGCATATACATTGATATTATCCTTATATAAGTTTTTTATGCTTTGACAACCCATATCTTCTAAATTGTATATAATAATGTCTTCTCCAGTAAGTTGTTGTATCCATTTTGCTTTTTGTGCTCCTTTCACATACATACAAATATTTCGCTTTTCATCTTTAATATATCTGTTTAAGTAGTTCTTAAAAGATTTGAATGTCGACGTCCAAACACGGAGACAATTAGTTGAGCAACCCGCTGCTTTTGATCGTTTGTTGGCGAGAAGGCGACGAGGAAAGGAGGGGGGCACCAAGTCGTCGGTGCTCGGACAACACGTTTTGTGCAGCAATTCTTATCGCCAGTGACCAATCAGAGCGTTCGAAGAATGCCAGAACAAAACATAATGAACAAAAGTTGGCCAGCGACGAGTTGATGTGTTTGGACAAATGGAAGACAGAACAGCGGCACAAAAGAGAATCGTTGGATAATTTCGCGGCAGAGTTGCTGTGTTTGGACACGGACAATGTTGAGTTGCCATCGTTCCATTGCAATCCATGGTGATATGTATGTAACCATTCTAATTCAATTCTTTCTCTCAATGTTAATCTTGAATAACTAAAAGGTGGATGTATAACAAATGTTTTTATATTATGTGTATCCATTAGATCTGAAATGCTAACTTCTTTTGCTATAAACTTGTTGGAAATATGGAAACCCTGTACATCTATAACTATTATACTTTTGTTATCGATCATTATTAATTCATTCAGCTTAAACTTCGCACACTGAATAGTATTTCAAAATATGTTAACTATATATATCTGGAAAATATATCTATGTATATTTATTTTATACATAAAAATATATATAAATAAATATATGAATTTAAATGTATATATACATAAATAACTTATTTATATGTTTAAGTTTCTGATTAGAGAGGTTTAGTTTTACTTTACATCTGATTGAAAATGTTTCATTTTAGTATGAAAAGTAATATAATTGAAGAGTTTTTAAAAAATAATTATAACTATATACTTGATCATCATAGAAAACTTATACAAAATACATTTATAACAATTAAAGATATAAAGTATGAATTAGTTATGGAATCTATATATGGGAGACACTATACAACCTGTCCTTGGAGTAAAAATAATATACAATCAGGATCTGATACATGTAATTGTCACATCATCGAAAGACGATATAAGCATATAATGGATTTAGTAAATTTATACAATTACTACTTTGATAAGGAAAACAAAGAAGTTATTGACTTGAAAAGATTTATTATTGATATAAACATATTGGATGAAAAATATTTCTAAAATATTTAAAAATATATGAAGTATTTATCTTTATCATTCTTACAAAAAAAAAAAATAAAAATAAAAAATAAAATAAAATGTTAGTAGAAGAGCTGGAAACATTTTTAGGAGTATGTAGTTGTTATATTAAAAATGAAGATATACAACTTCTTAAAAACATGATTGATGAAATGCGTTTATATAACAGGAATGCATAAATTTGATTGCAAGTATTCAAATACAGCAACCACTTGTTCATGTGCATTCTTTTATCAACGATTTCAAACTGTTAAAAGATTATTAGAAGAATATAAAAATTAGAAATTTTGTAACTAAATTTTCGATTTGAATAAACTATAATGTTAAAATACTTTTTTTGAAGTATATTTGTGGAATTTATGATTCTGTAAGAATAAGTCTGAAAATTTTAAATATGTACGTGCATATACAAGATATTTGTGGAGATGTAAATTTAGATTTTCATAAAAGTTCATATAAAATTAATCTGAAAAATAATTTAAAGAAGTAGTTATTGTATTGAATATAATGGAAAAAAAATAAATATAAATAAATTATACAGATATTATATTGGTATAATGAAATCATTGGAATTCTTTAAAACAAAACAACATAAGTAACATCAAAAATTTATATAATAATTAAAGATAATATGTAGAAGAAGAAAATAATATGAAGAAAAAAGGAACAAAACAAAAAATAAAGAAGTAGGAATATATGAATTAAGCCGGAAATTATAAATAAATGGAATAGGTATAGATTTATATTAAATAGTCTAAATGCAAGCAAATATAAAAAAAATGATTGCAAACAAGTTTTTTAAAGAAATAGTATCAAATAAATATAATTAAGAAACTAAAAGTAAATAAAGTATTATAAATTTGCGTTTATCAACATAATAAAAAATATTATTAGAATTATTAGAGAAAATTCAATTCAATTGTCTACCTCATATAAAATTTCATAGAAAAAATTTACTTTCTCATAGTTTTCACAGGAAATGCAATTTCATATAATTTGAGAATTGAATCTATGTATATATGAGTTCAATGATCTTAAAAATTAAAATATGTATGAGAAAAAAATTGGAAAGAAAAAAATAATGAAGCAATAATAGTAAATAAATGAAGTAAGTATAAAACATAAGTACGATTTCTACTAAAATATCTATAATGTACACAAACTAAAAAAAAAAAAAACAAAAAAAAAATGTAGTTGCAAACAATATAAAGAAATAGTATTGAAGAAATATAATTAATGAAACTATAAAATTAAACTTTGAAGAAGACTAAAAAACTGATATGAATATGTATATATGTATGATGGTAATGATCTTAAAAATTAAATTATGAATGATGTATGTATATATGAGAATAATGAGATTTTACAGAATGAATGCATTAATATTCATGTATGTGTTGTAAGTATTAAAACTTGTTGACTTCGACTTTTGGGGAAATTTAGATAATAATATTAGAATTGTTAAAGAAAATGCAATGCAGTTTTCTACCTCATTTAAAATTTCACAGGAAAACATTTTCTTTCTCACAGGAAATCCATTTTCATATAATTTGGGAATTGAATGCATATATATATGAGATTAATGATCTTAAAAATTAAAATATGTATGAGAAAAAAAAATAGGAAAGAAAAAAAAATAATGAATAATAGTAAATAAATGAAATAAGTATAAAAAATAAGTAAGATTTCTACTAAAATATCTATAATGTACACAAATAAAAAAAATAAACAAAAAAAATTAGTTGCAAATGATAATTTATAAAGAAATAGTATTGAATAAATATAATAAAAGAAATTATAAAATTAAATTTTGAAGAAGACTAAACACTGATATGAGGTTAATAAAATATGAATGTATAGGAATTTGTATATATGTACATATGTATGTGGATATGAATAAAAGTATGTATTGTAAGTAATTAAAAAAAAAAAAAATATATATATATATATACATATATGTATATTTATAATAATATAAAAATAGTTATATGAGTTTTCATAAGAAATACATATAATAATACATTATGATAATTAAAAAATTTATAACTTTAAAAGTATAAAAAATAAACTTGTAGCAATAAATTGAAATCTTCAGTATTCTTTAAAACAAAGCAAAATAAATAGTTAAATTTGTAATTCATATAATAATCAAAGATATTACGTAGAAGAAAAAATGGTTAAGAAGAAGTAGGAGAAAAAATAATGTGGAATAGATTATATTTGTGAAGTAGAAGAAGTTTGGAAACTTATGGATTTCTATTATAATATAGTCGTTAATATAAACAAATGTAAAAATTGTACTTTTACTCAATAAAGAATAAATTAATAAAATAAATTTTATATAAAATATACATATATTTGTTTTAACTTTTACTTAAAATGGGAAATCTAAAAGTAAGTATACATGGCTGTTTACGTTTCCTTCCCTCATAGCTAGCTATCATCATACACTTATATACATAAATATAAGTATATAGTATATCAACATATGTATTTACATATATTCAAAGATTTCTACATTCAACTTAAACGAAGAAAAAAAAAAACAAAAATCTCCTCTATGACGCACCTCATAAAGTTCTATAGAGGGTTTGAAATTGCTTAGCTACTTTTGCTGCATTTGCTTTTGCTTTGCTTTTGCTAACGAAAAGTAAATTAGCAAACTCGGCCAGCCAAGTATTCAGCTGAGCCGTGTTTGCTTGTATAGTTAAGCAAAGCAACGCGATTTGGGGGATTTCATTTTACTTCCAGCAATTAGTTGTGTCTTTGCATTTTTTCTGCTTTTGCTTATTTTGCTGAAACGATTTGTTTACGCATATTTCGATTTTTTATAGATATTTACTTATGTATGTATGTATGTACACATAATATGTATGTATGTCCATTTGTAAACATCTTTTCATGTTGAATTTTGCTTAAAAACTAGTTTCAGCAAAATAAGCAACTGTAAGCAAAAATTTACCACTCAACTAATTGCTGGAAGTAAAAGCAACCCTCAAATTGAGTTGCTTGACTTAACTATACAAGCAAACACGACTCAGCTGAAAACTGAAGCGAATGATTCGTGTTTTCGTTTTTGGCTCGGCTGAATTCAGCAATAAGCAAAAAACATCGGCTATTGCTGTTTTGCAGCAAGCATATTCAAACCCTGGTTCTATACGTGTACATGTTTGAATTTCTCCCCAACATTGGTAACATACAAGCGGAGGAAATATATGTAGGTTTGTTTATACATGTTTATATGTATCTTCATAGATACATATTCATACAGGTTTATACATACATGTTTATATGTATCTTCATAGATGTCAGCTTTTTAGTATAGACAACAAATATTCACTGTCTACCGCCAGATGGCGCAATTATCGCTGAGCTTACCCTACTTACCCTATTCAACGTTAGATGTCGCCACATTAGACTGTGTCTTTTTTGTGAAAAATGGTGAAAAAATGCTTGTGACGCTACAACAAACACATGAAAACATTAGGGTGTTGTTTTCTAAAAGCTCTCCATACAAATTGTTGTTATAATGTTAAAAGCTTACCCGAAAAAGTGAGCCAGAACATACATAAATACACTACTCTAGAGGTATGCATAGGATATAAATTAGTGGGAACAACATGCCTTTACCTGGATATGTGAATCATGAGAAAATAATGAAGAGTTCCGGAGATACGGCCCAAAAACGTCGCCCATCGGCCACAAAATCAAGTTTTTTGAAATTTTTAAGCGCCAAGCGGCACGTGTTAATATGATCCAATCGTTCTTAAACTTTGGCTATCTTAAAATCTGCAAAGGCTGATCATTTTATGGGGTTCCCGTTGACAAAATTCCTCAAAAAATTTCCCCTCCCTATCACTGCGGTCACCCTAATACCCATATATAAAAGTGGGCGTGGTCGTCAACCGATTTCGACAATTTTTCATCCAAACATTTGCCTGAGTAAGTAAATCAGGCATACCAAATTTCATCGATATATCTGCTATGGTTTCTGAGTTATGGCTTATACAACTTTCAATGTTTGGCCCTTAATAAGTGGGCGTGGCACCGCCCATTTTTCAAAACTTCACCAAATTTCTTCATAAGGGCCTGAGCTCTACACGTGGGTGAAATTTTGTCATCGCAGCTCCATTAGTGACTGAGATACCAAATTTCCGATTTTTACTATATAGGGGAGGTGGGCGTGGTCATGGTCCGATTTCGCCCATTTTCAATACCATCCGTTCCTGTCTTGATACCAACTTGCATTCCAAATTTCATCAAAATATTTCAATTTTTGCGCGAGTTATCGTACGTAAAGACGGACAGACGGACGGACATGGCTCAATCGATTTCTCTTTTCACCCTGATCATTTTGATATATATAACTCTATATCTATCTCGATTATTTCGTTCTGTTACAATCCACCGTTAGGAAATCAAAACTATAATACTCTGTGTACTAGTACAGCTGAGTATAAAAAACAAAGTTTTGGCCAAATCGATGCAAGGACATGACTACCTCCCATATGTCCTTGATTTTAAAGTTGTGATTTCAACTTCAATTTCAAACAGAATGAAATCAAATTTGGCATATATTTATAGAATTATGCTTTTAAACCAGGTTATAAGTTTTTTTCTTTTATGTGAAAGGATATAACTACCTCCCATATATTGTGGGGTAAAAATGTAATCCTTATTTGTAATATGGAATATATTTTTACCCCACATGGCGATCCTGCCAAAATTTTAAAAGGACCACAATTTTTATTCTGACTAAGTCTGACTAATTCGCTATCTTAGACGATTTACACACTACAAGCGATATACAATTTCTATTCTGATGAATACGTACGCCAAGCGGTATATAATTAGAGCGTAATAATATACAATTTGCATACATACATGTAAGAAGTAGAAGCAGCAGCGCTGAACATCATTGAACAGTACTTAGACGGGGAAAAGACGCATTAACTTACGAATAGAGCAACAACAAAAAGTAGAATGGGGAAACAACAGTCTAAAAACGAAAACATCGTAGTCGAAAATCTGAATAATGCCCAGACGCAAAGCACAGTTGGAGATACACTAATTTATGTTATCTTATTTGTCGTAATAATACTTATTATTTTTAAAATTAATGAATATTATAAAAAGTATGTTAAAAAGCAAATAAGAAAGAGTACCGATATACTGAATAAAGTTTAAACAATAATTTTTATTTTTTTTCATACATTCCTCATGTCCATTACCAAACTAGTTGCGATTTTAAGAAATTTAAAGAAGTCTCCAAATAGAACATATTCGGAAGAATTCATAAACAAAACTTTACGGGAAATTGCCCAAATAGAACTACAGGTGAGACATCTGAATTCACCAGAAGATTTAATTCAATTTTCACTTATTACAAACAATATAAAGAAATACTTAAAACCAAATACCACCATGGCATCTTTCGATATATCTACAGCCGCAAAAATCATTCCCGAATTTGATGGGAATAAAACAAAACTTACAAATTTTTTAGGTATGATAGAATTCTATGCATCCACATTACCAGCTAATGCACAAGTTACCTTAGTAAAATTTGTATTAGCCACAAAATTATCAGATACAGTCAAAAATAGGATACTGGTAGATACAAAACCAGAAAATATCCAACAGCTCAAAGATATCCTATCTAAAAATTTTAAACCATTAAAAAACCAGAGTCATATTCACTCTGAATTAGCTAAAGCATTTCAAGGCAATTTCAGCGTTGAGAAATATGCCTCAAGGATTGAAAACTTGATAGCTCAATTGAACGAAATGCAAATAGCAGAGAATAGCGAGACGAATAGATCAATCGTAGTTAAACTCAATGTCCAACTAGGCTTAAACTCCTTTAAAAATGGATTAAATAATCCAATAAAAACCTCAGTAATAACTGCAAAACCTAATTCTTTTAAAGATGCAGTAAATCTAGCCATTGAACTACAAAAAAGCTTAGCACCAATGAGATACAACAGAGACACGCACGACTCGAATAACATGAGCGGCAACCGACAAAATAACTGGAATCGCCAAAGTAATAATGGCAACAAACAAAATTATAATTACTCAAATAACAGTAAGGGTGAAAATAATAGTTGGAACCGTCGAAAAGGAAACCAACAATATACTAACAAAAATAATTCGTCATATAATAATAATAGTAATCGTAATAATAATAATAATAATTCGTCACACAATAACCATCGTAGTAACTATTCTAATACTCAAAAGAATAATTCCTACAATGAGCAGAAAAACCAGGGAAACTAAAAACCCCCCGGATTCTTAATTCCTGTAGCACTAATGAAAGAAACTCTAACTTCATTAAAATAAGAATAAACCATAGCATTGTTACGCTACTTGTTGACTCCGGGGCAGACCTTTCAATACTAAAAGAAAATGCTGTCAATAAAAATAAAATTCATTTCAGCAAAACACAAACATTCTCAGGTGTAACTAATACCAATTTTGAAAGTTTAGGATCCATTAACGCTCAACTAAAGTTACAAGACCAAATTCTATATCACACATTCCATCTAATAAGGAAGAGTTTAAATTTAAAAACCGATGGTATTCTAGGTCGAGATTTTCTTTTAAAACATAGGTGTAAAATAGATTTTGAGACATTGACCTTAGAGATAAATACACCAGAAGACAAAACGGTATTACCACTATATACTAGTATAGAATCTGAAAATAAACAAGCAAAAATGCTCCAAGTTTTGAATAACAGATTTGATGACATAAAATACAGACTCAAAATCGGCAATACCGATAAAGACACGAAGAATAAAATCCTTCAAATATGCGAAGAATTTCAAAAAGTTTTTCATCATGAACAGGAGAAATTGTCTACAACTAACTTCTACGTACAGACCATTTCAACAATTAACGATACACCTGTCTACATAAGAAACTATAGAATTCCAAAAATTCAACAAGACGAGATAGACAAGCAAGTCATAGAATTACTAAAAAACGATATAATTGAACCATCAACGAGTCCATATAATTCACCTATTTTATTGGTACCAAAGAAAAAAGGTAGCAAAGACCAGTGGCGACTAGTAGTAGATTTTAGAACACTAAATAAAAAAATAGTAGATGACAAATTTCCTATCACTAGGATAGAAGACGTATTAGACAAATTATCGAAGGCAAGATTTTTCTCAACTCTTGACATGACAAGCTCTTTTCATCAGATCCCTCTACATAAAAATTGTCGTCAACTAACTGCATTTTCAACCAAATCAGGTCATTACCAATTTAAAAGGTTACCATTTGGACTAAAAATATCGACAAATAGTTTTCAAAGAATGCTTACATTAGCTTTAAATGGCTTAGAAGATGCAGCCTTCATATATGTAGATGATATAATTATATTCGGATCAGATTTAGAAACCCATAATAAAAACTTAACCAAAGTTTTTGAACGTCTTAAAGAATACAACCTAAAACTAAATGCTGAAAAGTGTAACTTTCTTAAAACAGAAGTAGTATATCTTGGTCACTTAATAACTTCTGAAGGGTTAAAAACAGATCCAGCAAAACATGAGGTGATAAGAAACTATCCAACACCTAAAAATGCAGACGAAACGCGTAGATTTGTAGCATTTTGCAACTATTACAGACGCTTCATCGAGAATTTCGCACAAATTGCCAGACCTTTGAACGCATTACTTTCAAAAAGTAAAATTTTTGATTGGGACAAAGACTGCGATACCGCATTTGAAACACTTAAACATAAACTAATATCACCACCGGTACTAAGATATCCAGATTTTAACAGAACTTTTATATTAACTACAGACGCATCAAATTATGCTCTGGGAGCAGTTCTCTCACAAGGTGAGATAGGAAAAGATAGACCGATAGCCTTTGCAAGTAGAACACTGAATAAATATGAAATGAATAAACCAGTTATAGAAAAAGAACTATTAGGTATTTATTGGGGTATAAATTATTTTAGACCTTACCTATTTGGTAAGAAATTTATAATTGTCACTGATCACAGACCATTAGTAAGCCTTTTTACACATAGAGACCCATCATCTAAACTTACTAGGATCAGATTAAATTTAATGGAATATGATTTTGAGATAATTTTTAAACAAGGAAAAATGAATACGAATGCAGATGGACTTTCTAGATTGCAGCTAGATGCAAATAAATTAAAGGAGATGATACCAAAAGATATAAATGTCTTGACCAGACAAATGACAAAGAAAGCTAATCCAGAAAAGACTGGAATAAGACAGCAAGCCACACCCACCTATGAGCCTCGCAACCTCTATATTTGGGACGCTATATCGCTGTCAGATATTTACAAAGTATGGAAATTAAAATTTAGAGGAGTAAACACAACGCATAATGATATAAGCGTGCTAGATGATAAATCTAGGAATACAACAATTGTCGAATTCAGCATTAACCCACCATCAGACATTAAATTGATTCTGAGGAAGCTGTTCGAACATGCACAAGAGGCCAATATAAATATGATGGCACTCGAGATTAATAGTGAGATTTTCAAACAATTTGAAATCAATCACTTTAAAAAGGTTTTTAATGAAATACAAAAGGGAAAAATAAATCCTTTGAAAGTTATATTATACAAATCTCCTCAAGAAATTAAAGATATTAAAAGAAGTATTAATAAATTAAAACAGAAATACGTGTGGAAAAATATGCATAAAATGGTCAAAGCATATATTAATAAGTGTGAAAAATGTGCCACTAGTAAGATTACAAGGCACACAAAAGAAATTTTTGTAGAAACTGATACACCCAATTCATCATTTGAGACTTATTATTATGTTAATGAACTGAAACTAAAGTTAAGATATGCACAAAGCAAAGCAAAAGGTATGTTAATAAATGCAAAGAAACAACAAACAAATGCACAAAAGAAATATAATGTTGCAAATTTTAAAACAAATGATTATGTTTATATTAAAGTAGACAATAAGAAAAAATTAGATAAACCTTACAAGGGACCTTTCAAGATAATTAAACAAAAGGGTCCAAATAGCTTTTTAAAAATAAACAACAAACTAACTAAAATACATAATAACAATTTAATTAAATGTAAAAGTTATGATAAGAAATAATCAATTTATAAACACACAAATTTGTAGAATTATTCTAAGGAACAATTCTAAAATTTTTTTCTTAAGGGGTAGGATGTAGTGCATGTAGAATAAGAGTACATAGATACGTACATAAATATAGCATAGAATAAAAATGCATTGATATACATACATACATACATACATAAGTACACAAATATATTTCTAGATATACATATCTACATATGTATATATTCATAATAACAGCACACAGTACACAAATATATTTCTTGATATACATATCTACATATGTACTAGGGATTCCAATTTTTCTGATATTTACGATCCCGGGATTTTCGGTATTTTATTTTATAATCCCGGGATCCCGGGATTTATCCCGGGATTTGGACTTTAATTACACAGGCCGAAAAAATTTTCAAAAAATTTTCTAACCTAAATAAAATTCTACTTTTCTAAAGGATTTCGGTGCGCTGATTCTGAATCTGAAGTCGGATTTTCGGTAATATGTATAGGTTTTGAGATATTCATGTCCAAAGAGGCGAAAAATGCGATTTTTTGCTATATTCACTGCTCAATCTGTTAAATTACTTACTTTCATTAAAAGATGATTGCAGCTATTGAAAGAACGATCATTTCTCTTGAAAACAGCGCTTTGCTTTTTCGGGTATCTTATTCAGATATCTACGTTGTCTTCAAAAGAAATGATCGTGCTTCCAATAGATGTAATCAGTTTTTAATGAATGTCAGTAATTTTAAAAATATTGAGGTGTGAATATGGCCACAAACTGCGTTTTTCGCCTCTTTGGACATGAATATCTCAAAAACTACACCGAAATCCTTTTGAAACGTAGAATTTTATTTCTGTTACAAAAATTTTTCGACCAGTATTATTTTCCAACATTTGGGGTTGAAAAAAGTAAATAAAAGTAAAAGTAAATATGAAAAAGTGTATTTTTATGTAGAATGCTAGAAAAATAAAAAAAACCATGCTAAACAAGTCTGCGATACTTGTCTTATTTCTACTCGTTTTTATTCAGCGATACGCAAATTGTATAAGTCCAAAAAGCGAAGAAAATTGTGTAAGTCCAAAATATTTACATGAACACAAATTTTTTTTTTCATTTAGAAATTTTTTTATTTTTTGTTTTTTGTCTCTCCTACAAAGTTTGAAAAAAGGACTTACACAATTTGCATTCTAAGCTAGCGAAATACATTTTTAGAGAAACGCTACAACTTTAAAATGCAAAGAAAAAATAGATTTTTATTGCCATTTTTTATTATTTCATTAGTAACAAAATAAAATAGGAATGTAAAATCATTCGTATTATTTAATAATACCTAAGAGTTACTTTAAAAAGCACAACCAACAACGAAAATTACAAACATTTGGTGAACAAAACATTTGCCTTTGCAGTTGGTAGATACTTTTAGGATATTAATAAAAAGGCTTGCAATCATTTGATAATTTCCAATAGAAATTTTTTTAGAATTTAACGACGAACTTTGTTTAAGCGAATATTTCCAAGCTTGCCGAAAAATTCAGAAAATTAATGCAACTTCTGAATAGATAAATATCGGAGGCAAAATTTTGATATGAATTCCGAGTATGCAGCTGCGTATTTAATTTTAGTAGAGTGTTGTAAGACTATCAAGTCTAATTAAAATTTTGTTTCCATTTTCTTCCATTATGTACTTTCCGTGTGGGAAAATTCCAAAAAACATTTGAGAAATAAATGACCAAAAATCAGGAAATAGAAATTATCAAATGAATTTTGCCACAAGCTAAAAGCTTTAAAAAATACCTAACGTACGTTTCCCTACAACGCGTACTTCAACAAAAAAAATTTAATTATTAAAAAAAAATCAAAAATTGTAATCCTTATTTTGACTAATCGACTTTTTTATTCTAGCAAAAATGTCGCACTTTCTTCCGACTGTCACATTTTTTTGTTCTCTTCCACACAGACTGAACACTTTTTTAGGGATGTTTGTTCTATTGACGAAATATAAAACTGGCCCGACTACGGGCAACATTTTCTGCTCTTAGCACAAGTAAAAGGTTGCATTATTTTTGTTTCATTCATCACATGAAAAATGCAACACTTTGATAGGACACAGGACACATGTTGATAATGCTGCAATGTAATAATGCAACATTTTCATTCAGAATAGGAAATGCTGTTAGTATACAGATCTGAGACCAATAAAAATTATATAAAATATAACTTTTCTTTGCTATAATAGCGGAATATTCTCTCTTTATCTTATCCCGAAAATCCCGGGATAAAATTCTATCCCGGGATTTTCGGGGAGTCAGAAAGGGCGGGATCCCGGGATCCCGGGATCCCGGGATTGGAATCCCTAATATGTACATATTCATAATATCAGCACTTCTTTACAAAATGCAAAACAACCAAAAAGACAAGACACTAGCTTATCGCATTACACATGTCGCCTTCACGGCACAAGCGAACGACAGCAAGAGGTGTTATGTGACATGGGCTAATGATCGCTGGCTTGGTTACAGACATAAGTACTTGGCTATTTATTAAGTGCTATGTGACGTGGGTCAACGATCGTCGGGAATTTGTTTTGATTGAAAAAATCATTTTTGTTATTGACGACAAATTTATGACAAAGCATTTTGGAGAAAATGCAATAAATTAAAGTCAGCAATTTTATTAAAGTATGTGTATGTGTATATCTTTTGTTATTTAGTTTGTAAGCCGAATTTTAGTATATATAAGCAAGTACAAATTTTTAAATAAACTAGAATCTAAACTGAGCCTTTAGCATTCTCATTTACACGGAGCGCTTGTCGCTACAGTTCTAGGCGTGCTACGCTTAAATAGCAAATCCTTCTCTTTCCTGAATGAATATTGCGATCCTTGGAACGGATACGCATATGCACTTCAGTATTATTGGACTTTTGAATCCAGATCTAATCCTAACCAGGACACTTCTTGTGCGTTAGAATCGGTAAAGATGTAATCCATCGCATTCCTTATATTCAATATTCCAAATAAGGATTACATTTTTTACCCAACAATATCCTTAATTTTAAAATTGTGATTTCAACTTCAATTTCAAACAGAATGAAATGAAATTTGGTGTATGTTTATGGAATTATGTTTTTAAACTAAGTGACAAGTTTCGTCCTTTTAAGTGTAAGGACATGACTACCTCTCATATATCCTTTTTTACAGAAAGTAATTTTTAGATTAACATGTAATCACAATACATTAAAATCTAACTATAACATATATAATTATCCTTTTAAAATCAAGGATGGACTATTCCCATTTGGTATTTGCAAAAAATGGTTCTAAAGAAAATTACTCTTAAATTTGTTTAGAAAATATGTTGGTTGTTATAGTTTAATGCATTATTTTATTGCAAAATGTCAATATGATTTTGGCACATATCAAATTGTAACTTTTAAAAGCGCAATATTATTAGAGTTAACATAAAAATACTTTTTTATTATAAAATTTTTCCATGTAAAAATAAAATTTTTGGGATGTTAAATAAAGTACTAAATTAGCGATTTCCGGCATAATTTTTGAACCTTTTTCGCTTTTGGTAGCAAGACCTCCTAGCATAGGATCGAAAATTAAAATAAAAAAATAGTCGTTTTTTCTTGTTTTTTTTAATTTTGTCAAACTTTGTAAAATTTTATGTGTCTCACCTAAACAAGTTAGTATTACATGTATGTTTTTTTGTTAGTATTTGTAATAAATTTATAAAAACTGTATATTATATCCAATTAGGCTAATTTCCTATAGCATGAGAGAAAAAATAGTTCAATATATTAATTTTGGTAAATTTTTTCCATACCATATATATAAGGTTCTGTAAAATTTTCAAAAATTTTGAAAATATGGCTTTACAAAATCGTACAATTTCTACATTTCTGGCAAAAAACAGTGCAATTTTTTTTAGAGATTCTACTAGACCACTTCAAAGTTAACCAAATTCGCAAATAAAAAAATAGGCGTTCTTTTTTAATTTTTTGTTTGACTGATTTTTTGAACTCCAATAAAAAAGTAGCAAATGTTTTCGATGAAACTAGACACCTTTCTGAAATAAATTATTTATCAGAGGTTATCTCAGCTATTTGGGCATATAATGGTAAGCAAATGTGGCAAGTGTCAGAGTAATACGATTTAAAATGAATTTTTGGTTATTTTTTTTGTAACGCACTAAAAATCGTATTACCTTAAAACAGTTTTGCCTCAAAATTGTACTGATTTTAGCGACCTCTATTGGCAACAAAAGCATGAGATTTTAAATTCTACTTATACATTTATTCCAGGTGATATGTTAGCTTCACAAAAATATATATTACTTGAATAAATTAAGCAGTTTATTCTTTTTTATCTTAATTTTGCCTATGGGACGAAGCATTGTGCAGAAACAACAGTACTTTGCGTTTTGGTAATTTTGGTGAATAAATGCTTCTATAAGCTGTTTAATATTTTTATACTCAGCTGTACTAGTACACAGAGTATTATAGTTTTAATCACATAACGGTGGATTGTAACACCATAAAATAATCGAGATAGATATTGACTTATATATATCAAATTGATCAGGGTGAAAAAAGAAATCGATTGAGCCATGTCCGTCCGTCTGTCCGTCCGTCTGTCTGTCTGTACGCACGATAACTCGCGCAAAAATTGAAATATTTTGATGAAATTTGGAATGCAAGTTGGTATCAAGACTGGAACGGATGGTATTGAAAATGGGCGAAATCGGACCATGACCACGCCCACTTCCCCTATATAGTAAAAATCGGAAATTTTGTATCTCAGTCACTAATAGAGCTAGAGCGATAAAATTTCACCCACGTGTGGAGCTCAGGCCCTTATGAAGAAATTTGGTGAGATTTTGAAAAATGGGCGGTGCCACGCCCACTTATTAAGGGCCAAACATTGAAAGTTTTATATGTCATAACTCAGAAACCGTTGAAGATATATCGATGAAATTTGGTAGGCGTGATATACTTACTTAGGCAAATGTTTGGACGAAAAATTGCCAAAATCGGTTAACGACCACGCCCACTTTTATATATGGGTATTATAAAGTGACCTAATAAAAACATTTTAAGCGATATCTCTGTCAAATATAAAGGTATATCATTGAAATTTTATGGCAGGAGTCCAACTGCCGATATAAAACGAAAAGCACAAAAAATTTGGAAAATGGGCGTGGCACCGCCTCTTTTTAGAAGCAGGAATATACGAGATTTCTGAGCCCATAACTCGACAAATAATTTAAATATAATGACGAAACTTGGTGTGTACACTTTTATTAGTTGTGGTAATATATGTTCAAAATTTTAGCGAAATCGGTTTGGCGACCACTTTTATATATGGGAACTATAAAGGGGCCTAATAAAAATATTTTAAGCGATATCTTTGTCAAATATAAAGATAATTCATTCAAATTTTGTGGCAAGAGTTCCACAATAGACCGGAAACAAAAAATAGAAAAATTTGGAAAATGGGCGTGGCACCGCCTCTTCTTAGACAAAGGAATATACGAAATTTCGGAGCCCATAACTCGACAAATAATTGAGACATTAAGACGAAACTTGGTTTATACACTTTTATAACTTGTGCTAATAGACACGCAAAAATTTATTCAAATCGGTTTATGACCACGCCTACTTTTTAACAAAGATATTTCTGGAACACCCTTTGGAAATTTGTAACGTGACATCTTTGTAATTAGAAGTCATAAAGGAATGAAATTTTGCACAAAGAATAATATTCGTATGCTTAGTTGGATGACTGATAAAAATGTTGAAAATGGGCGTGGCTACGCCCACTTTATGCATCACTCGCTTTATATAAAATACACCGTGTTTTCATCAAACGCAAACAAACAATGAAAGCATACAGCTGAGTATCTAATGTTCGATTCCACTCGAACTTAGGCTTCCTTACTTGTTTTTAATATTTTTTTACAAAATGGATTTTTTTAATTTGCGCAAAAACGTAGCAAATGTAAAAATGCAGCAGTAAAATATGGTCCTTTGTGACAAAGAATCCGAGTTCAGAACCAAAAGCAAAGTGCGCATTTTAAAAAAAGTGAGTTTAAAAATTGCATTCCAATTTTAGTTAAAAAAAACACCTATATCTGGTTGAATTTGATTCTGTTCTATCTTAAATTTAGTTGATCCATTATATACTGGTTACTTTAATTACAAATTGTGGTTAAGTTTACTTGTCAAGCCAGTTTTCTTTAATTTAGACCTGTAAGTTGGATTATAATATGAGTTCTTTGAAGCACAAGTTGTGTTACTCCAATTTTTTTTTATGTTAGGCATGAAAATGTGTGGGGAAATACGTGTTCTGCTTAAAACGCTAACGTTGAAACTCCTAATTCCCATATAAACATACTTGTGACAACATAAAACTTTTAATATCTCGAAAGAAAAAATTGGAGAAAACCATTTTTGTACATATACATATGTACCTGCACCTACATATTTCATCAATGGGTTAAAAAATAGCCGCTAATGGGTTAATATAATACAAATTGGGTGCTCCTTTTGTTTTTCGTACCAATTGGGTGGACCTACAGTTTTATGCCGGCTCCGAACGGCGAATGCATTTTTTTGGAGAAGCTTTTTCATGGCAGAAATACTCTCGGAGGGTATGCCGCCCACTGCCGAGAGGCGACCGCTGCTCTTAAAGAACCCAATAATTGGATTTTTACTAATTAGAAATTTTTTTTTGGTGTTTGCTCGGACTGGGGTTTGAACCCGAGACCTCTGGCATAGCAGGCGAGCACTCTACCCACTGCACTACTGCGGCCACCATACCACAGACATACCAATTGTGATTTAAGTAATTTATTTACAGATCTTAAAAAAAACTGGTCACCAATAGTTTAATTCATGACCGTTAATGGGTTAAGATTCCAAAGATTACTGGTTTTAGTGTAGATACAACTAATATGATTTAAATATTTTGATCTAAGAATTAAGAGAAAAAATTTGGTTAAAAATGGGTTAATGCGTGGTCGTTAAGGGGTTAAAATTCTTGGGGTTTACTATTTTAGTATCCATATACCGATTCTGATTCAAGAAAATTAAACTCGAAACTAAAATAAAGACATAGGTCACCAACGGGTTAACTCATGGCCGTCAATGGGTTAAGATGCTATTGATTAACAGCTTTAGTGCAGATAAAGCGATTCTGATGTAAAAAAGTTGATTTCAGAATTTTGAGCGTCCTCATATATATAAGTGGCCCCAGTGTGCATCGTCAGCACCCGTGGAAAGGCTCAATCGATTTCTCTTTTCACCCTGATTATTTTGATATATATAAGTCCATATTTATCTCGATTTTTTCATTCTGTTACAATACACCGTTATGAAATCAAAATTATAATACTCTGTGTACTAGTACAGCTGGGTATAAAAAGCTTTTAGTTTACCAGAAATGAGGACTTAAGCAAATGGCTCAAAAATCGGTATTTTTTCGAAAATGAATGTATACCACTAAGACAATTTAGTTATATTTCAATTAATATTTATGAAAACTTATTCATTGGTGTCTAATGCAACCATTCACTACATTTTTTTGTGAAATAATAAAAGATTAAATAAAAATAGGTAAAAAAACTTTTTAAGTTAAACGGTTTTATGTTATACATACATTGCAATGTTTAAGATAAATGTACTAAAAACCAAAAAATAATAAAATAGATACAGTCGTGGGAATTATAAACATTTGCATAGACTAGACTAAAATAAAACCGTGGGGCACGTCAATTGTCTACAATCGTTGATTAAAATGT
Source organism: Urophora cardui (assembly GCA_960531455.1). Classification (NCBI taxonomy): domain Eukaryota; kingdom Metazoa; phylum Arthropoda; class Insecta; order Diptera; family Tephritidae; genus Urophora; species Urophora cardui. Next base: position 19,599,692 of record OY482675.1, on the reverse strand, counting down.
TTGTTTTGTAATGTTACACTATAATTAGGCAGTTGTTCAACCGACAACGATGGACGTGTGATAAGTAGGGCTAGAATGTGGAAAAAAGCTAGCAAGCTCGATTATAAGCGAGTTTAGGGTTTCATAGTGGTTTTGTCGATTAAAGACAAACTACGAGCAGTGAAACGATTCCTCGTGTGAATGTCCAACGATAAACTAGTTGAAACATCTCTTTTATTAACATGGAGTGTATAACTATTGGAATTTCCATGAGCAAGAAAATAGTAAGTATTTTCCTCACCGTCTGCGGGCCAACTGCCTAACGACGAATTAAACGATTCTGCTATCGCACATTAAGTCGATAATTTGTAGACAATTGACGTGCCCCCCGGTTTTATTTTAGTCTAGTCTATGCAAATGTTTATAATTCCCACGACTGTATCTATTTTATTATTTTTTGGTTTTTAGTACATTTATCTTAAACATTGCAATGTATGTATAACATAAAACCGTTTAACTTAAAAAGTTTTTTTTACCTATTTTTATTTTCTAGTTTTTAGTTTTTATTTCGCATTCTGTTTAATTCATTTAGTGCTTCATTATTGCAAGGTTTCTTGCCCGTTAGTTTATTGCAGTCCAACGCCTCTATAGCGACCCACGCGCCACCTATCGGAAGTTTTTTTTAGGAAAATATTTCCTTTCAAGGTAGTAATACATGTTCCGAATTTCAGCCAAATCGGACCATAAATGCGATTTTTGTAAATATAGCGACCCACGCGCCACCTAGCGGATTATTTTTTTAAGAAAATATTTCTTTTCAAGGTAGTAATACATGTTCCGAATTTCAGCCAAATCGGACCATAAATGCGATTTTTGTAAATATAGCGACCCACGCGCCACCTAGCGGAATTTTTTTTTTAAGAAAATATTTCTTTTCAAGGTAGTAATACATGTTCCGAATTTCAGCCAAATCGGACCATAAATGCGATTTTTGTAAATATAGCGACCCACGCGCCACCTAGCCGAATTTTTTTTTTAAGAAAATATTTCTTTTCAAGGTAGTAATACATGTTCCGAATTTCAGCCAAATAGGACCATAAATGCGATTTTTGTAAATATAGCGACCCACGCGCCACCTATCGGAATTTTTTTTTCATAAGATTGCATTGTCATCGGGGTTATACATGCGTGCAAAATTTCAGATTAATGGGTTGACAGGAAGAGGGTGAAATTTGAATTACTAAATTTGACCCAACAATAAAGAATAAATAATAAAACAAACGGGGTGAGCTAAATAAAACCGTTTAAAAAATAATATAAATTGAAAACTAGGAAGACCTAGCCTAATTAGGCCAAAATTTTGTTTGCTAAATAACTCAAAACCTTGACGTGATGGAACTTTTTCAATACGATTTTCATAAACAGCACCCCAAAATCCATTAAAATCAATCAAGGAGGAGAAACTTTAATACGCTAACATGAATTATGTCCGCGACCTTTTGGCGACTCTACTGAACAGATTTTAAAAGTTAGACCATCATTAGAAAGAGAATTCCCTAGAATAGGTCCATTCAGACACACTAAAGTCTGTTGGAAAATACGTGCACAATCGCCGTTTGAAAATTTCTGTGTAATTGTTGTTGTTGCAGAAAATTCCTATGTTATTGATATTGCAAAACACAATTACTGCCATAACTTTACTATAATAATTTTTATAATATTTTTTTTTGCCTTCTTTTAGGCGTCATACATGGGTTGTGTCCAAACTAAAACAAAACAAGTAAGGAAGCCTAAGTTCGAGTGGAATCGAACATTAGATACTCAGTTGTATGCTTTCATTGTTTGTTTGCGTTTGCTGGAAACACGGTGTACTTTATATAAAGCGAGTGCTGCATAAAGTGGGCGTAGCTACGCCCATTTTCAAAATTTTTATCAGTCATCCAACTAAGCATATGAATATTACTCTTTGTGCAAAATTTCATTCCTTTATGACTTCTAGTTACAAAGATGTCACGTTACAAATTCCCAAAGGGTGTTCCAGAAATATCTTTGTTAAAAAGTAGGCGTGGTCATAAACCGATTTCAATAAAATTTTGCGTGTGTATTAACACAAGTTATAAAAGTGTATAAACCAAGTTTCGTCATAATATATCAATTATTGGTCGAGTTATGGGCTCCGAAATCTCGTAGATTCCTTTGTCTAAAAAGAGGCGGTGCCACGCCCATTTTCCAAAATTTTTCTATTTTTTGTTTCCGGTCTATTGTAGAACTCATGCCACAAAATTTCAATGAATTCTCTTTATATTTGTCAAAGATATCACTTCAAATGTTTTTCTTAGGCCACTTTATAGTTCCTATATATAAAACTAGCAAATACCCGTCCCGCTTCGCAGCGACGAAAAATGTTTTTATGTTGTAATGAGGGTTTCCATCTACATTTCCCTCTCTCTTTCTTTTTCCTTTACCTTTATCTTTACATTTACCTTTATCTTTACCTTTACCTTTACTTTTACCTTTACCTTTACCTTTACCTTTACCTTTACCTTTACCTTTACTTTTACCTTTACCTTTACCTTTACCTTTACCTTTACCTTTACCTTTACCTTTACCTTTACCTTTACCTTTACCTTTACCTTTACCTTTACCTTTACCTTTACCTTTACCTTTACCTTTACCTTTACCTTTACCTTTACCTTTACCTTTACCTTTACCTTTACCTTTACCTTTACCTTTACCTTTACCTTTACCTTTACCTTTACCTTTACCTTTACCTTTACCTTTACCTTTACCTTTACCTTTACCTTTATCTTTATCTTTACCTTTACCTTTACCTTTACCTTTACCTTTACCTTTACCTTTACCTTTACCTTTACCTTTACCTTTACCTTTACCTTTACCTTTACATTTACCTTTACCTTTACCTTTACCTTTACCTTTACCTTTACCTTTACCTTTACCTTAACCTTTACCTTTACCTTTACCTTTACCTTTACCTTTACCTTTACCTTTACCTTTACCTTTACCTTTACCTTTACCTTTACCTTTACCTTTACCTTTACCTTTACCTTTACCTTTACCTTTACCTTTACCTTTACCTTTACCTTTACCTTTACCTTTACCGTTACCTTTACTTTTACCTTTACCTTTACCTTTACCTTTACCTTTACCTTTACCTTTACCTTTACCTTTACCTTTATCTTTACCTTTACCTTTACCTTTACCTTTACCTTTACCTTTACCTTTACCTTTACCTTTACCTTTACCTTTACCTTTACCTTTACCTTTACCTTTACCTTTACCTTTACCTTTACCTTTACCTTTACATTTTATAGGGTTATATATTTATATATATAACACTTTGTAATCGAAATATTTCATTTACAGAAAATGTATTTGGTTTTTAATGTTTTTGATATTTCAAAAATTTTCATTCTATTTTCAACTTTTTAATTGTGAACATAAATTTTATAATTATATATATTAAATAATCCTCTAAATATTGGCGATCCTACCATCGAATCTAAAAGAAATAACTTAAGTTGATTTTCAACTAAATCAAACAAATCATCGACGAAAAACAGTTCATCAATCAATTTATATAAGTGCATATATATCTAATCAGCAAATCAATTAGATCAGGCATATACATATGTACATATGATCAATTGGATCACGCATATATGTACATACATACATACATATAATTTCGTAACATCATTTATGTCAATATCATCATCATTATCCTTATTTTCGGCTACATAAACATCTATTATTATCTGTGTATGCTCATTTTAAAACATACTTGGATTGACTTCGATTTCATCTAATATTTTACTATCAACAACATCAATTCTTACATAACAACAAATATATTTTTGCAACAATCAATAACTGCAATCAACATAATCACAATTCAAGTTGGTTATTATTATCATTTCTATTTCAAACTTATGTGAGTACTTAATTAGTATATACTATATTAAGAATTTATTTTAAAATTTTAATATCTGTTACAATTAGTTATTTATTTAAAAATTATTAATCATATTTTAAATATTTTTACTTATTACCATACTGTTTGTAACAGTTTACTTATTTCTGTAAACTCTCTCTTCAGAAGATTTTCTTTTAATTTTATTTACTATACTCCATCGTTCACCCATACGAACACACACATATACCTCAGAAATGCAGAACAACAATAACACACACACTAATACTAACATGACACAAAATATTCAAACAAACAACTTAACAACATCAGAAAACAATTCAACAATTAAAACAATTAAATTACCTAAATTTTGGGAAGAGTGTCCCGAAGCATGGTTTATTCTTGCTGAAGGACAATTTGAAATTAATAATATTACAGATGATAATATTAAATTTCAAAATATTTTTATTTCTCTTCAACAAGAAACTATTACCAAAATTATCGATATTATTAATCCACCACCTTCTTTTAATAAATTCGAAATAATTAAAAAAACACTATGTGAGAGATTTTCTTTAAGTGGAGAAAAACGTCTCGAACAATTATTTTCAAATATGGAAATCGGCGATCGTTCACCATCAGAATTTTTTCGTTATATGAAATCTCTTATTGGTTCAAATTCATCAGTTAGTCATGAATTACTTTTTAAATTATGGATTAAGAAATTACCACAACAAATTCAAATTCATCTGACATCAAGTAATAATTCCAATAAAGAAGATTTAATTATTTTAGCAGAAAAAATTTTTGATTTACTTAATCAATCAAATTCATTAAAATCTACTGTAGCTAGTATTGAAAATAATAAATTAGAAAAATGTATTATTAGTTTAACTGAGTTAACTTCAGCAATTTTTCAAAACTTAAATAAAACAAGTAAGGAAGCCTAAGTTCGAGTGGAATCGAACATTAGATACTCAGCTGTATGCTTTCATTGTTTGTTTGCGTTTGATGAAAACACGGTGTATTTTATATAAAGCGAGTGATGCATAAAGTGGGCGTAGCCACGCCCATTTTCAACATTTTTATCAGTCATCCAACTAAGCATATGAATATTATTCTTTGTGCAAAATTTCATTCCTTTATGACTTCTAATTACAAAGATGTCACGTTACAAATTTCCAAAGGGTGGTCCAGAAATATCTTTGTTAAAAAGTAGGCGTGGTCATAAACCGATTTGAATAAATTTTTGCGTGTCTATTAGCACAAGTTATAAAAGTGTATAAACCAAGTTTCGTCTTAATGTCTCAATTATTTGTCGAGTTATGGGCTCCGAAATTTCGTATATTCCTTTGTCTAAGAAGAGGCGGTGCCACGCCCATTTTCCAAATTTTTCTATTTTTTGTTTCCGGTCTATTGTGGAACTCTTGCCACAAAATTTGAATGAATTATCTTTATATTTGACAAAGATATCGCTTAAAATATTTTTATTAGGCCCCTTTATAGTTCCCATATATAAAAGTGGGCGTGGTCGCCAACCGATTTCGCTAAAATTTTGAACATATATTACCACAACTAATAAAAGTGTACACACCAAGTTTCGTCATTATATTTAAATTATTTGTCGAGTTATGGGCTCAGAAATCTCGTATATTCCTGCTTCTAAAAAGAGGCGGTGCCACGCCCATTTTCCAAATTTTTTGTGCTTTTCGTTTTATATCGGCAGTTGGACTTCTGCCATAAAATTTCAATGATATACCTTTATATTTGACAGAGATATCGCTTAAAATGTTTTTATTAGGTCACTTTAGAATACCCATATATAAAAGTGGGCGTGGTCGTTAACCGATTTTGGCAAATTTTTCGTCCAAACATTTGCCTAAGTAAGTATATCACGCCTACCAAATTTCATCGATATATCTTCAACGGTTTCTGAGTTATGACATATAAAACTTTCAATGTTTGGCCCTTAATAAGTGGGCGTGGCACCACCCATTTTTCAAAATCTCACCAAATTTCTTCATAAGGGCCTGAGCTCCACACGTGGGTGAAATTTTATCACTCTAGCTCTATTAGTGACTGAGATACAAAATTTCCGATTTTTACTATATAGGGGAAGTGGGCGTGGTCATGGTCCGATTTCGCCCATTTTCAATACCATCCGTTCCAGTCTTGATACCAACTTGCATTCCAAATTTCATCAAAATATTTCAATTTTTGCGCGAGTTATCGTGCGTAAAGACAGACAGACGGACGGACAGACGGACAGACGGACGGACATGGCTCAATCGATTTCTTTTTTCACCCTGATCAATTTGATATATATAAGTCAATATCTATCTCGATTATTTTATGGTGTTACAATCCACCGTTATGTGATTAAAACTATAATACTCTGTGTACTAGTACAGCTGAGTATAAAAATTCCATTATGACGGTGGCGGATAATGGAAACATCTCTAAACCAACTCGTCGCCTATTTGTTTTTGATAAATTTAATAATCTTAATTTTCTTATTGATACCGGTGCAGTAGTATCAGTTATTCCTTTTTCAAAATTTAAAATTTATAAAAGAGATTCAGATCTTAAGTTATCGGCTGCTAACGGTTCTTCTATTGAAACTTTTGGTACAAAACTTTTAAAAATTGATTTAGGTTTGAGAAGAGATTTTGAATTTCCTTTTATAATTGCAAATATTACGACACCCATTTTAGGCGCAAATTTTGTAGAAAAATTTGGTATTATAGTTAATATTAAAAATAAAGAAATTATGGATTCAGTTACTAAATTAAAAGTTTCTGGGTCATCTGGTTTTTGTGATATATTTTCCCTAAAAATTCCAATTCCTGAAAATAAATTTACGAAACTATTAAATGATTTTCCTTCTATTACCTGTGAACCAGATTACACTAAAGAAATTAAACATCATACGGTTCACAGGATTGAAACAAAAGGTGTTTTACCATTTTCAAAACCACGACGTCTTGACCCAATCAAACTCAAAATTGTCAAAGCTGAATTTGAATTTTTAGTTAAAACAGGTATTTGCAGACCATCAAGTTCTCCAATTGCATCCCCACTTCATCTCGTTCCTAAGAAAGAACCAAATGATTGGAGACCTTGCGGAGATTATAGAAGATTGAATTTTATTACAACACCAGATCGATATCCTTTACCCCATATTCACGATTTAACTATAGATTTAAAAAACAAAAAATTTTTTTCAAAAATTGATCTTGTACGTGCTTATCATCAAATTCCTATGGCAGAAGAAGACATACATAAAACTGCTTTAACTACTCCATTTGGAATGTTTGAGTTTATTCGTATGCCATTCGGTTTAAGAAATAGTGCTCAAACATTTCAACGTTTTATTAATGAAGTATTTTCTGATTTCGATTTTGTTTTTACCAATATAGATGATATTTGAATTGCTAGTGATAATGAACATCAACATTTACAACATTTAAAAATGATATTTAAAAGACTTGAAGAGTACAATTTATTAGATTTTTTAAGTTACGAAATTTCTTGTAAAGGTATAAAACCTTCTTTAAACAGAATTGAAACTATTACAAACTTTGAGAAACCAACGTCAATTAACAAATTACAAAAATTTTTAGGCATGGTTAACTACTATCATAGATATATTAAAATGTTAGCAGCAGAACTTAGCCCTTTGCATGAAATGCTAACATTTTCAATCAAAAATAAATCCAAACTCTTTAATTTGACAGATAAAACAACAACTGCATTTGAAAACGTTAAAAAACTGTTTGCTCAAAATACTTTACTTACTCATTTCGACTAAAACGGTATATTATCATTAGCTGTAGATGCATCGAATGTAGCAATTGGAGCTGTTTTACAACAAACTAGTAACAATCAATTAGAACCTTTAGCTTACTTTTCAAGAAAATTAACAGCAACAGAAGTAAATTATTCAACATTTGACAGGGAACTTTTAGGAATTTATAACTCGATTAAACATTTTAAACATTTTCTTGAAGGTAGAACTTTTACTATTTATACAGACCATAAACCCTTAATTCATGTTCTAAATTCTAAAGTCGATAGATCTCCTCGTCAATTGCGTCATCTTGAATATATTGCACAGTTCACTAATGACATTCAATATATACGTGGAAAAGACAACATTGTTGCCGATATGCTTTCCCGTATTCCAGAAATTACTTCAATTTCAACTCAAGATATTAATTTAGAAACTTTATTCAAAGAACAACAAAATGATAAAACCTTACAAGAAATAATTTCTGATCCAAGTTCTAAAAATAACTTAAAAGAAATCAATATTCCAGTAATTAATTTAAATATTTGGTGTGACGTCTCTCAGCAACCTTTTCGACCATATGTTCCTTTTTCTATGAGAAGAATTATATTTGACAAAATTCATTCTCTTTCGCATCCAAGTACTCGAACAACTAGAAAATTGATTCAAAGAAAATATTTTTGGCCTGATATGAGAAAAGAAATAAATGAATGGACATCATCTTGTTTAAATTGTCAAAAATCTAAAATTTCAAGAAACACAAAAACTCCCATTCAGAAAATCCAAATTCCATCTGGTCGATTTGAACATATTCATATGGATATTGTTGGTCCACTTCCTGTATCGAAAGAATTTCGTTATCTTTTAACTATTATTGATAGACATACTCGTTGGCCTGAAGTTTATCCACTTAAAAATATTTTAGCAAATACTATAGCAACTACTTTTGTTCAAAACTATATACCCCGATTTGGTATTCCATTAAATATTACAGTAGATCAAGGCTCACAATTTACTTCCAAAATCTTTAGTGAATTAACCAAATTATTAGGAACACACAAAATTCATACTTCCCCATATCATCCCCAAGCAAATGGTATGATAGAACGATTTCATAGAACACTTAAAACATCAATAATAGCTTCAAATGACTCAACTAATTGGTCTGAAATTTTACCTTGGATACTTCTTGGTTTACGAACGTCCATAAAAGAAGATTTAAAATGTTCTTCTGCAGAACTTGTTTATGGACAGACACTTCGTCTACCTGGTGAATTAGTTGTTTCCAATAATAAAAATAATGAAAATGATTGTTCGAACGAAATTCTTCAAAGATTAAGACATCATTTCTCACTGGTACGTTCAAAAGTATTACATCATAATAAAGAAAATTATTTTATTCCTAAAAATCTAAATACTTGTGAATATGTTTTTGTTAAAGTTCTTCGTAAATCAAACTTAGAACCACCTTATGAAGGACCTTTCAAAGTTATTTCAAAACACGACAAGACATTTAAAATTCAATACGGAAATACAATTTAAACTTTTTCAATTGATTTATTAAAACCTGCAAAAACTATTTCCGATACTTATCCTACATCAAACACTTTAACACATAAAAAATCTAAAAAAGTTACATTTAATATTAATTAATTATTATTTCTCTTCGTTTACACTGGAGGGGGAGTAAATATAGGGTTATATATTTATATATATAACACTTTGTAATCGAAATATTTCATTTACAGAAAATGTATTTGGTTTTTAATGTTTTTGATATTTCAAAAATTTTCATTCTATTTTCAACTTTTTAATTGTGAACATAAATTTTCATTTTTTTATAATAAATATATATATAATCGAATATATATATTAAATATTTTAAATAATCCTCTAAACCTTTACCTTTACCTTTACCTTTACCTTTACCTTTACCTTTACCTTTACCTTTACCTTTACCTTTACCTTTACCTTTACCTTTACCTTTACCTTTACCTTTACCTTTACCTTTACCTTTACCTTTACCTTTACTTTTACCTTTACCTTTACCTTTATCTTTACCTTTACCTTTACCTTTACCTTTACCTTTACCTTTACCTTTACCTATACCTTTACCTTTACCTTTACCTTTACCTTTACCTTTACCTTTACCTTTACCTTTACCTTTACCTTTACCTTTACCTTTACCTTTACCTTTACCTTTCCCTTTACCTTTACCTTTACCTTTACCTTTACCTTTACCTTTACCTTTACCTTTACCTTTACCTTTACCTTTACCTTTACCTTTACCTTTACCTTTACCTTTACCTTTACCTTTACCTTTACCTTTACCTTTACCTTTACCTTTACCTTTACCTTTACCTTTACCTTTACCTTTACCTTTACCTTTACCTTTACCTTTACCTTTACCTTTACCTTTACCTTTACCTTTACCTTTACCTTTACCTTTACCTTTACCTTTACCTTTACCTTTACCTTTACCTTTACCTTTACCTTTACCTTTACCTTTACCTTTACCTTTACCTTTACCTTTACCTTTACCTTTACCTTTACCTTTACCTTTACCTTTACCTTTACCTTTACCTTTACCTTTACCTTTACCTTTACCTTTACCTTTACCTTTACCTTTACCTTTACCTTTACCTTTACCTTTACCTTTACCTTTACCTTTACCTTTACCTTTACCTTTACCTTTACCTTTACCTTTACCTTTACCTTTACCTTTACCTTTACCTTTACCATTACCTTTACCTTTACCTTTACCTTTACCTTTAGCTTTACCTTTACCTTTACCTTTGGCTTTACCTTTACCTCTACCTTTACCGTTACCTTTAGCTTTACCTTTACCACATTTGGGCCTATATTCCGGGAAGTTCCCACTTTTCGGAAAGTCTGTATACCCTATCACCAGCGCATATACCATATGAATCTACTGTGAAAATTTCATAAAGATCGGTTGATTACTTTGGGAGTCAATAAATAACACACACACACACATTCATTTTTATACTCAGCTGTACTAGTACACAGAGTATTATAGTTTTAATCACATAACGGTGGATTGTAACAGAATGAAATAATCGAGATAGATATAGACTTATATATATCAAAATGATCAGGGTGAAAAGAGAAATCGATTGAGCCATGTCCGTCCGTCCGTCTGTAAACACTCTAACTCGCGCAAAAATTGAGATATTTTGATGAAATTTGGAATGCAAGTTGGTATCGAAACTGGGACGGTTGGTATTGAAAATGGGCGAAATCGGACCATGACCACGCCCACTTTTCCTATATAGAAAAAATCGGAAATTTGGTATCTCAGTTCCTAATATAGCTGGAGCGATAAAATTTTACCCACATGTTGAGCTCAGGCCCCTATGAAGAAATTTTATGAAATTTTGGAAAATGGGCGGTGCCACGCCCACTTATTAAGGGTCAAACATTGAAAGTTTTATGAGTCATAACTCAGAAACCGTTGAAGATATATCGATGAAATTTGGTACGCGTGATTTACTTACTTAGGCAAATGTTTTGACGGAAAATTGTCAAAATCGGTTGACGGCCACGCCCACTTTTATATATGTGTATTATAAAGTGACCTAATAAAAACATTTTAAGCGATATCTCTGTCAAATATAAAGATCTATCACTGAAATTTTGTGGCATGAGTCCAACTATGAACATAAAACGAAAACCACAAAAATATTGGAAAATGGGCGGAGCCACGCCCACTTATTAAGGGGCAAACATTGAAAGTTTTATGAGTCATAACTCAGAAACCGTTGAAGATATATCGATGAAATTTGGTACGCATGATATATTTACTTAGGCAAATGTGTGGACGAAAAATTACCAAAATCGGTTGACGACCACGCCCACTTTTATATATGTGTATTATAAAGTGGCCTAATAAAAACATTGTAAGCGATATCTTTGTCAAATATAAAGATAATTCATTGAAATTTTGTGACATGAGTTCCACAATAGACCGGAAACATAAAATAGACAAATTTTGGAAAATGGGCGTGGCACCGCCTCCTTTTGGACAAAGGGATATACGAGATTTATTAGCCTTTAACTCGACAAATAATTGAGATATTATGACGAAACTTGGTTTATACACTTTTATAACTTGTGTTAATAGACACGCAAAAATTTATTGAAATCGGTTTATGACCACGCCTACTTTTTAACAGATATTTCTGGAATACCCTTTGGGAATTTGTAACGTGACATCTTTGTAACTAGAAGTCATAAAGGAATTAATTTTTGCACAAAGAATAATATTGATATGCTTAGTTGGATGACTGATAAAAATTTAGAAAATGGGCGTGGCTACGCCCACTTTATGCAGCACTCGCTTTATATAAAGTACACCGTGTTTCCATCAAACGCAAACAAACAATGAAAGCATACAGCTGAGTATCTAATGTTCGATTCCACTCAAACTTAGGCTTCCTTACTTGTTATATAATAGATTGGGCGTGGCCGTCAACCGATGTCACTAAAATTTTGAACATGTATTACTACAAGTAATAAACGTGTATACACCAAGTTTTGTCGTAATATATCAATCATTTATCGAGTTATAGGCCAAGAAATCTCGTATATTCCTGCTTCTAAAAGGAGGCGCTGCCACGCCCGTTTACCAAAATTTGTCTATTTTATGTTTCCGGTCTATTGTGGAACTCATGTCATAAAATTTCAATGAATTATCTTTATATTTGACAAAGATATCGCTTACAATGTTTTTATTAGGCCACTTTATAATACACATATATAAAAGTGGGCGTGGTCGTCAACCGATTTTGGTAATTTTCCGTCCACACATTTGCCTAAGTAAATAAATCACGAATACCAAATTTTATCGATATATCTGCTACGGTTTCTGAGTTATGGCTTACAAAACTTTCAATGTTTGCCCCTTAATAAGTGGGCATGGCACCGCCCATTTTCCAAAATTTTTGTGTTTTTTGTTTTATGTCCATAGTTGAACTCCTGACATAAAATTTCAATGATATATCTTTATATTTGACAGAGATATCGCCTAAAATATTTTATTAGGCCACTTTATAATACCCATATATAGAAGTGGGCGTGGTCGTCCACCGATTTTAGCAATTTTTCGTCCACACATTTGCCTAAGTAAGTAAATCACGCATACCAAATTTTATCGATATATCTGCTACGGTTTCTGAGTTATGGCTTACAAAACTTTCAATGTTTGCCCCTTAATAAGTGGGCATGGCACCGCCCATTTTCCAAAATTTAACCATATTTCTTCATAAGGGTCTGAGCTCAATACGTGGGTGAAATTTTATCACTCCATCTCTATTAGTGACTGAGATACAAAATTTCCGATTTTTACTATATAGGGGAGGTGGGTGTGGTCATGGTCCGATTTCGCCCATTTTCAATACCAACCGTCCCAGTCTTGATACCAACTTGCATTCCAAATTTCATCAAAAGATCTCACTTTTTGCGCGAGTTATCGTGCGCACAGACGGACAGACGGACGGACATGGCTCAATCGATTTCTCTTTTCACCCTGATCATTTTGATATATATAAGTCTATATCTATCTCGATTATTTCATTCTGTTACAATCCACCGTTATGAAATCAAAACTATAATACTCTGTGTACTAGTACAGCTGAGTATAAAAAAACCAGTGCCATCCAAACTAAGGTAAAAAAAGAATTTTGTATGAAAAATTTTATTTGATTAAAAATAGAAAATGGTTGTGCTTGACCTACAAATGTGTTTTGAATCAAATAATGATAAATTTGAATAACAAATATCATAAATTTAAAAATATTTTTGCGTTCTGGAATAGCTAAACTACTACCAGAGGCGGGCGCTTCATACAAGCTAAGAAGCTCGGCTTGCGTACATATTTTCGTTCATTTCATATTACGAATTTCTTTAAAATCTGGCTAATTTACGTTTTAAATGTGTTTACTATTTAAGTTCTCAATAATATAGCCCCCACTGTAACATTCGGCGCCTAACAGCCTTCTAAGAAAATAGTGCAAATACACCACCAATCCACCTCACAATGTGTATTTTGTTTGCACAACCAGTCACAGCACAGTGAGCATGCTTTAACGTTCCCACATTTTAGCTTTTACGTGGCGTTGAAAACGGAATAACAGCTTGTTTTCTCGCTTTCTCTAAGGAGAAATCAATTGCTTATTTTCAGACTTAAATTGAAAAAAAGGTAGCAAAGCACTTTTTTTATTTTTCACATTAAATTTGTATGCGAATGTGAAGCTGGCCTCGGCTTCAGTATTCACAGCCATATGCGTATTTAATTTGATTTTCGTTTGCATGTACATACTTATGCACATAATTTCTTACCTCTGCATGTACATGCAAATATAAATATCAAATACCAGATTATAAAAGCGTTGATTGTGATATTTGGCGACTATTGGCACAATATCAAGATAATTTTAAAAGGCGACGGAATTCAAAATCAAATAAAATTTCACGACTTTTGGTAACTGGACCTCAGTTTTTCAAACACTAAAGCACCCATTTTTTAGATATTAGATAATAAGCAAATACACTTGCTACTGCTGAAATTTCCGTCGGTATAAGGAAACTAAAAATACCTCTGCGCTTTCGTGTGAGATTTCCCTATAAGTTTGGCGTCATCAATCAATTCAATTGAGTTCTTCCCAATTTATTCTAATAATTTCTCCTCTGCTTTTGTAGATAATTCTGATGGTAAAGAACTTGAATTTACTTTCGACTTAGCCAGGCTTGTTGATGTGCTGACCAAAAGTAGGTACAGCTATAATACCAAAAGTCATATACCTACATACATCCCTACATATCTTCATGATATCCATTGTATATAAAAACTTAAAACTTCTTCATCATCCTCATTTTCTCGATTTATTGCAATACATTCGGTTTCATATATTATGAATATAAACAACAAACCAAATATGCAAACTGAACTTAATCAAAGTAGAGCTCTAGATACCCGGGTACCGAGCGATTCACACAGATCGTGTTTGTTTGAAGCCCGTTGTTCAAATGCCCGTACCAACATTCGAGCTTACACTCAGAGAAAAGGAATCAAAATAAAATTTTTATTTTTATAATGCACGTTTTAAATCAAGTCATTTTTATTTAAAAAATAAATTTTTTTAAATTAAATCTGTTTAGGATTTAAAAAGAAACATTTTAAAATTAACAATGAAAATTATTGGTATAAAAACGAAAGTTTTTGGTTCAAAATCTCATAGTGCTTAAAATAAAAATAAAAATTTTTAAATTTAAAAAGTTATTTTTTGATTTTGCAATTTTACAATGAACATCTTTAAAATAAAAATGTTCGTATTTACATTATTTTTAAACACGTTTTTATATCTATCAAGAAAAAATATCTTAAATTTAAAAATTTAAATTGTAATTTAAAAATTTTAAAAATAATAAAAATAAAAATTTTATTTTTGATTCCTTTTCTCTGAGTGTAAGCTCGAATGTTGGTACGGGCATTTGAACAACGGGCTTCAAACAAACACGATCTGTGTGAATCGCTCGGTACCCGGGTATCTAGAGCTCTACTTTGATTAAGTTCAGTTTGCATATTTGGTTTGTTGTTTATATTCATAATATATGAAACTGAATGTATTGCAATAAATCGAGAAAATGAGGATGATGAAGAAGTTTTAAGTTTTATATACAATGGATATCATGAAGATATGTAGGGATGTATGTAGGTATATGACTTTTGGTATTATAGCTGTACCTACTTTTGGTCAGCACATCAACAAGCCTGGCTAAGTCGAAAGTAAATTCAAGTTCTTTACCATCAGAATTATCTACAAAAGCAGAGGAGAAATTATTAGAATAAATTGGGAAGAACTCAATTGAATTGATTGATGACGCCAAACTTATAGGGAAATCTCACACGAAAGCGCAGAGGAAAGGAATCAAAAATAAAATTTTTATTTTTATAATGCACGTTTTAAATCAAGTCATTTTTATTAAAAAAATAAATTTTTTTAAATTAAATCTGTTTAGGATTTAAAAAGAAACATTTTAAAATTAACAATGAAAATTATTGGTATAAAAACGAAAGTTTTTGGTTCAAAATCTCATAGTGCTTAAAATAAAAATAAAAATTTTTAAATTTAAAAAGTTATTTTTTGATTTTGCAATTTTACAATGAACATCTTTAAAATAAAAATGTTCGTATTTACATTATTTTTAAACACGTTTTTATATCTATCAAGAAAAAATATCTTAACTTTAAAAATTTAAATTGTAATTTAAAAATTTTAATTTTTAAAATAAAAATGACGATTTAAATCGTGCATTATAAAAATAAAAATTTTATTTTTGATTCCTTTTCTCTGAGTGTACAAACAAAAAAATGTGTATCAGGAAAACAAAAATAAAAAAATACATATGAAGACAAAAAAAAAATAAACGAGAAAAAACAAACTTCAAATACCCGAATTGTTCAAATGCCCATACAAAACATATGGATAATAAGCAAACAAAGGAGTGTTCGAGCATTTGAAAAGCATTTATTCGGGCTACTCGAAAATGTTAAAAAATCGAGAGCTCTAAATCAAATTCAATGACGGAACGCGATCGCAAAGAAAATTACATAAATGGCTAATGGTTATGCTTCACACATAGGCTTGCCCAGACAATTTATGCTAGGTCCGCCACTGACTACCACATAGAACACTGTCGATTTTGAACAGTAGCGGGCACTCCTAGTTTTTTTTTAAAGAGTTAAGACAATATTAGAATATTGTCAAGTGCAAGGTTTTGGTAATTTATCTTCAAAAAGTTAAAATCAATGGCAATTTTCAAGTACCGTTATCTCGGAAACCACATCCAATTTGGGAAAACTGGGTGTGGAATTGAATTAAAATATCCCAATTAAATTAAACACAACTGTCAAGAGCATTACGCAGGAAAACAGTTCAAAACCTGAGTAAAGTTAACAAACGGAAATAATTAACCCTCAGAGCTCTAAAACATCTTTCCTAAAAACAAATCTCGAAAATAACAGCTACTCTGGATTTTCTGAAAATGCCATCGTATTTTACAGTTAAGTTGACGTGTTTCGACATTGCGCTGTGATATTTCAAAAGTTTAAAATTTACTTACAGTTTAATTTTTACTTGATTTTTATTGATTTGGGAATGCACATCCTCAATGATTTGAATCGTCTGAATAATAATTCAGTGTTAAAAACATTGACATCAACATTCCTGATTTCAATTAAAATTATTGCAGATATTCATTGCTTAATTTATATGACAATTGGGTGAATACTGAGTTAAAATTTTAAATATCTCAAACCGAGCAAGAAAAAAGGTATCGAATAAA
The DNA here is from genome assembly GCA_960531455.1 of Urophora cardui. Classification (NCBI taxonomy): domain Eukaryota; kingdom Metazoa; phylum Arthropoda; class Insecta; order Diptera; family Tephritidae; genus Urophora; species Urophora cardui. Next base: position 19,582,623 of record OY482675.1, on the reverse strand, counting down.
TCATTACCGGAAAAATTCGCTGATTTCGAGTCGCAAATGGTTGCAATCCTTTAAAACATTGCTATGCACAATAAATCCCGTGTGACATACATATATCTAGCCGGCGTAATTTCCTTTTAAAATCTTGAGAAAATTAGAACACTATTATATTTCACTAGAATGTCCTAATTTCTGAGGCATAGATACACAGTAAAAATTTTAGTTTAATTTTAATACCATTTTGGTATTTATATATAACAATGCCAAAAAGTATAATATTCAAACCATTTTGGTTTAAAAAAAGGAAGAGAATCTGAGAGACAAAAATTATTCTTGTTGTCAAATTAATATTTTTTTTGGAATTAAATCAAAACCAAATTTTGATTATTTTTAGAATATTTTTGGTATTAAAAATAGTTGAAATGGTATAAGATTAATCCGAAAATTGGAATAAATTTTATACTTTTTTGGATTTAAAAATAAACCCCCATAAAATTTCCAGCGGATATACCGCAAATAACCCTTTATCCCAAAGATTAATGAGAAATTGAATAACGTTAACATTGTTTATTTATGTACATAAAAATCCAAAACAAACATTTGCCCCTAAGTTTCCATGAGCAGCATATCGAGCCCCAATCCCCATAAATGTGTATCCAACAAAAACTAAATTTTACGGGACTTTTTTAATTTTTTTTGCATACAGTTTGTATGTAGCCTTGAAACTTACATATTTAGTCTCTTACTTCGAAACTGCATATTTCACAGGTATGAAATTTTTGGGAGTTGATGCCTGTTATAATAAATTGTTGATTTCCATAAAAAATCTGAAATCCATAACTTTGTTGGATACACTTTTATAGCAGTTAGGACTCGATATATGTATATACATATTGTCAACTTTTACACCAATATTTTGGAGATGTCCAGGGAAATTTCAGCTCCGTCGCGGTTCTTGCAGTGATACTGCAAGAGAGACCTTCAACTGCCTTATGTCTGTAAAAATTAAGCAAAATTTACCCTCATGCTATTTTATTAATTTCCTGAATTACTTACTTGAAACAATTATTTCATCAGGCGTAAAAAATCGATTCGGTCCTTTAATTACTCCTTCGCATTGTACGTTTAGAAAAATTTTGTTTACTTATTTTGACTTTTTTTCTGAAAATCTGTTCTTTATATTTTTTTGGTTTTGATTTCAAACCAAAAAAGCTTTGATAGTAATATACATTGAGAAAGAGAAAGTTTTTTATACTTTTCAGGATTTGTTTTTAAACCATAAATGATTAAACTTTTTTAGAGAGAATTTTAATACTTTTCAAGGCTTTATTTTGAAACTATTTTGGAATAAATAAAATTGTAAAACTTCTCATAGTTTAAAAATAAGACTTTTTGGCATTAAAATTCAAATTTAATTCCAAGAATGATTAAACTAAGTACCAAATGATATTAGAAATAAACTATCATTTTTTACTGTGTAGGATATCTATTTTGGCTTCATAAATGTGTCAGTTATTCAATTCATATTTATGTTCATTATAAAATTTTGATTGAATTTGATGTGCATATTGGCATGGTTGTTTTTCTTTTTATCAATTTTTGTCCATTTTAGATTTTCTAAAATACGTGTTGTCACATAGAAATGAGCATCAAAATTCATTTTAGACCCATGTCGCGATATATATGAAACAAGTAAGGAAGCCTAAAGCCTAGTACTGAGTTCACCGCCGTGAAATTTCGCCAGCAACATGCATTTATTTTGCCGTGAAATGTTTCAAGAAATTTTTTTTTGTCAAATGAGAGTAAATGCCAAAACGAAAACTGAGTAAGAAAAAATTTGGAGCATTTCAAATTTTGGCCAATAAAAAAATTTTTATACAAAATATAAATTTCAATTTCAACAAATGTCACTTTTCACTCGAAAATAAATGGCATTGTATATTTAAATTGGCGTGAAAAAATGTTGCTGGCATGATGGTGCTAGCATGTTGCGCAACGTTTTCACCGCAGGAACTCAGTACAACTTTGTCGTGAAATATCTGTGAAATTTCACACATGTTTCACAGCCAGTTTTTATACTCAGCTGTACTAGTACACAGAGTATTATAGTTTTAATCACATAACGGTGGTTTGTAACAGAGTGAAATAATCGAGATAGATATAGACTTATATATATCAAAATGATCAGGGTGAAAAGAGAAATCGATTTAGCCATGTCCGTCCGTCCGTCCGTCCGTCTGTCCGTCCGTCTGTAAACACTCTAACTCGCGCAAAAATTGAGATATTTTGATGAAATTTGAAATGCAAGTTGGTATCGAGACTGGGACGGTTGGTATTGAAAATGGGCGAAATCGGAAATTGACCACGCCCACTTTTCCTATATAGAAATAATCGGAAATTTGGTATCTCAGTCACTAATATAGCTGGAGTGATGAAATTTTACCCACGTGTTGAGCTCAGGCCCCTAGGAAGAAATTTGATGAAATTTTGGAAAATGGGCGGTGCCACGCCCACTTATTAAGGGTCAAACCTTGAAAGTTTTATATGTCATAACTCAGAAACCATTGAAGATATATCGACAAAATTTGGTACGCGTGATTTACTTACTTAGGCATACGTTTGGACGGAAAATAGTTAAAATCGGTTGACGTCCACGCCCACTTTTATATATGTATATTACAAAGTGACCTAATAAAAACATTTTAAGCGATATCTCTGTCAAATATAAAGATCTATCATTGAAATTTTGTCGCGTAAGTCCAACTGCGGACATAAAACGAAAAACACAAAAATTTTGGAAAATGGGCGGTGCCACGCCCACTTATTAAGGGGCAAACATTGAAAGTTTTATGAGTCATAAATCAGAAACCGTTGAAGATATATCGATGAAATTTGGTACGCGTGATATAATTACTTAGTCAAATATTTGGACGAAAAATTTCCGAAATCGGTTGAGGGCCACGCCCACTTTTATATATGGGTCTTATAAAGTGACCTAATAAAAACATTTTAAGCGATATCTCTGTCAAATATAAAGATATATCATTGAAATTTTATAGCAGGAGTCCAACTGGGGATATAAAACGAAAAACACAAAAATTTTGGAAAATGGGCGTGGCACCGCCTCTTTTTATAAACAGGAATATACGAGATTTCTGAGCCCATAACTCGACAAATAATTTATATATAATGACGAAACTTGGTGTGTACACTTTTATTACTTGTGGTAATACACGCTCAAAATTTTAGCGAAATCGGTTGACGACCACGCCCACTTTTATATATGAGAACTATAAAGGGGCCTAATAAAAACATTTTAAGCGATATCTTTGTCAAATATAAAGATAATTCATTTAAATTTTGTGGTATGTTTTCTACAATAGACCGAAAACAACAAATAGAAAAATTTTGGAAAATGGGCGTGGCACCGCCTCTTTTTACGCAAAGGGATATACGAGATTTCTTAGCCCATAACTCGACAAATAATTAAGATATTATGACGAAACTTGGTTTATACACTTTTATAACATGTGTTAATAGCCACGCAAAAATTTATTGAAATCGGTTTATGACCACGCCTACTTTGTAAGAAAGATATTTCTGGAACACTCTTTGGGAATTTGTAACGTGACATCTTTATAACTAGAAGTCATAAAGGAATGAAATTTTGCACAAAGAATAATATTCATATGCTTAGTTGGATGACTGATAAAAATTTAGAAAATGGGCGTGGCTACGCCCACTTTATGCGGCACTCGCTTTATATAAAGTACACCGTGTTTCCATCAAACGCAAACAAATAATGAAAGCATACAGCTGAGTATCTAATGTTCGATTCCACTCGAACTTAGGCTTCCTTACTTGTTTTGTATGGATTTTGACAGCAGTTTCACGGGAAACTCGAACTCAGTACTATGCTTAAGTTCGATTTGAATGCTCTTATTGTTTGTTTGCGTTTGTTCGATACACTCCCATTTTAAAAATTTTTATCAATCATCCGAGTAAGCGTATAAGTATTCTTGTTAGTGCAAAATTTCAACCCTTTATGACTTTTGGTTAAAAATTTCACAAGGCCGCTTTAGAAATATTTTTGTAAGAAAGTAGGCGTAGTTATGAACCGATTTCGCTGAGTTTTTGCATGTCTATTACCACAAGGGATGAAAGTGTATACATCAAGTTTTGTCATAAAAGATCAATTACACAGGTCAACAAAAAAGTTTATATTTTGGTGCGGCCCTGCTTGTAACTGCATTTGGTAGCATTCGATACACTGATAAAAAATGAAAATAATTTTTTTTAATCCTACGTGTAGTTTTTGAGATATGAGCCCTTAATAGATTAAGGCATACATACATATTTGGCCCCATAACATTTCACTGCTTCTACCGGTATATGAATAGTTAATGTATCTTCATAAATGCCAGAGAATCTATAGAAACCATTTAACAATTAAATTTTTTGCTAAATGTTTTAAATTTTTTTCATTTTCAATCACGGGATTTCTAGAATAATTTGTTTACCAGTGTATATATAAAATTACTTCGAAACAATCTCCTGTTAATTCTGCTTTCAACGACAAATCACTTTTTCATATCCGCGTAGGCGTTTCTAGGATATTATACTTTAATCAATTTCTGCTGTGAAATTTTTCATACTAAAATTCCTAAATTTGTATGCTACCCTGGTTAAAGTGCATATTATACAAATATGCCTTAACCTATCAAGGCCGTATTTAGGGGGTTAATTGTCATATATGGGATGTGTTGTTATAGTCCGATTTCAGCTATTTTCAATACTAACTTTCCAAAGTCAAAATTTTATTGATTTTTTGCGATTATTGAAAAATTTTGGTTTTTGTTGGGGTTTTGTTCTTTTTAAAATTATTCTGTTTCATTGCAAACATTTTAAGCGTAATATTAAAAAGATTTAAAAATACTTTATTTTTTTTCGATTTTTTCCAAGTGAAACAAAAAGGATGTTTTATGGTCGAAAAACTCGGCTAGGTGACCCAACTATATGAAAACGACTTCATAGATCAAAGGACATTAGAGGGAATATAAAGCTTCTCAAGCACTGTTTGCCAGCATAACACGAACAGTCTCAAAAATAAGCTGTTGCTGTTCTGCTAAAGTTATCATAATTTTTGAGAACTTTTGAATTTCGATTTCCTTTGAAAATTTCTGAAGTCGCAGCAAAGAATAGTCGAATATATTTGTTTGTTTATTTGTGCTGTTGCTTTACTGTGTAATTTTAAGCAGATCAGTCGACAGCAAAGCACAGATAAACAGAATTTGAGTTTTCAGTGCGGCTTTTTAAAATTGGTTTTTTTTTGTACATTACAATTTCGAATTATGTTTGCCTTTTGCTGCGCTTACAAATTTCCACAATACAGCAACAGTCGACTATAATTTTTTGAAACTTAAGGCTGCGCAGTTGCAGTACAGTAGAACTTTTTATTTTTTATACTTCTGCTGCGGTGTTTACTTTTTAATGAAAATGAAATTCAATGAAAATGGAAAAAAAGTTGAAAATAATTTCAAACCCTGCTCAAAAGACTAAAATAATGACATATCTATCAATTTTAAAAATCGGATGTCAAATAATAAAGTTGCAAAAAAACCAGTTAGAGTCTCAACATAAGCTAAAAATCTTGGGGCGGACTTTTACACCTGAAAACAACTGGGTAATCTAACCGAGTTTATCGTAAATTCATAAAATATTGTTTTTTTTTTCACTTGGATAAAATCACCAAAAATAAAGTGTTCATCGTGTTTGCAATAGAACAGTCTAATTTTTAAATGAATAAAAGCTTCCTGATTTTTAAAACTTCTTATAAAAACCCTAATTTGAAAATCAAAAGTTTTGAAAAATTTTTCTTCTAAATAGCACTTTAGAAACCAGAATTTTTTTTTTATTATTTTTATTTAGTGCACGAAATTGGTTATATATTTTTCTTAAAAAAAAAAATCCACGATGAAATCCCGCACGAAAAAAATTCCTGGCTACGGCCCTGTAACCTATTAAGGGCTCATATCTCAAAAACTACACGTAGGATTAAAAAAATTGTTTATCATTTTTTTATCAGTGTATCGAATACTACCAAATACAGTTACAAGCAGGGCTTCACCAAAATAGCAACTTTTTGTTGATCTGTGTTATATTTTTATGGTAAGGCCTCCAAATATTTGTAGCATACTCTAAATTAGAACGGACAACGATGTAAATAATAGTTTTTGCGTGTAAGGGTCCGAAAATTTTGTGCTATTTCTCCTCACAAAACCAAGCATTTTGTAAGCTTTAGCAATAATATGAAAAATATGGTTATGGAATGAAAAATTTTATGAGAAAATTGCGCCATGATCCTTGATCTCGCCAACGAAGCTAATGTTGAAGAAGAGATGCTATATGAAGTAGGAACAGGGCCGTGCGCAGGAATTAGCATATTTTTGCATATGTTGCTTTGAAGCATTTTTTAATATTCAAATGAAGATGGAATTGAGTAGGTAAACACCGATGTAAATTGTCTATGTCTTCTTCTAATTTTGTGGCATCCAACTGACTTTTCACCATAATAAATAAAACAAACAACAATGGTCCCAGTATGCTCCCTTGAGGAACCCCAGAATTGGCTATAAAAGGATCGAAACATGCGCCATCTATGTTGACGACGCAACGTCTATTGCTAAATTTCATCGATATATCCGCTTTGGTTTCTGAGTTATGATATATACAACTATCAAAATTGTCCTTTAATAATTCACTCCAGCTGTATTAGTGACTGAGATATCACGTTTTCGCCATATACTGTATAGGGAAAGTGGGTGTGCTCATGGTCCGATTTCGCCCATTTTCAATACCAACCATCCCAGTCTGGATAATAACATGTATACCAAAATTCATCAAAATATTTAAATTTTTGCGCAAGTTAGAGTCGCACAGATGGATGGACATGGCTCGATTTCCTTTTTCAATGTTATCATTTTGATATATTTATGTTAGTCCATATCTACCTCGATTATTTCATGCCATTACAATCCACCGCTATGTGATTAACACTATAATACTCTGTATACTACGTACAGCTGAGTATAAAACAATGGCCACTCAATCGACTAACATATCACGAAAACTTAAAAATAAGATTAAAGTGGTATAAAACGAACTTGTGGTCTGCATAACAGTTCATGAAGTATAATATTGTCAGGCCAGTTTAGAGTTTACCTGCAAATATACAGAGTTATATACATATATGCATATACGCATGCGCCGCCCAAAACCTTTAAAGTTTTATATAGGTGGAGTGTTTTTACCTTATACATTCTTACTTATGGTTGAATTTATGCATGCAATAACATCAGTACTTTATCATCCCTCTCGAAATTTCTAATAAAGGTCTCTCATGCACGGTGGGCAGGAAGCGACGATAGGTTGCATGAAAATGTCGACAAAAAAGGAAAGTGGGGTTATGTTATATGATGTTTATAGATGAAACATACTTACTTACTTACTTACTTAATTGGCACGTAACCGTCTAGACGATTTTGGACGAATCCAACATAGCGCGCCAGCTATTTCTGTTTCGTGCAGCGTGGCGCCATTTGGGAATACCTAGGGAGCCAGCATCACTGTCCACCTGATCTTCCCAACGCAATGGAGGTCTCCCCTTTCTTCTGCGTTCAGCGGGTTTCGACAGAAATACTTTCTTGGCCGGAGCACCTTCGTCCATTCTCACGACATGACCTGCCCAGCGGAGCCGCTGGATCTTTATTCGCTGAACAATGTCGATGTCTGCGTACAGCTCGTACAGCTCATTGTTAACTCTCCGTCGATACTCGCCCTCGCCAACGCGGAAAGGTCCATAAATCCTCCGAAGAACTTTCCTCTCGAATACTCCAAGGAAACATAAAATAGACAAATTTTGGAAAATGGGCGTGGCACCGCCTCCTTTTGGACAAAGGGATATACGAGATTTATTAGCCTTTAACTCGACAAATAATTGAGATATTATGACGAAACTTGGTTTATACACTTTTATAACTTGTGTTAATAGACACGCAAAAATTTATTGAAATCGGTTTATGACCACGCCTACTTTTTAACAGATATTTCTGGAATACCCTTTGGGAATTTGTAACGTGACATCTTTGTAACTAGAAGTCATAAAGGAATTAATTTTTGCACAAAGAATAATATTGATATGCTTAGTTGGATGACTGATAAAAATTTAGAAAATGGGCGTGGCTACGCCCACTTTATGCAGCACTCGCTTTATATAAAGTACACCGTGTTTCCATCAAACGCAAACAAACAATGAAAGCATACAGCTGAGTATCTAATGTTCGATTCCACTCAAACTTAGGCTTCCTTACTTGTTATATAATAGATTGGGCGTGGCCGTCAACCGATGTCACTAAAATTTTGAACATGTATTACTACAAGTAATAAACGTGTATACACCAAGTTTTGTCGTAATATATCAATCATTTATCGAGTTATAGGCCAAGAAATCTCGTATATTCCTGCTTCTAAAAGGAGGCGCTGCCACGCCCATTTACCAAAATTTGTCTATTTTATGTTTCCGGTCTATTGTGGAACTCATGTCACAAAATTTCAATGAATTATCTTTATATTTGACAAAGATATCGCTTACAATGTTTTTATTAGGCCACTTTATAATACACATATATAAAAGTGGGCGTGGTCGTCAACCGATTTTGGTAATTTTTCGTCCACACATTTGCCTAAGTAAGTAAATCACGCATACCAAATTTTATCGATATATCTGCTACGGTTTCTGAGTTATGGCTTACAAAACTTTCAATGTTTGCCCCTTAATAAGTGGGCATGGCACCGCCCATTTTCCAAAATTTTTGTGTTTTTTGTTTTATGTCCATAGTTGAACTCCTGACATAAAATTTCAATGATATATCTTTATATTTGACAGAGATATCGCCTAAAATATTTTATTAGGCCACTTTATAATACCCATATATAGAAGTGGGCGTGGTCGTCCACCGATTTTAGCAATTTTTCGTCCACACATTTGCCTAAGTAAGTAAATCACGCATACCAAATTTTATCGATATATCTGCTACGGTTTCTGAGTTATGGCTTACAAAACTTTCAATGTTTGCCCCTTAATAAGTGGGCATGGCACCGCCCATTTTCCAAAATTTAACCATATTTCTTCATAAGGGTCTGAGCTCAATACGTGGGTGAAATTTTATCACTCCATCTCTATTAGTGACTGAGATACAAAATTTCCGATTTTTACTATATAGGGGAGGTGGGTGTGGTCATGGTCCGATTTCGCCCATTTTCAATACCAACCGTCCCAGTCTTGATACCAACTTGCATTCCAAATTTCATCAAAAGATCTCACTTTTTGCGCGAGTTATCGTGCGCACAGACGGACAGACGGACGGACATGGCTCAATCGATTTCTCTTTTCACCCTGATCATTTTGATATATATAAGTCTATATCTATCTCGATTATTTCATTCTGTTACAATCCACCGTTATGAAATCAAAACTATAATACTCTGTGTACTAGTACAGCTGAGTATAAAAAAACCAGTGCCATCCAAACTAAGGTAAAAAAAGAATTTTGTATGAAAAATTTTATTTGATTAAAAATAGAAAATGGTTGTGCTTGACCTACAAATGTGTTTTGAATCAAATAATGATAAATTTGAATAACAAATATCATAAATTTAAAAATATTTTTGCGTTCTGGAATAGCTAAACTACTACCAGAGGCGGGCGCTTCATACAAGCTAAGAAGCTCGGCTTGCGTACATATTTTCGTTCATTTCATATTACGAATTTCTTTAAAATCTGGCTAATTTACGTTTTAAATGTGTTTACTATTTAAGTTCTCAATAATATAGCCCCCACTGTAACATTCGGCGCCTAACAGCCTTCTAAGAAAATAGTGCAAATACACCACCAATCCACCTCACAATGTGTATTTTGTTTGCACAACCAGTCACAGCACAGTGAGCATGCTTTAACGTTCCCACATTTTAGCTTTTACGTGGCGTTGAAAACGGAATAACAGCTTGTTTTCTCGCTTTCTCTAAGGAGAAATCAATTGCTTATTTTCAGACTTAAATTGAAAACAAGTAAGGAAGCCTAAGTTCGAGTGGAATCGAACATTAGATACTCAGCTGTATGCTTTCATTGTTTGTTTGCGTTTGTTCGATATAGGGTGTATTTTATATGACACGAGTGCTGCATAAACAGGGCGCAGCCACGCCCATTCTCAAAATTTGTATCAATCATCCAAATAAGCATATAAATATTATTGTTAGTGCAAAATTGCATCCCTCTATGACTTTTAGTTACAAAGACTTCACGTTACAAATTCCAAAAGGGTGTTCCAGAAATATCTTTGTTAAAAAGTAGGCGTGGTCATAAACCGATTTCAATACATTTTTGCGTGTCTATTAACACATGTTATAAAAGTGTATAAACCAAGTTTCGTCATAATATCTCAGTTATTTGTCGAGTAATAGGCTCGTATATTCTTTTGCCTAAAAAGAGGCGGTGCCACGCCCATTTTCCAAACTTTTTTATTTTTTGTTTCCGGTCTATTGTAGAACTCATGTCACAAAATTTCAGTGATAGATCTTTATATTTGACAGAGATATCGCTTAAAATGTTTTTATTAGGTCACTTTATAATACCCATATATAAAAGTGGGCGTGGCCGTCAACCGATTTTGATAATTTTTCGCCAAAACATTTGTCTAAGTAAGAAAATTACGCATATCAAATTTCATCGATATATCTTCAACGGTTTCTGAGTTATGACATATAAAACTTTCAATGCTTGCCCCTTAATAAGTGGGCGTGGCACCGCCCATTTTCCAAAATTTTTGTACTTTTTGTTTATGTCCGTCGTTGGACTCCTGCCACAAAATTTCAGTGATAGATCTTTATATTTGACAGAGATATCGCTTAAAATGTTTTTATTAGGCCCCTTTATAGTTCCCATATATAAAAGTGGGCGTGGCCGTCAACCGATTTTGATAATTTTTCGCCAAAACATTTGTACAGGTAAGCAAATTACGCATACCAAATTTCATCGATATATCTTCAACGGTTTCTGAGTTATGACATATAAAACTTTCAATGTTTGACCCTTAATAAGTGGGCGTGGCACCGCCCATTTTCCAAAATTTCACCATATTTCTTCATAAGGGCCTGAGCTCAATACGTGGGTAAAATTTTATCACTCCAGCTCTATTAGTGACTGAGATACAAAATTTCCGATTTTTACTATATAGGGGAGGTGGGCGTGGTCATGGTCCGATTTCGCCCATTTTCAATACCATCCGTTCCTGCCTTGATACCAACTTACATTTAAAATTTCATCAAAATATCTCAATTTTTGCGCGAGTTATCGTGCTCACAGACGGACAGACGGACAGACGGACAGACGGACAGACGGACAGACGGACAGACGGACAGACGGACGGACATGGCTCAATCGATTTCTCTTTTCACCCTGATCATTTTGATATATATAAGTCTATATCTATCTCGATTATTTCATTCTGTTACAATCCACCGTTAGGAAATCAAAACTATAATACTCTGTGTACTAGTACAGCTGAGTATAAAAAGGTAGCAAAGCACTTTTTTTATTTTTCACATTAAATTTGTATGCGAATGTGAAGCTGGCCTCGGCTTCAGTATTCACAGCCATATGCGTATTTAATTTGATTTTTGTTTGCATGTACATACTTATGCACATAATTTCTTACCTCTGCATGTACATGCAAATATAAATATCAAATACCAGATTATAAAAGCGTTGATTGTGATATTTGGCGACTATTGGCACAATATCAAGATAATTTTAAAAGGCGACGGAATTCAAAATCAAATAAAATTTCACGACTTTTGGTAACTGGACCTCAGTTTTTCAAACACTAAAGCACCCATTTTTTAGATATTAGATAATAAGCAAATACACTTGCTACTGCTGAAATTTCCGTCGGTATAAGGAAACTAAAAATACCTCTGCGCTTTCGTGTGAGATTTCCCTATAAGTTTGGCGTCATCAATCAATTCAATTGAGTTCTTCCCAATTTATTCTAATAATTTCTCCTCTGCTTTTGTAGATAATTCTGATGGTAAAGAACTTGAATTTACTTTCGACTTAGCCAGGCTTGTTGATGTGCTGACCAAAAGTAGGTACAGCTATAATACCAAAAGTCATATACCTACATACATCCCTACATATCTTCATGATATCCATTGTATATAAAAACTTAAAACTTCTTCATCATCCTCATTTTCTCGATTTATTGCAATACATTCAGTTTCATATATTATGAATATAAACAACAAACCAAATATGCAAACTGAACTTAATCAAAGTAGAGCTCTAGATACCCGGGTACCGAGCGATTCACACAGATCGTGTTTGTTTGAAGCCCGTTGTTCAAATGCCCGTACCAACATTCGAGCTTACACTCAGAGAAAAGGAATCAAAAATAAAATTTTTATTTTTATAATGCACGTTTTAAATCAAGTCATTTTTATTTAAAAAATAAATTTTTTTAAATTAAATCTGTTTAGGATTTAAAAAGAAACATTTTAAAATTAACAATGAAAATTATTGGTATAAAAACGAAAGTTTTTGGTTCAAAATCTCATAGTGCTTAAAATAAAAATAAAAATTTTTAAATTTAAAAAGTTATTTTTTGATTTTGCAATTTTACAATGAACATCTTTAAAATAAAAATGTTCGTATTTACATTATTTTTAAACACGTTTTTATATCTATCAAGAAAAAATATCTTAAATTTAAAAATTTAAATTGTAATTTAAAAATTTTAAAAATAATAAAAATAAAAATTTTATTTTTGATTCCTTTTCTCTGAGTGTAAGCTCGAATGTTGGTACGGGCATTTGAACAACGGGCTTCAAACAAACACGATCTGTGTGAATCGCTCGGTACCCGGGTATCTAGAGCTCTACTTTGATTAAGTTCAGTTTGCATATTTGGTTTGTTGTTTATATTCATAATATATGAAACTGAATGTATTGCAATAAATCGAGAAAATGAGGATGATGAAGAAGTTTTAAGTTTTATATACAATGGATATCATGAAGATATGTAGGGATGTATGTAGGTATATGACTTTTGGTATTATAGCTGTACCTACTTTTGGTCAGCACATCAACAAGCCTGGCTAAGTCGAAAGTAAATTCAAGTTCTTTACCATCAGAATTATCTACAAAAGCAGAGGAGAAATTATTAGAATAAATTGGGAAGAACTCAATTGAATTGATTGATGACGCCAAACTTATAGGGAAATCTCACACGAAAGCGCAGAGGAAAGGAATCAAAAATAAAATTTTTATTTTTATAATGCACGTTTTAAATCAAGTCATTTTTATTAAAAAAATAAATTTTTTTAAATTAAATCTGTTTAGGATTTAAAAAGAAACATTTTAAAATTAACAATGAAAATTATTGGTATAAAAACGAAAGTTTTTGGTTCAAAATCTCATAGTGCTTAAAATAAAAATAAAAATTTTTAAATTTAAAAAGTTATTTTTTGATTTTGCAATTTTACAATGAACATCTTTAAAATAAAAATGTTCGTATTTACATTATTTTTAAACACGTTTTTATATCTATCAAGAAAAAATATCTTAACTTTAAAAATTTAAATTGTAATTTAAAAATTTTAATTTTTAAAATAAAAATGACGATTTAAATCGTGCATTATAAAAATAAAAATTTTATTTTTGATTCCTTTTCTCTGAGTGTACAAACAAAAAAATGTGTATCAGGAAAACAAAAATAAAAAAATACATATGAAGACAACAAAAAAATAAACGAGAAAAAACAAACTTCAAATACCCGAATTGTTCAAATGCCCATACAAAACATATGGATAATAAGCAAACAAAGGAGTGTTCGAGCATTTGAAAAGCATTTATTCGGGCTACTCGAAAATGTTAAAAAATCGAGAGCTCTAAATCAAATTCAATGACGGAACGCGATCGCAAAGAAAATTACATAAATGGCTAATGGTTATGCTTCACACATAGGCTTGCCCAGACAATTTATGCTAGGTCCGCCACTGACTACCACATAGAACACTGTCGATTTTGAACAGTAGCGGGCACTCCTAGTTTTTTTTTAAAGAGTTAAGACAATATTAGAATATTGTCAAGTGCAAGGTTTTGGTAATTTATCTTCAAAAAGTTAAAATCAATGGCAATTTTCAAGTACCGTTATCTCGGAAACCACATCCAATTTGGGAAAACTGGGTGTGGAATTGAATTAAAATATCCCAATTAAATTAAACACAACTGTCAAGAGCATTACGCAGGAAAACAGTTCAAAACCTGAGTAAAGTTAACAAACGGAAATAATTAACCCTCAGAGCTCTAAAACATCTTTCCTAAAAACAAATCTCGAAAATAACAGCTAATCTGGATTTTCTGAAAATGCCATCGTATTTTACAGTTAAGTTGACGTGTTTCGACATTGCGCTGTGATATTTCAAAAGTTTAAAATTTACTTACAGTTTAATTTTTACTTGATTTTTATTGATTTGGGAATGCACATCCTCAATGATTTGAATCGTCTGAATAATAATTCAGTGTTAAAAACATTGACATCAACATTCCTGATTTCAATTAAAATTATTGCAGATATTCATTGCTTAATTTATATGACAATTGGGTGAATACTGAGTTAAAATTTTAAATATCTCAAACCGAGCAAGAAAAAAGGTATCGAATAAATCATTACCGGAAAAATTCGCTGATTTCGAGTCGCAAATGGTTGCAATCCTTTAAAACATTGCTATGCACAATAAATCCCGTGTGACATACATATATCTAGCCGGCGTAATTTCCTTTTAAAATCTTGAGAAAATTAGAACACTATTATATTTCACTAGAATGTCCTAATTTCTGAGGCATAGATACACAGTAAAAATTTTAGTTTAATTTTAATACCATTTTGGCATTTATATATAACAATGCCAAAAAGTATAATATTCAAACCATTTTGGTTTAAAAAAAGGAAGAGAATCTGAGAGACAAAAATTATTCTTGTTGTCAAATTAATATTTTTTTTGGAATTAAATCAAAACCAAATTTTGATTATTTTTAGAATATTTTTGGTATTAAAAATAGTTGAAATGGTATAAGATTAATCCGAAAATTGGAATAAATTTTATACTTTTTTGGATTTAAAAATAAACCCCCATAAAATTTCCAGCGGATATACCGCAAATAACCCTTTATCCCAAAGATTAATGAGAAATTGAATAACGTTAACATTGTTTATTTATGTACATAAAAATCCAAAACAAACATTTGCCCCTAAGTTTCCATGAGCAGCATATCGAGCCCCAATCCCCATAAATGTGTATCCAACAAAAACTAAATTTTACGGGACTTTTTTAATTTTTTTTGCATACAGTTTGTATGTAGCCTTGAAACTTACATATTTAGTCTCTTACTTCGAAACTGCATATTTCACAGGTATGAAATTTTTGGGAGTTGATGCCTGTTATAATAAATTGTTGATTTCCATAAAAAATCTGAAATCCATAACTTTGTTGGATACACTTTTATAGCAGTTAGGACTCGATATATGTATATACATATTGTCAACTTTTACACCAATATTTTGGAGATGTCCAGGGAAATTTCAGCTCCGTCGCGGTTCTTGCAGTGATACTGCAAGAGAGACCTTCAACTGCCTTATGTCTGTAAAAATTAAGCAAAATTTACCCTCATGCTATTTTATTAATTTCCTGAATTACTTACTTGAAACAATTATTTCATCAGGCGTAAAAAATCGATTCGGTCCTTTAATTACTCCTTCGCATTGTACGTTTAGAAAAATTTTGTTTACTTATTTTGACTTTTTTTCTGAAAATCTGTTATATTTTTTTGGTTTTGATTTCAAACCAAAAAAGCTTTGATAGTAATATACATTGAGAAAGAGAAAGTTTTTTATACTTTTCAGGATTTGTTTTTAAACCATAAATGATTAAACTTTTTTAGAGAGAATTTTAATACTTTTCAAGGCTTTATTTTGAAACTATTTTGGAATAAATAAAATTGTAAAACTTCTCATAGTTTAAAAATAAGACTTTTTGGCATTAAAAGTAGTATATTTATGGGGCTTCTAGACCACATTTCGTGGTAAGCTTTTAAAATTACAACAACAATTTGTATGGAGAGCTTTTAGAAAACAACACCCTAATGTTTTCATGTGTTTGTTGTAGCGTCACAAGCATTTTTTCACCATTTTTCACAAAAAAGACACAGTCTAATGTGGCGACATCTAACGTTGAATAGGGTAAATAGGGTAAGCTCAGCGATAATTGCGCCATCTGGCGGTAGATAGTAAATCTGAAATATTTGTTGTCTATACTAAAAGCTGACATCTAAGGGATCTATACTAAAAAGCTGACATCTATGAAGATACATATAAACATGTATGTATAAACCTGTATGAATATGTATCTATGAAGATACATATAAACATGTATAAACAAACCTACATATATTTCCTCCGCTTGTATGTTATCTATGTATGTATGAAGAAATTCAAACATGTACACGTATAGAACTTTATGAGGTACGTCATAGAGGAGATTTTGTTTTTTCTTCATTTCAGTTGAATGTAGAAATCTTTGTATATATGTAAATACATATGTTGATATACTTATATGTATGTATATAAGTGTATGATGATAGCTAGCTATGAGGGAAAGAAATTTAAACAGCCATGTATACTTACTTTTAGATTTCCCATTTTAAGTAAAAGTTAAAACAAATATATGTATATTTTATATAAAATTTATTTTATTAATTTATTCTTTATTGAGTAAAAGTACAATTTTACATTTGTTTATATTAACGACTATATTATAATAGAAATCCATAAGTTTCCAAACTTCTTCTACTTCACAAATATAATCTATTCCACATTATTTTTTCTCCTACTTCTTCTTAACCATTTTTTCTTCTACGTAATATCTTTGATTATTATATGAATTACAAATTTAACTATTTATTTTGCTTTGTTTTAAAGAATACTGAAGATTTTAATTTATTGCTACAAGTTTATTTTTTATACTTTTAAAGTTATAAATTTTTTAATTATCATAATGTATTATTATATGTATTTCTTATGAAAACTCATATAACTATTTTTATATTATTATAAATATACATATATGTATATATATATATATTTTTTTTTAATTACTTACAATACATACTTTTATTCATATTCACATACATATGTACATATATACAAATTCCTATACATTCATATTTTATTAACCTCATATCAGTGTTTAGTCTTCTTCAAAATTTAATTTTATAATTTCTTTTATTATATTTATTCAATACTATTTCTTTATAAATTATCATTTGCAACTAAATTTTTTTTTGTTTATTTTTTTTTTTTTGTATACATTATAGATATTTTGGTAGAAATCTTACTTATTTTTTATACTTATTTCATTTATTTACTATTATTCATTATTTTTTTTCTTTCCTATTTTTTTTCTTATACATATTTTAATTTTTAAGATCATTAATCTCATATATATATGCATTCAATTCCCAAATTATATGAAAATGGATTTCCTGTGAGAAAGAAAATGTTTTCCTGTGAAATTTTAAATGAGGTAGAAAACTGCATTGCATTTTCTTTAACAATTCTAATATTATTATCTAAATTTCCCCAAAAGTCGAAGTCAACAAGTTTTAATACTTACAACACATACATGAAAATTAATGCATTCATTCTGTAAAATCTCATTATTCTCATATATACATACATCATTCATACTTTAATTTTTAAGATCATTACCATCATACATATATACATATTCATATCAGTTTTTTAGTCTTCTTCAAAGTTTAATTTTATAGTTTCATTAATTATATTTCTTCAATACTATTTCTTTATATTGTTTGCAAATACATTTTTTTTTGTTTTTTTTTTAGTTTGTGTACATTATAGATATTTTAGTAGAAATCGTACTTATGTTTTATACTTACTTCATTTATTTACTATTATTGCTTCATTATTTTTTTCTTTCCAATTTTTTTCTCATACATATTTTAATTTTTAAGATCATTGAACTCATATATACATAGATTCAATTCTCAAATTATATGAAATTGCGTTTCCTGTGAAAACTATGAGAAAGTAAATTTTTTCTATGAAATTTTATATGAGGTAGACAATTGAATTGAATTTTCTCTAACAATTCTAATAATATTTTTTATTATGTTGATAAACGCAAATTTATAATACTTTATTTACTTTTAGTTTCTTAATTATATTTATTTGATACTATTTCTTTAAAAAACTTGTTTGCAATCATTTTTTTATATTTGCTTGCATTTAGACTATTTAATATAAATCTATACCTATTCCATTTATTTATAATTTCCGGCTTAATTCATATATTCCTACTTCTTTATTTTTTGTTTTGTTCCTTTTTTCTTCATATTATTTTCTTCTTCTACATATTATCTTTAATTATTATATAAATTTTTGATGTTACTTATGTTGTTTTGTTTTAAAGAATTCCAATGATTTCATTATACCAATATAATATCTATATAATTTATTTATATTTATTTTTTTTCCATTATATTCAATACAATAACTACTTCTTTAAATTATTTTTCAGATTAATTTTATATGAACTTTTATGAAAATCTAAATTTACATCTCCACAAATATCTTGTATATGCACGTACATATTTAAAATTTTCAGACTTATTCTTACAGAATCATAAATTCCACAAATATACTTCAAAAAAAGTATTTTAACATTATAGTTTATTCAAATCGAAAATTTAGTTACAAAATTTCTAATTTTTATATTCTTCTAATAATCTTTTAACAGTTTGAAATCGTTGATAAAAGAATGCACATGAACAAGTGGTTGCTGTATTTGAATACTTGCAATCAAATTTATGCATTCCTGTAGCTGTTTGCTGGAAGGTAATGGTTTTATATAAACGCATTTCATCAATCATGTTTTTAAGAAGTTGTATATCTTCATTTTTAATATAACAACTACATACTCCTAAAAATGTTTCCAGCTCTTCTACTAACATTTTATTTTATTTTATATATATTTTATTTTTTATTTTTTTTTTTTTTTTTTTTTTTTTTTTTTTTTTTTTTTTTTTTGTAAGAATGATAAAGATAAATACTTCATATATTTTAGAAATATTTTTCATCCAATATGTTTATATCAATAATAAATCTTTTCAAGTCAATAACTTCTTTGTTTTCCTTATCAAAGTAGTAATTGTATAAATTTACTAAATCCATTATATGCTTATATCGTCTTTCGATGATGTGACAATTACATGTATCAGGTCCTGATTGTATATTATTTTTACTCCAAGGACAGGTTGTATAGTGTCTCCCATATATAGATTCCATAACTAATTCATACTTTATATCTTTAATTGTTATAAATGTATTTTGTATAAGTTTTCTATGATGATCAAGTATATAGTTATAATTATTTTTTAAAAACTCTTCAATTATATTACTTTTCATACTAAAGTGAAACATTTTCAATCAGATGTAAAGTAAAACTAAACCTCTCTAATCAGAAACTTAAACATATAAATAAGTTATTTATGTTTATATACATTTAAATTTATATACTTATTTATATATATATTTTTATGTATAAAATAAATATACATAGATATATTTTCCAGATATATATAGTTAACATATTTTGAAATACTATTCAGTGTGCGAAGTTTAAGCTGAATGAGTTAATAATGATCGATAACAAAAGTATAATAGTTATAGATGTACAGGGTTTTCATATTTCCAACAAGTTTATAGCAAAAGAAGTTAGCATTTCAGATCTAATGGATACACATAATATAAAAACATTTGTTATACATCCACCTTTTAGTTATTCAAGATTAACATTGAGAGAAAGAATTGAATTAGAATGGTTACATACATATCACCATGGATTGCAATGGAACGATGGCAACTCAACATTCAAATCTATTAAGAACTACTTAAACAGATATATTAAAGATGAAAAGCGAAATATTTGTATGTATGTGAAAGGAGCACAAAAAGCAAAATGGATACAACAACTTACTGGAGAAGACATTATTATATACAATTTAGAAGATATGGGTTGCCAAAGCATAAAAAACTTATATAAGGATAATATCAATGTATATGCATGTAACTTTCACCATAAACATATGATATGTGCAGAAAAAAACGTTCATTTATTTAAAGATTTTATTATATCATATAAAAATAAAGATAAAATATAACTTAAATAATTCATTAGTTTTATTATATAGATGTATGTATAGATGTACTAGAGTTTTATTATCACATATATAAATAAAAAGTATTATTATTATTATTAAGGTTCACTCCTACATAATAGAGAAACAGTAATTTATCATATAATATTGTCTAGAATTAAAAAATAGGAAGACATTCAATACATTCAAGTATGTATGTATGTATATACCCCATTAATATTAACAAAATTACAATGATTAGTCAAAACAATCAAGATGGGATAGATTTTATCGTTAACAGATTACTTATTGGATAGTCCCTTAAGAATTCTTAAGGGAGAACGAAAAACAACTAAATATAGGGAAAAAATTATATTGACATTAGAAAAATTTGTCGTATTCTTACCAGAGCGACTGAATAACATTACCAATAAACTGATGGAGACTTAGGGCCAGTTTTTCAGTACAGGTTTAACTTTATTTGTTGTTTAAACTTAGTTTAAGCTCAAGTTGCAGTTTTTCAGTGAAATTTGAACGTAGTTTAAACTTCGTTTAAACGCCCATTCCGCTAGGTTTAAACTAAGTTCAACTGATCAGCTGTTCAGACCCTCTTGTCATCTGCTGTTTTTGTTTATTTGAAAAAATATAAATAAACAAGGTTGCCGTATTCAGGAATTTTTTTTCAAACATTTTTATGAATGGAGTTTTTTTTTCTAAAATACATAATATAATTTTATTCACTTATTTCTTTAAATTTTATTCAATTGTTTTTGAAATATGTATATCTGAAAATGTTTCGAAAACTAAATTTTGGATATTTATATATTCATAAAACAAGCAAAGCCGTGACTGTCTTCGGCTGTGAGGATGACTTCGTTTGAAAGGAAAATTCCATAACGATTTGACCATGATGCTTTCAACCAATTTTTTTGAAATTATAAATACGAATGTCCATGATTTCCGAAAAAAATTTCTTTTTGTAATATGAGGTAAGCTGTTTTAACTATTTTATAGCTGCAAAATTATCCTGAAATCAGTTGTATATATAGGGATCTGGTTTCGACGGGGTTAGCATTCAGTAATTGCAATTTGTGTAGTAATAATGTATCGAATATAATAATAAACTGGCGGAGAGGAATTTTTTTAAGAAGCTTTTTCATGGCAGTACACTCGGAGGCTTGTCGAGAAAATTCGAAGGGTGGCGATATTTTTAATTAAAATAAAATTCAAAAGTATTTGGTTTTAATTAAAATTAATTTTTGATATTTTTCCGGGTCGGGATTCCAACCTCGGACCTTAAGCATGTTTGCTTTTAAAAATTTTCCACATGTTTGTAATGAGTTTTGGTGAATATATATCCGCAACTGTTGAAATTTCAAAGCAAATATAAGCGGACGGATATTGGCTAGTAAATTATAAAAAATTAACCCGATATCGTGAAAACTGAGTTTACATCCAAACAGACGGGCATCATTCAATTGATTCATCTTTTCACTTTAATGATTTCAGTCTATAAACTTCTGCTATTAATAATAGTTTCGACTCAAATTTACATATATTGCTATTTCATAATCTTGAACTTCCAAAAATTCGTAACCAAAATGCCCAAAAATTTATTTCAACATTCATTAGATACGACAACCCTTCGTCATAGTTTTGACATTCTTTGTCATTGTAAATGTATTTTTTGTGGCTACTTCAAATTCTAGCGGAATTTTTCTAAAGCGTAAGCCGAAATTAATGCATTTTCTATAATGCTATGTGTATATATTTATTGTGTGTGCAGTAAAAGTGCTAAAAATTGCAATTGAAAATTCGAAGCGGTGAACGTCAAGAAAAATGCAGTGTTCAACTGCGGTGAAAAATAAAAGAAAAAATAAATTGTGATATTCTTCTTCTTGATTTTGTGTTTCGGTTTTTTCTCTACAGTTTCAATTAAAAATGGATTACTCTAGTGGTAGTGTTTGAAAAAAATGGAGAAAATTTGTCCTATTTTATTCTGGATTTTGAGGTTTTCCAATTTTTTCTTTACCAAAATTTGTTTTTAATTTCAATTTAATTATTTTTTTTTGCAGATGGCTCTGTCAAAACAAAATTTTATTGTTAGAAGGAACAAGTCCTCATGGAAACAAACTTTTTTAATTTTTCGTGTAGAACAGAAATGTAAAATACGACCATTTTCGATGAATGCATTTTTTTGTGTTTCGTTAGATTTCAAAATAAAAACTTGGAAAAATTTATATTTTTCATCTGCACAAAAATCGGATATTTTGATTTTATGCACAATATAATAGGTTTTCTGGGAGTAAATTACTGATACTTCAATTAATATTGGTCAGAAGCTGGACCAAACGTTGAACGCATAAAACCAAAAAGCAATCACTTCACCATGTTACAAATTAATTTTATTTTTAAATCGAAATTTTTTCAATCTGCTACACTGTCGGTATGACAAATTCATTTCAGTCCAATTTGAGTTCCGTCAATTTCGTCACAATCTTGTTTACATTATTTTTATCTAGATAAAGACAAAACAGTATTGCCCTGCCAAGCGAATAAAAATAAAAGGGGCCTTAAACTTGCACTGAAAAACAGCACCGGAGTTTAAACTTAGTTCAAATTTGAACGGAGTTTTACAAAACTAAATTTAAACTTAGTTTAAACCTGCACTGAAAAACTGGCCCTTAAAATGAAAATTTATAAATCAGGATATGAAAATAAATATTTATATGCTTTTACATTGAAATGTGAAAAATAAAGAAACTCAAAATAAAAAAGTAAATGCGTCTTTGGTTATGTGGATATTTTGGAAAAATTAGTTTCCGAAATAATTAATTAAAACAGTATATTCATATAAAACATATTGAAATATAATGTAATTTATACAATCTAAAACTTTGTAAAGCAAATGTATTGATAATATATAAACGTTTAGAGCATACATATTAATAATATATATTCATATTTTCTATACTCCTTTTATTCTATTACAATACATTAACTAATATCGATAAATATATAATGAAAAAGTTGTATTCATGTAGGTATAAGTTTGATTATACAAAAGAAGGGAGTTTATTTATACATTAATAATTTATATGGCTATGCTATGTTACAATATATCCCCTATAAAAATTGTTTAAATTAGTTAAACATATTGAAGACTTTAATATTCATAATGTACAAGAAAATTCTTCTATTGGATATATACTAGAAGTAGACTTAGAATATCTATCTTCATTACATGATTGACATAACGATTTACTATTTTGTTCCGAAATAAAAAAAAATTATAAAATTAAACAAAAAACTAATATCAAAATTGAATAATAAAGAAAAGTATATAATTCATTATAGAGTTTTACAACAATACCTTGAAAATTATCTCATTCTGAAAAAAAAAAAAAACTCATAGAATTCAACAATTTAATCAATCAGATTTTTTTGTGTTTTTTTTTTTTCAAGTTGTTAGTTAATACAGTTTATGGAAAAACCATGGAAAATGTTGACAAAAGGAAGAATATTAAAACAGTATGTGAGTGGGAAAATAGAGGTAAAAGGTTGGATGCCAGAGGTCTTATAGCAAAACATAATTTTCATAGTTCACTCACATTTACTGATAACATGAGTGCTATTCAATTACAACAACTTTCTATTTTATATAATAAACCAATTTATATTGGATTTAGTGTTTTACATTTATGCAAATTAAAAATATACAATTTTCATTATAATTGTATCTAAATATAAAGAAAATGTTAGTTCAAATTATATAATAATATATTAAGACAATCGATTTTTATAATGAAATTCGTAATGATATTCAAACATATTTAGATACTTCATAATTTACCTTTGTTAAATAAAAAGATTCTGAATATGACGAATAATGAATGTAGTGGAAAGATTATGTATAAATTCATTGGCCTAAGAACTAAAATGTATTCATATAGTCTTGGTGGAAATGAGGAAGAAATTAAAAAAATTAAAAGTGTGAAAAGATCTATTGTTTTACAACTTTTACATAATGACTTTAAGAATTGTTTACTTGAAAAAAAATTATATTTTGATTCCATGTATGTTTTCAAATCAAAACTTCATGAAATATATATCCAACAAATTACTAAGTTAGTTTTAAGTTAATCAGATAATATATATATATATATATATATATATATATATATATATATATATATATATATATATATCAGAAAATGGAATTAATACTCTTGCATGAAGTAATTTTAAAATCTAAAAAGTTGAAATAAAAGCACAGTATATATAGATTGAAAGTTGAAATATCTTTATTTATTTAAATTATAATTTTTAAATAAGAATTTCAAACATAAATGTCCGAAGTTTTAAGTATTAAATTTTGGTTTTTGATTATAATTATATTCAATATGTAGCTTTAAATATGTAATTATTTCCAGTGGTGGTTGTAAGTTGCCAAAGCTATCAAAATATTCCTTATAATATACTACCCAATGTGTTCCATGAGCAGCAGAATCATCTAAGTTAACAATATCACATTCTTGAATTCGTGGATATAAAAACACCTTTAAAATATTTTAGCAGTTTACCAAAGTTATTTAATCGATATCAGTAAGTGGTCGATTTAATAAATTCCTTAATAGTTTTTTAATTCTGATTTATAAAAAATACCATAACCGTTTTTATATGGTTTAAGGAAAATACCTTTACCCATAGCAATGTATTCCATATATCTATTACATCGATTAGCCTCTGCTAGCTATTATTTTCCATTTTTATATCATTTGCAGAACATCAACCTGTAGCTAAACCTGCAAGAGCATATATTACTGTTAGAATTAGAGTTAATGGAAGAAATCATCCTAATTTTGATACAGAACTAACTCGTAATATAATTACTTGAGATTTTTTCCTCTTGAAATTTTAATTTATTGCTTTCTAAGCAATTTCAATAGCATCATTTACATATATTATCAACTTTTTTTCTTTTTTAAAGTATTTAAAATATTTTTTAGCAGTCGATGAAAAGAGTTTTTTCTTTGATAATTTTCTTTTAGAATGCTTCTTCTTTCTCTTTCCTCATCTAAATTTAACTTTTATCTTAATTACATTTATTACAGACTAAACGCTTACACGGTCGTTTATATTTATTTATTTTTTATTTATTTAAAAAAATAAACGATGTATTATAAGACCACAAAGTCTTTTATAATTACTATGTTTAGATTATATTCACTATCAAACTTTTTCAGCTAATATTCGATCAGCTTTATGCCTCTTATTTATATCTTTTGTTTATCAGGAGACAATATTATATCTCCAACAAGATAATTCTTAAAAATATATTTACATATATTTATATACATATATTTGGAATAAGATATTTATAAAAAAAAAATGTCATTGATAAAGCAATCTCAAAAATAATTTATATAAAAAACTTCTATATGACTAACAAGTAGAACTATCAAATTGCAAATAACTAATAATTTTTATACTCAGCTGTACTAGTACACAGAGTATTATAATTTTGATTTCATAACGGTGGATTGTAACATAATGAAATAATCGAGATAGATATGGACTTATATATATCAAAACAAGTAAGGAAGCCTAAGTTCGAGTGGAATCGAACATTAGATACTCAGCTGTATGCTTTCATTGTTTGTTTGCGTTTGTTCGATATAGGGTGTATTTTATATGAAACGAGTGCTGCATATACAGGGCGCAGCCACGCCCATTTTCAAAATTTGTATCAATCATCCAAATAAGCATATAAATATTATTGTTAGTGCAAAATTGCATCCCTCTATGACTTTTAGTTACAAAGACTTCACGTTACAAATTCCAAAAGGGTGTTCCAGAAATATCTTTGTTAAAAAGTAGGCGTGGTCATAAACCGATTTCAATACATTTTTGCGTGTCTATTAACACAAGTTATAAAAGTGAATAAACCAAGTTTCGTCATAATATCTCAGTTATTTGTCGAGTAATAGGCTCGTAGATTTCTTTGCATAAAAAGAGGCGGTGCCACGCCCATTTTATAAACTTTTTTTATTTTTTGTTTCCGGTCTATTGTAGAACTCATATCACAAAATTTCAATGAATTATCTTTATATTTCACAGAGATATCGCTAAAAATGATTTCATTAGGTCACTTTATAATACCCATATATAAAAGTGGGCGTGGTCGTCAACAGATTTTGGTAATTTTTCGTCCACACATTTGGCTAAGTAAATATATTACGCGTACCAAATTTCATCGATATATCTTTAACGGTTTCTGAGTTATGACATATAAAACTTTCAATGTTTGACCCTTAATAAGTGGGCGTGGCACCGCCCATTTTCAAAAATTTTTGTATTTTTTGTTTTATGTCCGTAGTTGGACTCCTGCCACAAAATTTCAGTGATAGATCTTTATATTTGACAGAGATATCGCTTAAAATGTTTTTATTAGGCCCCTTTATAGTTCCCATATATAAAAGTGGGCGTGGCCGTCAACCGATTTTGATAATTTTTCGTCAAAACATTTGCCTAAGTAAGCATATTACGCATACCAAATTTCATCGATATATCTTCAACGGTTTCTGAGTTATGACATATAAAACTTTCAATGTTTGACCCTTAATAAGTGGGCGTGGCACCGCCCATTTTCCAGAACTTCATCAAATTTCTTCATAAGGGCCTGAGCTCAATACGTGGGTAAAATTTTATCACTCTAGCTATATTAGTGGCTGAGATACCAAATATCCGATTTTTTCTATATAGGAAAAGTGGGCGTGGTCATGGTCCGATTTCGCCCATTTTCAATACCAACCGTCCCAGTCTCGATACCAACTTGCATTTCAAATTTCATCAAAATATCTCAATTTTTACGCGAGTTATCGTGCGTACGGACGGACGGACGGACGGACGGACGGACGGACGGACGGACGGACGGACGGACGGACGGACGGACGGACGGACGGACATGGCTCAATCGATTTCTCTTTTCACCCTGATCATTTTGATATATATAAGTCCATATCTATCTCGATTATTTCATTATGTTACAATCCACCGTTATGAAATCAAAATTATAATACTCTGTGTACTAGTACAGCTGAGTATAATGATCAGGGTGAAAAGAGAAATCGATTGAGCCATGTCCGTCCGTCCGTCCGTCCGTCCGTCCGTCCGTCCGTACGCACGATAACTCGCGTAAAAATTGAGATATTTTGATGAAATTTGAAATGCAAGTTGGTATCGAGACTGGGACGGTTGGTATTGAAAATGGGCGAAATCGGACCATGACCACGCCCACTTTTCCTATATAGAAAAAATCGGATATTTGGTATCTCAGCCACTAATATAGCTAGAGTGATAAAATTTTACCCACGTATTGAGCTCAGGCCCTTATGAAGAAATTTGATGAAGTTCTGGAAAATGGGCGGTGCCACGCCCACTTATTAAGGGTCAAACATTGAAAGTTTTATATGTCATAACTCAGAAACCGTTGAAGATATATCGATGAAATTTGGTATGCGTAATATGCTTACTTAGGCAAATGTTTTGACGAAAAATTATCAAAATCGGTTGACGGCCACGCCCACTTTTATATATGGGAACTATAAAGGGGCCTAATAAAAACATTTTAAGCGATATCTCTGTCAAATATAAAGATCTATCACTGAAATTTTGTGGCAGGAGTCCAACTACGGACATAAAACAAAAAATACAAAAATTTTTGAAAATGGGCGGTGCCACGCCCACTTATTAAGGGTCAAACATTGAAAGTTTTATATGTCATAACTCAGAAACCGTTAAAGATATATCGATGAAATTTGGTACGCGTAATATATTTACTTAGCCAAATGTGTGGACGAAAAATTACCAAAATCTGTTGACGACCACGCCCACTTTTATATATGGGTATTATAAAGTGACCTAATGAAATCATTTTTAGCGATATCTCTGTGAAATATAAAGATAATTCATTGAAATTTTGTGATATGAGTTCTACAATAGACCGGAAACAAAAAATAAAAAAAGTTTATAAAATGGGCGTGGCACCGCCTCTTTTTATGCAAAGAAATCTACGAGCCTATTACTCGACAAATAACTGAGATATTATGACGAAACTTGGTTTATTCACTTTTATAACTTGTGTTAATAGACACGCAAAAATGTATTGAAATCGGTTTATGACCACGCCTACTTTTTAACAAAGATATTTCTGGAACACCCTTTTGGAATTTGTAACGTGAAGTCTTTGTAACTAAAAGTCATAGAGGGATGCAATTTTGCACTAACAATAATATTTATATGCTTATTTGGATGATTGATACAAATTTTGAAAATGGGCGTGGCTGCGCCCTGTATATGCAGCACTCGTTTCATATAAAATACACCCTATATCGAACAAACGCAAACAAACAATGAAAGCATACAGCTGAGTATCTAATGTTCGATTCCACTCGAACTTAGGCTTCCTTACTTGTTTAGTTTTAATATAAAGTCGTAAAGTCGTTAGACATCTAAACCCCAAAATGAATATTTAAAAAACTGAATTTTTCAGGAAGGAGAAGAATTCCATTTATATTCACAGAAAGTGAAAAAATACACCTAGATTAAAACAACACATTATTACATAATGATACTTAATAATATAACTTCTAATGAACAAAATATTTTAAGATACTTTTTCTGAAAAGACATATGTGTATATGAAAATACATTAAATTTTTAACTTTTTGAATCTCCACGAATATTCCATAACATCTTATATACAGGATTACAAATATAACACTCTCTATAATCTTATAGATTTTTACTATACAACAGATAAGCATCAGCTTGCTATCAGATTAGCATCAGCTTACTACCAGGTTAGTATCAGCTATACATCAGTCTACTATCACATATACATATTCATATAAAAATTCTGTAAAAGAGGAAATGAATGATAAGCTATTGAAAGATATAGTATAAACTAGCAGAATAGCCTCACTTACATTCAAAGAAAATAAAAAAGTAGAGTTAGATTAAAAAACACCTTATATGCACTACATACACATAATTACATACATACCCTGCAGGAATAAAGAATTCCATACTGGAGACAGTACCAGCATTCTAAAGTTTGTCGGAAATCACCGTGTTACAGAAGTAATTTGCAATGCTTGAAAATTACTTCTGTAACACGGTGATTTCCGACAAACTTTAGAATGCTGGTACTGTCTCCAGTATGGAATTCTTTATTCCTGCAGGGTATGTATGTAATTATGTGTATGTAGTGCATATAAGGTGTTTTTTAATCTAACTCTACTTTTTTATTTTCTTTGAATGTAAGTGAGACTATTCTGCTAGTTTATACTATATCTTTCAATAGCTTATCATTCATTTCCTCTTTTACAGAATTTTTATATGAATATGTATATGTGATAGTAGACTGATGTATAGCTGATACTAACCTGGTAGTAAGCTGATGCTAATCTGATAGCAAGCTGATGCTTATCTGTTGTATAGTAAAAATCTATAAGATTATAGAGAGTGTTATATTTGTAATCCTGTATATAAGATGTTATGGAATATTCGTGGAGATTCAAAAAGTTAAAAATTTAAAGTATTTTCATATACACATATGTCTTTTCAGAAAAAGTATCTTAAAATATTTTGTTCATTAGAAGTTATATTATTAAGTATCATTATGTAATAATGTGTTGTTTTAATCTAGGTGTATTTTTTCACTTTCTGTGAATATAAATGGAATTCTTCTCCTTCCTGAAAAATTCAGTTTTTTAAATATTCATTTTGGGGTTTAGATGTATAACGACTTTACGACTTTATATTAAAACTAAAAAATTATTAGTTATCTGCAATTTGATAGTTCTACTTGTTAGTCATATAGAAGTTTTTTATATAAATTATTTTTGAGATTGCTTTATCAATGACATTTTTTTTTTTATAAATATCTTATTCCAAATATATGTATATAAATATATGTAAATATATTTTTAAGAATTATCTTGTTGGAGATATAATATTGTCTCCTGATAAACAAAAGATATAAATAAGAGGCATAAAGCTGATCGAATATTAGCTGAAAAAGTTTGATAGTGAATATAATCTAAACATAGTAATTATAAAAGACTTTGTGGTCTTATAATACATCGTTTATTTTTTTAAATAAATAAAAAATAAATAAATATAAACGACCGTGTAAGCGTTTAGTCTGTAATAAATGTAATTAAGATAAAAGTTAAATTTAGATGAGGAAAGAGAAAGAAGAAGCATTCTAAAAGAAAATTATCAAAGAAAAAACTCTTTTCATCGGCTGCTAAAAAATATTTTAAATACTTTAAAAAAGAAAAAAAGTTGATAATATATGTAAATGATGCTATTGAAATTGCTTAGAAAGCAATAAATTCAAATTTCAAGAGGAAAAAATCTCAAGTAATTATATTACGAGTTAGTTCTGTATCAAAATTAGGATGATTTCTTCCATTAACTCTAATTCTAACAGTAATATATGCTCTTGCAGGTTTAGCTACAGGTTGATGTTCTGCAAATGATATAAAAATGGAAAATAATAGCTAGCAGAGGCTAATCGATGTAATAGATATATGGAATACATTGCTATGGGTAAAGGTATTTTCCTTAAACCATATAAAAACGGTTATGGTATTTTTTATAAATCAGAATTAAAAAACTATTAAGGAATTTATTAAATCGACCACTTACTGATATCGATTAAATAACTTTGGTAAACTGCTAAAATATTTTAAAGGTGTTTTTATATCCACGAATTCAAGAATGTGATATTGTTAACTTAGATGATTCTGCTGCTCATGGAACACATTGGGTAGTATATTATAAGGAATATTTTGATAGCTTTGGCAACTTACAACCACCACTGGAAATAATTACATATTTAAAGCTACATATTGAATATAATTATAATCAAAAACCAAAATTTAATACTTAAAACTTCGGACAT
The DNA here is from genome assembly GCA_960531455.1 of Urophora cardui. Classification (NCBI taxonomy): domain Eukaryota; kingdom Metazoa; phylum Arthropoda; class Insecta; order Diptera; family Tephritidae; genus Urophora; species Urophora cardui. The sequence continues at coordinate 19,551,341 of OY482675.1, read as the reverse complement.
TTATGTTTGAAATTCTTATTTAAAAATTATAATTTAAATAAATAAAGATATTTCAACTTTCAATCTATATATACTGTGCTTTTATTTCAACTTTTTAGATTTTAAAATTACTTCATGCAAGAGTATTAATTCCATTTTCTGATATATATATATATATATATATATATATATATATATATATATATATATATATATTATCTGATTAACTTAAAACTAACTTAGTAATTTGTTGGATATATATTTCATGAAGTTTTGATTTGAAAACATACATGGAATCAAAATATAATTTTTTTTCAAGTAAACAATTCTTAAAGTCATTATGTAAAAGTTGTAAAACAATAGATCTTTTCACACTTTTAATTTTTTTAATTTCTTCCTCATTTCCACCAAGACTATATGAATACATTTTAGTTCTTAGGCCAATGAATTTATACATAATCTTTCCACTACATTCATTATTCGTCATATTCAGAACCTTTTTATTTAACAAAGGTAAATTATGAAGTATCTAAATATGTTTGAATATCATTACGAATTTCATTATAAAAATCGATTGTCTTAATATTATAAATAAATTCCATAAATAAATCTGTAACCATATAATTTGAACTAACATTTTCTTTATATTTAGATACAATTATAATGAAAATTGTATATTTTTAATTTGCATAAATGTAAAACACTAAATCCAATATAAATTGGTTTATTATATAAAATAGAAAGTTGTTGTAATTGAATAGCACTCATGTTATCAGTAAATGTGAGTGAACTATGAAAATTATGTTTTGCTATAAGACCTCTGGCATCCAACCTTTTACCTCTATTTTCCCACTCACATACTGTTTTAATATTCTTCCTTTTGTCAACATTTTCCATGGTTTTTCCATAAACTGTATTAACTAACAACTTGAAAAAAAAAAAACACAAAAAAATCTGATTGATTAAATTGTTGAATTCTATGAGTTTTTTTTTTTTTTCAGAATGAGATAATTTTCAAGGTATTGTTGTAAAACTCTATAATGAATTATATACTTTTCTTTATTATTCAATTTTGATATTAGTTTTTTGTTTAATTTTATAATTTTTTTTTATTTCGGAACAAAATAGTAAATCGTTATGTCAATCATGTAATGAAGATAGATATTCTAAGTCTACTTCTAGTATATATCCAATAGAAGAATTTTCTTGTACATTATGAATATTAAAGTCTTCAATATGTTTAACTAATTTAAACAATTTTTATAGGGGATATATTGTAACATAGCATAGCCATATAAATTATTAATGTATAAATAAACTCCCTTCTTTTGTATAATCAAACTTATACCTACATGAATACAACTTTTTCATTATATATTTATCGATATTAGTTAATGTATTGTAATAGAATAAAAGGAGTATAGAAAATATGAATATATATTATTAATATGTATGCTCTAAACGTTTATATATTATCAATACATTTGCTTTACAAAGTTTTAGATTGTATAAATTACATTATATTTCAATATGTTTTATATGAATATACTGTTTTAATTAATTATTTCGGAAACTAATTTTTCCAAAATATCCACATAACCAAAGACGCATTTACTTTTTTATTTTGAGTTTCTTTATTTTTCACATTTCAATGTAAAAGCATATAAATATTTATTTTCATATCCTGATTTATAAATTTTCATTTTAAGTCTCCATCAGTTTATTGGTAATGTTATTCAGTCGCTCTGGTAAGAATACGACAAATTTTTCTAATGTCAATATAATTTTTTCCCTATATTTAGTTGTTTTTCGTTCTCCCTTAAGAATTCTTAAGGGACTATCCAATAAGTAATCTGTTAACGATAAAATCTATCCCATCTTGATTGTTTTGACTAATCATTGTAATTTTGTTAATATTAATGGGGTATATACATACATACATACTTGAATGTATTGAATGTCTTCCTATTTTTTAATTCTAGACAATATTATATGATAAATTACTGTTTCTCTATTATGTAGGAGTGAACCTTAATAATAATAATAATACTTTTTATTTATATATGTGATAATAAAACTCTAGTACATCTATACATACATCTATATAATAAAACTAATGAATTATTTAAGTTATATTTTATCTTTATTTTTATATGATATAATAAAATCTTTAAATAAATGAACGTTTTTTTCTGCACATATCATATGTTTATGGTGAAAGTTACATGCATATACATTGATATTATCCTTATATAAGTTTTTTATGCTTTGGCAACCCATATCTTCTAAATTGTATATAATAATGTCTTCTCCAGTAAGTTGTTGTATCCATTTTGCTTTTTGTGCTCCTTTCACATACATACAAATATTTCGCTTTTCATCTTTAATATATCTGTTTAAGTAGTTCTTAATAGATTTGAATGTTGAGTTGCCATCGTTCCATTGCAATCCATGGTGATATGTATGTAACCATTCTAATTCAATTCTTTCTCTCAATGTTAATCTTGAATAACTAAAAGGTGGATGTATAACAAATGTTTTTATATTATGTGTATCCATTAGATCTGAAATGCTAACTTCTTTTGCTATAAACTTGTTGGAAATATGAAAACCCTGTACATCTATAACTATTATACTTTTGTTATCGATCATTATTAACTCATTCAGCTTAAACTTCGCACACTGAATAGTATTTCAAAATATGTTAACTATATATATCTGGAAAATATATCTATGTATATTTATTTTATACATAAAAATATATATATAAATAAGTATATAAATTTAAATGTATATAAACATAAATAACTTATTTATATGTTTAAGTTTCTGATTAGAGAGGTTTAGTTTTACTTTACATCTGATTGAAAATGTTTCACTTTAGTATGAAAAGTAATATAATTGAAGAGTTTTTAAAAAATAATTATAACTATATACTTGATCATCATAGAAAACTTATACAAAATACATTTATAACAATTAAAGATATAAAGTATGAATTAGTTATGGAATCTATATATGGGAGACACTATACAACCTGTCCTTGGAGTAAAAATAATATACAATCAGGACCTGATACATGTAATTGTCACATCATCGAAAGACGATATAAGCATATAATGGATTTAGTAAATTTATACAATTACTACTTTGATAAGGAAAACAAAGAAGTTATTGACTTGAAAAGATTTATTATTGATATAAACATATTGGATGAAAAATATTTCTAAAATATATGAAGTATTTATCTTTATCATTCTTACAAAAAAAAAAAAAAAAAAAAAAAAAAAAAAAAAATAAAAAATAAAATAAAATAAAATGTTAGTAGAAGAGCTGGAAAAATTTTTAGGAGTATGTAGTTGTTATATTAAAAATGAAGATATACAACTTCTTAAAAACATGATTGATGAAATGCGTTTATATAAAACCATTACCTTCCAGCAAACAGCTACAGGAATGCATAAATTTGATTGCAAGTATTCAAATACAGCAACCACTTGTTCATGTGCATTCTTTTATCAACGATTTCAAACTGTTAAAAGATTATTAGAAGAATATAAAAATTAGAAATTTTGTAACTAAATTTTCGATTTGAATAAACTATAATGTTAAAATACTTTTTTTGAAGTATATTTGTGGAATTTATGATTCTGTAAGAATAAGTCTGAAAATTTTAAATATGTACGTGCATATACAAGATATTTGTGGAGATGTAAATTTAGATTTTCATAAAAGTTCATATAAAATTAATCTGAAAAATAATTTAAAGAAGTAGTTATTGTATTGAATATAATGGAAAAAAAATAAATATAAATAAATTATATAGATATTATATTGGTATAATGAAATCATTGGAATTCTTTAAAACAAAACAACATAAGTAACATCAAAAATTTATATAATAATTAAAGATAATATGTAGAAGAAGAAAATAATATGAAGAAAAAAGGAACAAAACAAAAAATAAAGAAGTAGGAATATATGAATTAAGCCGGAAATTATAAATAAATGGAATAGGTATAGATTTATATTAAATAGTCTAAATGCAAGCAAATATAAAAAAATGATTGCAAACAAGTTTTTTAAAGAAATAGTATCAAATAAATATAATTAAGAAACTAAAAGTAAATAAAGTATTATAAATTTGCGTTTATCAACATAATAAAAAATATTATTAGAATTGTTAGAGAAAATTCAATTCAATTGTCTACCTCATATAAAATTTCATAGAAAAAATTTACTTTCTCATAGTTTTCACAGGAAACGCAATTTCATATAATTTGAGAATTGAATCTATGTATATATGAGTTCAATGATCTTAAAAATTAAAATATGTATGAGAAAAAAATTGGAAAGAAAAAAATAATGAAGCAATAATAGTAAATAAATGAAGTAAGTATAAAACATAAGTACGATTTCTACTAACGCCGAAACTCCACAAAACATAAATTCTGTTACTTTTGTCGAACATTATTATGTCTAAAATCCATGTTTTCATATGCGTGGGCACTTCATTATGTTAGACATAATTTGCAAAATGGCGCCGAATTGGCATGCCGTGTACGCAGAAGCACTTAGAAAGTTAAAAAAAATTGTTTAAAATTGGCGATGATGCTCGCAAACTGTATATATGCACTTAATGTTCTTTTTATTTATTTTTTAAGCCCAAACACTCAAACCAAATGGACGCCGTGCGAAATTTCACGTTCAATGTGGAGATGTTGCCACTGTGAATTTTTCGTTGAAATGAAAAATTAGCTGTCAAATCATCAAACTGACAGCTCATGTTAAGGCAATCTTGTTAAAGCAATTGCCTTGGCATCTCTGTTATACCAGAAGACAGAGGCGGTCTCCATTTGAAATCTATGTTATAATGGTGCTTGTGATGACAGAATTCTGTTTTGAGGAGACGCCGGGTAAAATATCTATAATGTACACAAACTAAAAAAAAAACAAAAAAAAATGTATTTGCAAACAATATAAAGAAATAGTATTGAAGAAATATAATTAATGAAACTATAAAATTAAACTTTGAAGAAGACTAAAAAACTGATATGAATATGTATATATGTATGATGGTAATGATCTTAAAAATTAAAGTATGAATGATGTATGTATATATGAGAATAATGAGATTTTACAGAATGAATGCATTAATTTTCATGTATGTGTTGTAAGTATTAAAACTTGTTGACTTCGACTTTTGGGGAAATTTAGATAATAATATTAGAATTGTTAAAGAAAATGCAATGCAGTTTTCTACCTCATTTAAAATTTCACAGGAAAACATTTTCTTTCTCACAGGAAATCCATTTTCATATAATTTGGGAATTGAATGCATATATATATGAGATTAATGATCTTAAAAATTAAAATATGTATAAGAAAAAAAATAGGAAAGAAAAAAAATAATGAATAATAGTAAATAAATGAAATAAGTATAAAAAATAAGTAAGATTTCTACTAAAATATCTATAATGTATACAAAAAAAAAAAAAATAAACAAAAAAAAATTTAGTTGCAAATGATAATTTATAAAGAAATAGTATTGAATAAATATAATAAAAGAAATTATAAAATTAAATTTTGAAGAAGACTAAACACTGATATGAGGTTAATAAAATATGAATGTATAGGAATTTGTATATATGTACATATGTATGTGAATATGAATAAAAGTATGTATTGTAAGTAATTAAAAAAAAAAATATATATATATATACATATATGTATATTTATAATAATATAAAAATAGTTATATGAGTTTTCATAAGAAATACATATAATAATACATTATGATAATTAAAAAATTTATAACTTTAAAAGTATAAAAAATAAACTTGTAGCAATAAATTAAAATCTTCAGTATTCTTTAAAACAAAGCAAAATAAATAGTTAAATTTGTAATTCATATAATAATCAAAGATATTACGTAGAAGAAAAAATGGTTAAGAAGAAGTAGGAGAAAAAATAATGTGGAATAGATTATATTTGTGAAGTAGAAGAAGTTTGGAAACTTATGGATTTCTATTATAATATAGTCGTTAATATAAACAAATGTAAAATTGTACTTTTACTCAATAAAGAATAAATTAATAAAATAAATTTTATATAAAATATACATATATTTGTTTTAACTTTTACTTAAAATGGGAAATCTAAAAGTAAGTATACATGGCTGTTTAAATTTCTTTCCCTCATAGCTAGCTATCATCATACACTTATATACATACATATAAGTATATCAACATATGTATTTACATATATACAAAGATTTCTACATTCAACTGAAATGAAGAAAAAACAAAATCTCCTCTATGACGTACCTCATAAAGTTCTATACGTGTACATGTTTGAATTTCTTCATACATACATAGATAACATACAAGCGGAGGAAATATATGTAGGTTTGTTTATACATGTTTATATGTATCTTCATAGATACATATTCATACAGGTTTATACATACATGTTTATATGTATCTTCATAGATGTCAGCTTTTTAGTATAGATCCCTTAGATGTCAGCTTTTAGTATAGACAACAAATATTTCAGATTTACTATCTACCGCCAGATGGCGCAATTATCGCTGAGCTTACCCTATTTACCCTATTCAACGTTAGATGTCGCCACATTAGACTGTGTCTTTTTTGTGAAAAATGGTGAAAAAATGCTTGTGACGCTACAACAAACACATGAAAACATTAGGGTGTTGTTTTCTAAAAGCTCTCCATACAAATTGTTGTTGTAATTTTAAAAGCTTACCACGAATTGTGGTCTAGAAGCCCCATAAATATACTACTATTAAAATTCAAATTTAATTCCAAGAATGATTAAACTAAGTACCAAATGATATTAGAAATAAACTATCATTTTTTACTGTGTAGGATATCTATTTTGGCTTCATAAATGTGTCAGTTATTCAATTCATATTTATGTTCATTATAAAATTTTGATTGAATTTGATGTGCATATTGGCATGGTTGTTTTTCTTTTTATCAATTTTTGTCCATTTTAGATTTTCTAAAATACGTGTTGTCACATAGAAATGAGCATCAAAATTCATTTTAGACCCATGTCGCGATATACATATATGAAACAAGTAAGGAAGCCTAAAGCCTAGTACTGAGTTCACCGCCGTGAAATTTCGCCAGCAACATGCATTTATTTTGCCGTGAAATGTTTCAAGAAATTTTTTTTTGTCAAATGAGAGTAAATGCCAAAACGAAAACTGAGTAAGAAAAAATTTGGAGCATTTCAAATTTTGGCCAATAAAAAAATTTTTATACAAAATATAAATTTCAATTTCAACAAATGTCACTTTTCACTCGAAAATAAATGGCATTGTATATTTAAATTGGCGTGAAAAAATGTTGCTGGCATGATGGTGCTAGCATGTTGCGCAACGTTTTCACCGCAGGAACTCAGTACAACTTTGTCGTGAAATATCTGTGAAATTTCACACATGTTTCACAGCCAGTTTTTATACTCAGCTGTACTAGTACACAGAGTATTATAGTTTTAATCACATAACGGTGGTTTGTAACAGAGTGAAATAATCGAGATAGATATAGACTTATATATATCAAAATGATCAGGGTGAAAAGAGAAATCGATTTAGCCATGTCCGTCCGTCCGTCCGTCCGTCTGTCCGTCCGTCTGTAAACACTCTAACTCGCGCAAAAATTGAGATATTTTGATGAAATTTGAAATGCAAGTTGGTATCGAGACTGGGACGGTTGGTATTGAAAATGGGCGAAATCGGAAATTGACCACGCCCACTTTTCCTATATAGAAATAATCGGAAATTTGGTATCTCAGTCACTAATATAGCTGGAGTGATGAAATTTTACGCACGTGTTGAGCTCAGGCCCCTAGGAAGAAATTTGATGAAATTTTGGAAAATGGGCGGTGCCACGCCCACTTATTAAGGGTCAAACCTTGAAAGTTTTATATGTCATAACTCAGAAACCATTGAAGATATATCGACAAAATTTGGTACGCGTGATTTACTTACTTAGGCATACGTTTGGACGGAAAATAGTTAAAATCGGTTGACGTCCACGCCCACTTTTATATATGTATATTACAAAGTGACCTAATAAAAACATTTTAAGCGATATCTCTGTCAAATATAAAGATCTATCATTGAAGTTTTGTCGCGTAAGTCCAACTGCGGACATAAAACGAAAAACACAAAAATTTTGGAAAATGGGCGGTGCCACGCCCACTTATTAAGGGGCAAACATTGAAAGTTTTATGAGTCATAAATCAGAAACCGTTGAAGATATATCGATGAAATTTGGTACGCGTGATATAATTACTTAGTCAAATATTTGGACGAAAAATTTCCGAAATCGGTTGAGGGCCACGCCCACTTTTATATATGGGTCTTATAAAGTGACCTAATAAAAACATTTTAAGCGATATCTCTGTCAAATATAAAGATATATCATTGAAATTTTATAGCAGGAGTCCAACTGGGGATATAAAACGAAAAACACAAAAATTTTGGAAAATGGGCGTGGCACCGCCTCTTTTTATAAACAGGAATATACGAGATTTCTGAGCCCATAACTCGACAAATAATTTATATATAATGACGAAACTTGGTGTGTACACTTTTATTACTTGTGGTAATACACGCTCAAAATTTTAGCGAAATCGGTTGACGACCACGCCCACTTTTATATATGAGAACTATAAAGGGGCCTAATAAAAACATTTTAAGCGATATCTTTGTCAAATATAAAGATAATTCATTTAAATTTTGTGGTATGTTTTCTACAATAGACCGAAAACAACAAATAGAAAAATTTTGGAAAATGGGCGTGGCACCGCCTCTTTTTACGCAAAGGGATATACGAGATTTCTTAGCCCATAACTCGACAAATAATTAAGATATTATGACGAAACTTGGTTTATACACTTTTATAACATGTGTTAATAGCCACGCAAAAATTTATTGAAATCGGTTTATGACCACGCCTACTTTGTAAGAAAGATATTTCTGGAACACTCTTTGGGAATTTGTAACGTGACATCTTTATAACTAGAAGTCATAAAGGAATGAAATTTTGCACAAAGAATAATATTCATATGCTTAGTTGGATGACTGATAAAAATTTAGAAAATGGGCGTGGCTACGCCCACTTTATGCGGCACTCGCTTTATATAAAGTACACCGTGTTTCCATCAAACGCAAACAAATAATGAAAGCATACAGCTGAGTATCTAATGTTCGATTCCACTCGAACTTAGGCTTCCTTACTTGTTTTGTATGGATTTTGACAGCAGTTTCACGGGAAACTCGAACTCAGTACTATGCTTAAGTTCGATTTGAATGCTCTTATTGTTTGTTTGCGTTTGTTCGATACACTCCCATTTTAAAAATTTTTATCAATCATCCGAGTAAGCGTATAAGTATTCTTGTTAGTGCAAAATTTCAACCCTTTATGACTTTTGGTTAAAAATTTCACAAGGCCGCTTTAGAAATATTTTTGTAAGAAAGTAGGCGTAGTTATGAACCGATTTCGCTGAGTTTTTGCATGTCTATTACCACAAGGGATGAAAGTGTATACATCAAGTTTTGTCATAAAAGATCAATTACACAGGTCAACAAAAAAGTTTATATTTTGGTGCGGCCCTGCTTGTAACTGCATTTGGTAGCATTCGATACACTGATAAAAAATGAAAATAATTTTTTTTAATCCTACGTGTAGTTTTTGAGATATGAGCCCTTAATAGATTAAGGCATACATACATATTTGGCCCCATAACATTTCACTGCTTCTACCGGTATATGAATAGTTAATGTATCTTCATAAATGCCAGAGAATCTATAGAAACCATCTAACAATTAAATTTTTTGCTAAATGTTTTAAATTTTTTTCATTTTCAATCACGGGATTTCTAGAATAATTTGTTTACCAGTGTATATATAAAATTACTTCGAAACAATCTCCTGTTAATTCTGCTTTCAACGACAAATCACTTTTTCATATCCGCGTAGGCGTTTCTAGGATATTATACTTTAATCAATTTCTGCTGTGAAATTTTTCATACTAAAATTCCTAAATTTAGGGGGTTAATTGTCATATATGGGATGTGTTGTTATAGTCCGATTTCAGCTATTTTCAATACTAACTTTTCAAAGTCAAAATTTTATTGATTTTTTGCGATTATTGAAAAATTTTGGTTTTTATTGGGGTTTTATTCTTTTTAAAATTATTCTGTTTCATTGCAAACATTTTAAGCGTAATATTAAAAAGATTTAAAAATACTTTATTTTTTTTCGATTTTTTCCAAGTGAAACAAAAAGGATGTTTTATGGTCGAAAAACTCGGCTAGGTGACCCAACTATATGAAAACGACTTCATAGATCAAAGGACATTAGAGGGAATATAAAGCTTCTCAAGCACTGTTTGCCAGCATAACACGAACAGTCTCAAAAATAAGCTGTTGCTGTTCTGCTAAAGTTATCATAATTTTTGAGAACTTTTGAATTTCGATTTCCTTTGAAAATTTCTGAAGTCGCAGCAAAGAATAGTCGAATATATTTGTTTGTTTATTTGTGCTGTTGCTTTACTGTGTAATTTTAAGCAGATCAGTCGACAGCAAAGCACAGATAAACAGAATTTGAGTTTTCAGTGCGGCTTTTTAAAATTGGTTTTTTTTTGTACATTACAATTTCGAATTATGTTTGCCTTTTGCTGCGCTTACAAATTTCCACAATACAGCAACAGTCGACTATAATTTTTTGAAACTTAAGGCTGCGCAGTTGCAGTACAGTAGAACTTTTTATTTTTTATACTTCTGCTGCGGTGTTTACTTTTTAATGAAAATGAAATTCAATGAAAATGGAAAAAAAGTTGAAAATAATTTCAAACCCTGCTCAAAAGACTAAAATAATGACATATCTATCAATTTTAAAAATCGGATGTCAAATAATAAAGTTGCAAAAAAACCAGTTAGAGTCTCAACATAAGCTAAAAATCTTGGGGCGGACTTTTACACCTGAAAACAACTGGGTAATCTAACCGAGTTTATCGTAAATTCATAAAATATTGTTTTTTTTTCACTTGGATAAAATCACCAAAAATAAAGTGTTCATCGTGTTTGCAATAGAACAGTCTAATTTTTAAATGAATAAAAGCTTCCTGATTTTTAAAACTTCTTATAAAAACCCTAATTTGAAAATCAAAAGTTTTGAAAAATTTTTCTTCTAAATAGCACTTTAGAAACCAGAATTTTTTTTTTATTATTTTTATTTAGTGCACGAAATTGGTTATATATTTTTCTTAAAAAAAAAAATCCACGATGAAATCCCGCACGAAAAAAATTCCTGGCTACGGCCCTGTAACCTATTAAGGGCTCATATCTCAAAAACTACACGTAGGATTAAAAAAATTGTTTATCATTTTTTTATCAGTGTATCGAATACTACCAAATACAGTTACAAGCAGGGCTTCACCAAAATAGCAACTTTTTGTTGATCTGTGTTATATTTTTATGGTAAGGCCTCCAAATATTTGTAGCATACTCTAAATTAGAACGGACAACGATGTAAATAATAGTTTTTGCGTGTAAGGGTCCGAAAATTTTGTGCTATTTCTCCTCACAAAACCAAGCATTTTGTAAGCTTTAGCAATAATATGAAAAATATGGTTATGGAATGAAAAATTTTATGAGAAAATTGCGCCATGATCCTTGATCTCGCCAACGAAGCTAATGTTGAAGAAGAGATGCTATATGAAGTAGGAACAGGGCCGTGCGCAGGAATTAGCATATTTTTGCATATGTTGCTTTGAAGCATTTTTTAATATTCAAATGAAGATGGAATTGAGTAGGTAAACACCGATGTAAATTGTCTATGTCTTCTTCTAATTTTGTGGCATCCAACTGACTTTTCACCATAATAAATAAAACAAACAACAATGGTCCCAGTATGCTGCCTTGAGGAACCCCAGAATTGGCTATAAAAGGATCGAAACATGCGCCATCTATGTTGACGACGCAACGTCTATTGCTAAATTTCATCGATATATCCGCTTTGGTTTCTGAGTTATGATATATACAACTATCAAAATTGTCCTTTAATAATTCACTCCAGCTGTATTAGTGACTGAGATATCACGTTTTCGCCATATACTGTATAGGGAAAGTGGGTGTGCTCATGGTCCGATTTCGCCCATTTTCAATACCAACCATCCCAGTCTGGATAATAACATGTATACCAAAATTCATCAAAATATTTAAATTTTTGCGCAAGTTAGAGTCGCACAGATGGATGGACATGGCTCGATTTCCTTTTTCAATGTTATCATTTTGATATATTTATGTTAGTCCATATCTACCTCGATTATTTCATGCCATTACAATCCACCGCTATGTGATTAACACTATAATACTCTGTATACTACGTACAGCTGAGTATAAAACAATGGCCACTCAATCGACTAACATATCACGAAAACTTAAAAATAAGATTAAAGTGGTATAAAACGAACTTGTGGTCTGCATAACAGTTCATGAAGTATAATATTGTCAGGCCAGTTTAGAGTTTACCTGCAAATATACAGAGTTATATACATATATGCATATACGCATGCGCCGCCCAAAACCTTTAAAGTTTTATATAGGTGGAGTGTTTTTACCTTATACATTCTTACTTATGGTTGAATTTATGCATGCAATAACATCAGTACTTTATCATCCCTCTCGAAATTTCTAATAAAGGTCTCTCATGCACGGTGGGCAGGAAGCGACGATAGGTTGCATGAAAATGTCGACAAAAAAGGAAAGTGGGGTTATGTTATATGATGTTTATAGATGAAACATACTTACTTACTTACTTACTTAATTGGCACGTAACCGTCTAGACGATTTTGGACGAATCCAACATAGCGCGCCAGCTATTTCTGTTTCGTGCAGCGTGGCGCCATTTGGGAATACCTAGGGAGCCAGCATCACTGTCCACCTGATCTTCCCAACGCAATGGAGGTCTCCCCTTTCTTCTGCGTTCAGCGGGTTTCGACAGAAATACTTTCTTGGCCGGAGCACCTTCGTCCATTCTCACGACATGACCTGCCCAGCGGAGCCGCTGGATCTTTATTCGCTGAACAATGTCGATGTCTGCGTACAGCTCGTACAGCTCATTGTTAACTCTCCGTCGATACTCGCCCTCGCCAACGCGGAAAGGTCCATAAATCCTCCGAAGAACTTTCCTCTCGAATACTCCAAGCGCCATCTCATCTGCTTTTGATGATGAAACCTCCGTTGAAATTAAAATCCGAGCTGCTCCTTTTTCAAGGATATCCACATTTTCTGTTTTTTTTTTTTTTGAAAGGCTCAAATATTGACGAAATCGAAAATTTGCCAAAGTCCAAATTTTTTCGATTTCAGTACATTATCTGATAGCTAAAGGGTACAAGAAAAGTTATTAAGAAGAAAACAGGACACCTGTAGTGGAAAAATCCAATGTGAACAGGACCTAAAGGATAACCACTGAAATATAAAATAACAAAAAAACTACACGTAGGATCCAAATAAGTTTATTTATTTATTTATTCAAGCCAATCAGCATACAAATCTTATAGGCTATGTAAACTTATATATATATATATTAAGCAATAATACAATATTTCAATATTAATTACTTATAAAAAGTATTTAAAGAACTTAAAGAGCGATCTTTCGAACCTGAAAAATCAATCTCGATAAGTTAAGTTAATCAATAAGCATCGCGCTTCATAAGTCGGGATAGGCTCCGTGAAGCGTAAGTTACGCAACGCAAATTTTAAAAATACCTTTTGGATCCGTTCAATCCTTACAATGTGGCAATTGTAGTAAGGCGACCAAATGAAACAGGCATACTCAAGCTTGGAACGCACAAATGCCGAAAATAATAGCTTAAGAGAATAAGGATCGGAAAATTCCGAACCATTACGCCTAACAAAAGCCAGCATCGCATACGATTTAGAGATACAAAGGTTAATATGACTTGCAAAAGTAAATTTCGAGTCGAAAATTACTCCCAAGTCTTTAATTTCACTTACCTTCAACAAGGGCGTATTTGATATATGATATGATGTATCAATGACATTGACACGTTTGGAAAATGTAATGTGAAAACACTTGCTAATGTTTAGTGTCAGCCGATTATTTTTACACCAGATACCTAACTTATCTAAATCTAATTGCATCATTTCGGAATCATGAATGCTATTGATTATAGAATATATTTTAAGGTCATCCGCGTACAGCAGAAATCTTGCTGTAGAGAAGCAAGCGCAAATGTCATTGATGAACAAGACAAAGAAAAGTGCACCCAAGATGCTTCCTTGTGGAACCCCGGAACAGGCGACAAAAGGCACAGACTTAACATTGTCAACCACCACCATACAACGGCGATTGTATAAGTAAGATTCAATCCACCTCAGAAAAACAGAGTGGAATCCCATCAAAGCTAGTTTTTTAGTGAGAATTAGATGTGAAATCCAATCGAATGCTTTAGAAAAGTCAGTATACACTGAGTCAATTTGACATCCTGACTGAAAGGCTGCGTTGCAGTCATCAGAGAAAATGGCCAAGTTAGACACAGTGGAGCGTCCTGGATAAAAGCCATGCTGTTCCGGGCACACGACATTCTTGATAAAAAACATGAGTTTCTCTCGAATAAGGCATTCAAAGAGCTTTGCTGTGGCAGAAAGTTTTGAAATGGGCCTATAATTTCTAACGTCATTTTTATTGCCACTCTTGAGAATAAGTGAGATCAGAGCTACTTTCCATGCATCTATAAAAGTACCCGAAGATAAGGAATTATTAAAAATTGACAAGAGAGGATAAGCAAGGGTGTTACACTGCTTGAACAAGTACACAGACAAACCATCAACATCGGTATTTGACGAGGGTTTAAGCCGAGAAATGCCCCTAAGGACATCGTCAGTAGACAATGCAAGATTCCCAAAATCCAAAGAAGGATGGGTTTTAAAACAAGTGTCATCACAATTGCCGGACTCGGATACAAAATTGGCCATAAAATATTCGGAAAAAAGATTTGCCGCATCCCCAGGAGTATCAACCACTCTGTCGCCGAAGAAGATAGATGATGTAATATTAGATACAGCCTTCTTCGAGTTAACGAAATTCCAAAATGATTTTGGATTTGTTTTCAAGTTTTCTTCACAATTAAAAATATAGTTTCTGTGTAAAAATTTATCAAGGCACGCAAATTTCTTTTCACATTCTTTATACTTAACAAGAAAAGCCTTATTTTGGCTGTTTTTAAATTTACGGAAGAATTTATTTTTCAGATTGCGAAGTTTCATCAGGGCAGCGTTGCGCCAGGGAACTTTGTATTTCTTTTTTGAAACCAGAGGAATGCAGCTTTTACATACATCCACGACGCACAATGGGATTTTTTGGCCAAAAATAATTTCGAAATTAAAGTAATGATAAATAAATATCTTTTAACTGCAATCGACAGATATCTTATGCTGTATATGCGCGCTATCATTATGGATGTACATACATATGTACACATGTGTAGCTAGAGAGAAAAGCATTGATGAGCAGTTTTGACATATGTTTATACTTTAAAATCGCTAATATATTAACTAATGCAATTTTATATAGAATATTTACATATATACTTACTTTTATCCTATTTACTTCAAAAGTATCATAACTCAAAAACGCGAGTTTTCAGGTAAGGATGGGTATGCATGCATGTGTGTGTATGTACATATATATATGTGCATTATATGACGAAATTTCGGTCTGATATATTGAAAATTTAGAGTTTGAGATCAAAAAATTATCTGTGCTATATGTACTATTGATGTACATACATATATAGCGATCGAAAACTTAAAGGGCTTTTTCGTAAAATCAGCTTTTAAGGTATGATAGTATAGAAGTAAATGAGCGATATACTATCATTTGCTGCTTTTTATACCAGCCATGAACATGAAATAGTGTTATAACTTTGTGCCGAAATACTATGTATTTTTATGTAAAGTTTATCATTTGTCGGAATCGCCCAAATATGGGGGGTGGGAGAATTTGTCATCAGATTAAGTCCATTTTGACACCATGTACTAATATTCATCAAAGAAGCTTGCGTACTGAATTTCAGCATTGTAACTTAATTAGTTTCGAAAATAAATGCATTTTAATGGTTTTTCGCGGCACCCGTTATATAGGGGGTGGGAGAATTTGTCATCAGATTAAGTTCATTTTTACACCATGTACTAATATTCATAAAAAAAGCTTATTTTCAAAATTTGAGCACTCTAGGTCCATTTTTACTATTTATGGCCGTTTTTTGTATGAAACGTTCCCATTGTGCGACGGTAGCTCTAAATATCTCAAAAATATTTGTGGTATCGAAATTACAAAGCAAGTTATCCCAATTAACTTGCTGCAAGAGGTTGTTCAGTAGGCATATAACTATTTACAATTTTTGCAAATATGAAAAACGGCATACCATAGTCGAATAGAGCATAACAAAGTATGAACCCCAGTATTTTTTTGTTTTTTGCGAAATTGCAAAAAAGTTTCCGCGCAAAACGAAATTACTTTTTTATCAGAACTGCTGAAAAAAACAAAAAAAGTTTTGTACATCTGCGCAGAGCGTGCAATTCAAATTGTGCAAGACATTTTACCATTGTGTAAATCATCACATACTTTAAACTTAAAACTTATTTCATATAACAATTGAAAAAAATGTAAAAATAAAAATATTAAAAAAAAATTAAAAAAAATCTGACTTTTTTTAGAAATCCATTTTTGCGCGGAACGTTTTTGATCCGAAATCACCTAAAAAAGTGATATTCATTACTTGTACAATATTTGCCACCACGTGGTGGTATGCCAAATTTTTCGTCAAAATTTGTTATATGCCTATTGTTCAGATTCGAAAAATCACATCGCTTGAAATTAAAAGCGAAATTTGATGTAGCATTACTAGTTGCGGAGTATTTATAAAATTCAATATCAAGAACTAGTGGAACATGATGCAAATCCGATTTAGTTATCGGTGAGGTGCATTCATGTAATGTGAAATTTTTTTATAGATATATTCAGCCTCAAAAGTTTAGTACGTATTGGAGGTGCAATGCCCCATTTTTCGAAAATTTTTTTTTTTGGTGAACATGGTATTGATATTTAGCCTTAAAAATTACGAACGCATGGGAGGTGCCACGCCCCCTTTTCCCAAAACTACTGTTTTTTTTAAAAGCATGCTATTGATATCGTTAATCTCCTGATCAATTTTCAGGTCCCAACCTTAAACGCTTTTATAGATATTCTGCTTGACAAATTAAGTTTGTATGGGAGGTGCCACGCCCCCTTTTGCGATAACCCCCACTTTTGTGCGTGGGAATTTAGCTCTGTACAAATTTTCAGCTCCCTACCTTGAACTCCTTTAGAGATAATCAGCTTGAAAAATTAAGATTATATGCTCTGAAAAAAATACCCGTAGTTAAACCAACAACTTTCGGCTGTTGAATCTCCGTCTTTGATTCAACAGCAAAAGTATATGTTTTTACAGCAAAGTTTTTGATCCAAAAATTTATTCAAAAACGGCCGTTGTTGTTTCAAAAACTTGCTTGCTTTTAAAAAATTTTTTGTGAGAAAATATTTTTTTGTGAGAAAACCAACAAAAAAAATAATGATGGAGAGAAGATGAAGAGAAAAATCCAAACAAAAGTTTATTTTTAGCAACAATTCTCTCCCCGTTGTTGATTTAGAGGCAAAAGTATTTGACCCAACAGTTTCCGTTGTAAACAAAACTAATGAGAACAAATTTTTTTAAATTTTGTTTTTACAATGATTCAAATAATTCATGGATTCCTTTTTAGGAAATGGAAGTATAAATAGGTTACTACAATTCAATATAATGTTGAATGTTCCACTATGTGATGATTGGATAGAATTTTAGGTTGATGTCATGGTTCGAATCCAGGGGAGAATATAAAATAAAGAAGAACAAGTAAGAGCGCGGCTGTCTTCGGCCGTACCGAAGACTTCATACCTTTCATGAGTGGGGAAATGAAAAGCTACCTATGTATGTTGTACATAGCCTGATTTAGTATAATTTATAATGTCAATTTTGTGGGTTATTTATGGAACGATTTATTAGAAACAAGTAAGGAAGCCTAAGTTCGAGTGGAATCGAACATTAGATACTCAGCTGTATGTTTTCATTGTTTGTTTGCGTTTGATGGATTTTATATAAAGCGAGTGCTGCATAAAGTGGGCGTAGCCACGCCCATTTTCAAAATTTTTATCAGTCATCCAACTAAGCATATGAATATTATTCTTTGTGCAAAATTTCATTCCTTTATGACTTCCAGTTACAAAGATGTCACGTTACAAATTTCCAAAGCGTGTTCCAGAAATATCTTTGCTAAAAAGTAGGCGCGGTCATAAACCGATTTCAATAAATTTTGGCGTGTCTATTAATACAAGTTACAAAAGTGTATAAACCAAGTTTCATCATAATATCTCAATTATTTGTCGAGTTATGGGTTCCGAAATCTCGTAGATTCCTTTGTCTAAAAGGAGGCGGTGCCACGCCCATTTTCCAAAATTTTTCTATTTTTTGTTTCCAGTCTATTGTAGAAATCATACCACAAAATTTCAATGAAATATCTTTACATTTGACAAAGATATCGCTTAAAATGTTTTCATTAAGTCACTTTATAGTTCCCATATATAAAAATGGGCATGGCCGTCAACCGGTTTCTCTAAAATTTTGAACATGTATTACCACAAGCAATAAAAGTGTACACACCAAGTTTCGACATTATATATAAATTATTTGTCGAGTTATAGGCTAAGAAATCTCGTATATTCCTGCTTCTAAAAAGAGGCGGTGCCACGCCCATTTTCCAAAATTTTTACGGTTTTTGTCTTATGTTCGTAGTTAGACTCCTGCGATAAAATTTTAATGATATATCTTTATATTTGACAGAGATATCGCTTAAAATATTTTTATTAGGTCACTTTATAAGACCCATATATAAAAGTGGGCGTGGTCGTCAACCGATTTTAGAAATTTTTGGTCCAAATATTTGCCTAAGTATGTATATCACGCGTACCGAATTTCGTCGATATATCTTCAACGGTTACTGAGTTATGACTCATAAAACTTTCAATGTTTGCCCCTTAATAAGGGGGCGTGGCACCGCCCATTTTCCAAAATTTTTGTGTTTTTTGTTTTATGTCCATAGTTGGACTCATGCAACAAAATTTCAGTGATAGATCTTTATATTTGACAGAGATATGGGTTAAAATGTTTTTATTAGGTCACTTTATAATACACATATATAAAAGTGGGCGTGGCCATCAACCGATTTTAACTATTTTCCGTCAAAACATTTGCCTAAGTAAGTGTATCACGCGTACCAAATTTCATCGATATATCTTCAACGGTTTCTGAGTTATGACATATAAAACTTTCAATGTTTGACCCTTAATAAGTGGGCGTGGCACCGCCCATTTTATAAAATGTCACCAAATTTCTTCGTAGGGGCCTGAGCTCAACACGTGGGTACAATTTCATCGCTCCAGCTATATTAGGGACTGAGATACCAAATTTCCGATTTTTTCTATATAGGAAAAGTGGGCGTGGTCATGGTCCGATTTCGCCCATTTTCAATACCAACCGTCCCAGTCTCGATATCAACTTGCATTCCAAATTTCATCAAAATATCTCAATTTTGCGAGTTAGAGTATTTACAGACGGACAGACGGACGGACGGACGGACATGGCTCAATCGATTTCTCTTTTCACCCTGATCATTTTGATATATATAAGTCTATATCTATCTCGATTATTTCGTTCTGTTACAATCCACCGTTATGTGATTAAAACTATAATACTCTGTGTACTAGTACAGCTGAGTATAAAAATGGTGTCTCGGCTATTGCATGTGTATATCTGAACAATCGGTTGTATGGGAGATATATGTTATAGTGCTTCGATCTGGACAATTTTCGCTTACCTTGTTTGGGCCAACATGGGTACAAACACTTCAAAATTTTACGCTTTTAGCTGTTAAAATGGAGGAGTTATACATCAAAATGTGTATATCTGAAAAATCGGTTGTATGGGAGATATATGTTATAGTGATCCGATCTTAACAATTTTCGGTAACCTTGTTTAGGCCAACATGTGTACAAATACTTGAAAATTTCCTGTCCTTAGCTGTTTAAATGGGGAAGTTATACACCAAAATGTGTATATCTGAACAATCGGTTGTATGGCAGCTATATGTTATAGTAGTCCGATCTTGATAATTTTCGGTAACCTTCTTTGGGTCAATATGGATACATATACCCCAAAGTTTCGTGCCCTTAGCTGTAAGACGGGAGAAGTTATACCCCAAAATGTGTATATCTGAACAATCGGTTGTATGGGAGCAATATGTTATAGTGGTCTGATTCGGCCAATTCCGACAAATGATCGATTGAGCATCAAAACTCACCCGTGTTCCAAATTTCAATCAAATATCTCAAAAACTGAGGGACTAGTTTGCGTTCACACAGACGGACGGACGGACGGGCGGACAGACGGACATGGCTTAAACGACTCAGCTCATGATTCTGATTATATCGGTATATATATTGATGGGTCTGTCACGCCTCCTTCTAGTACTTTCAAGATTTGATTTTCGGCACAAAGTTATAATACCATTTCATTCTCATGAAAGGTATAAAAATCAGAATAAGAAATAAAGATAGCAACCAGTGAATGATAAGAAGGAGAGAAGAATAGGAGAAAAAGCGGAGGCTACATATTTGCAGTTGGGACCCGGGCGGAGAGAAGATGAAGAGTAAAATGCAAACAAAAATTTATTTTTAGGTGAAAATTTTTTCCAACAATCTCCGTTATTGACTTAACTCAACAACGCTCGTACCTTTGAAACAAAGACGGAGCGTTGTTGGGCACATTTTAACTGCGGAAAGTAGTTTATTTAACAGCGAAAGTCTTTAGATTTACAACGTTTTTTTTCAGAGCGGCATGTGCAACGCCCGCTTTTCCGATAACCTACTCTTTTATGCGCAAAAATTGTTTTGATATCATATAGCTCTGTACCAATTTCCAGGTCCCTGCCTTAAATCCTTTTAGAGATACTCAGCTTAAAAAATTAAGTGTGTATGGGAGGTGCCACGCCCCCTTTTTCGATAACCCCCACTTTTATGCGTGAGAGTGGTTTTAATATCATTTATCTCTATAGCAATTTTCAGGATCCTGCCATTTATTCTTTCTGATATATTTAGCCTGCAATGCTAAGTATGTATGGGAGATGCCACGCTCCCTTTTCGGTACCCTGACATAATCCCAAGGGGCATAATCCCAAATTTTTTATTTGGGATTATGTCACTCCCCCTAGGGTGACATAATCCCAACTTTTTTACTTGGGCTTATGTCACCCCAGACGTAGTGACATAATCCCAATTGGGATAATGTCATTTTCAAGCCCAAAAAAACATTTCAGATTTTTTCTTAGATTTTATTACATTAAGCAAAAAAATTAAAGCTGACAATAAAGTTAATGTTGTTATACAAAAATACATTGAGTATATGTATGTACTTAAATACACAGGTTCTCAAAAAATTACTTTAAAGCTAAAAAATTACATTAAAATTAAATATATTTACATATATACAGACTTTTTTCAATAAAACGATAGGTATATAAATATTTGTGTACATTGTATATATGTCTATAAAAAGATGAAAATTTGGAAGAAAAAATCGCGCGATCTTTTATTCCAAATTTTCGCCTGCGGCGCTTTTTTTTTAATATATCGATAGGTATATAAATATGTACATTAGAGTGCGTTTAAAATTCAAATTAACGATATTTTACTGTATCGCCCCTCAATCTGTAGTAACATGGTCGAAGATATCACACATAAATTTTGGTCCCGATTTGTGGCGGTTAAGGCGTGGCGCATTGAGGTCAAAGTTAAGAAAACTCTATGAAGGGTCAAAAAATAAAAATATTTTTTTTAATTATCTAATACCCAAAATTAATACTTCTAAACCCAAGGATAACAAATATAAATTTTGGTTCCGATTGATGACGGTTTAGTGGTGTTTTAAGGGGGTCAATGTTCAGATTGCAATAGATGACTTACATTTTTAGTGTCGCATATTCTGGTTCATTTATGGAAAGATTTATTAGAAAAAATGGTGTCTTGGCTATTTATATGGAGGAGTTATACACCAAAATGTCCATATCTGAACAATCGGTTGTATGGGAGCTATATGTTATAATGGTCCGATCTTGACAATTTTCGGTAACCCCGTTTGGGCCCATATGGGTACAAATACTTAAAAATTTCACGCCGTTAGCTGTTAAAATGGAGGAGTTATACACCAAAATGTCCATAACTGAACAATCGGTTGTAGGGGAGCTATAGGTTATAGTTGTCTGATCTTAACAATTTTCGGTAATCCCGATTGGGCACATATGGGTACAAATACTTAAAAATTTCACGCCGGTAGCTGTTAAAATGGAGAAGTTATACACCAAAATGTCCATATCTGAATAATCGGTTGTAGGGGAGCTATATGTTATAGTGGTCTGATCTTGACAATTTTCGGTAACCCTGTTTGGGCCCATATAGGTACAAATACTTAAAAATTTCACGCCGTTAGCTGTTAAAATGGAGGAGTTATACACCAAAATGTCCATAACTGAACAATCGGTTGTAGGGGAGCTATAGGTTATAGTGGTCCGATCTTAACAATTTTCGGTAACCCCGATTGGGCACATATGGGTACAAATACTTAAAAATTTCACGCCGTTAGCTGTTAAAATGGAGAAGTTATACACCAAAATGTCCATATCTGAACAATCGGTTGTAGGGGAGCTATAGGTTATAGTTGTCCGATCTTAACAATTTTCGGTAATCCCGTTTGGGCCCATATGGGTACAAATACTTAAAAATTTCACGCCGTTAGCTGTTAAAATGGAGAAGTTATACACCAAAATGTCCATATCTGAACAATCGGTTGTAGGGGAGCTATATGTTATAGTGGTCCGATCTTGACAATTTTCGGTAACCCTGTTTGGGCCCATATAGGTATAAATACTTAAAAATTTCACGCCGTTAGCTGTTAAAATGGAGGAGTTATACACCAAAATGTCCATAACTGAACAATCGGTTTTAGGGGAGCTATATGTTATAGTGGTCCGATCTTGACAATTTTCGGTAACCTTGTTTGGGCCAAAATGGGCACGTCTACTTCAAAGTTTCATGTCCTTAGCTGTTTAAATGGGGAAGTTATGCACAAATTACATCCAAAAATTTCATGTATATCTGAATAATCGGTTGTTTTCTATATGTTATAGTGGTCCGATTCGGCCGGTTCCGACAAATGATCAGCTGCATATAACAACATACCTGTATTCCGAATTTCATTTAGATATCTCAAAAACTGAGGGACTAGTTTGCGTTCACACAGACGGACGGACGGACAGACGGACCGACGGACAGACGGACATGGCTTAATCGACTCAGCTCGTGATTCTGATCATATCGGTATATATTTTGGTGGGTCCCCCACGCTTCCTTCTGGTACTTTCGACAAAAATTTTCTGGCACTAAGTTATAATACCATTTCATTCTCATGAAAGGTATAAAAATTGGGATTATGTCACACCATGGTGAGTGACATAATCCCAAATTTTAAAATTGGGGTTATGCCACTTGGGATTAAATCACGGCACCCCCCTTTTCGTATAACTCGTATTATTTTGCGTTAATATGGAATTGTTATCGTTTATCTCCACACAGTGGCGTAGTAACGGGGGGGGGGGTTGGGGACAAAACCCCCCCGAAAGATTCGTTTTGACCATAAAACCATCTTTGACTTTATTAGCATACATTTCTTTTTCAGAAAAAAATCAATGAGAATAGTAATTTTTCGAAATTGGTAATTCGAAATTTAGCGCTTTTTCACGAAGTATTACTTATAATTCTAGCGTTTGTTGAGCCGTAGGAAAGTGCAAGAACCGCAGGCATTTTACCACAATTTATATTCTTTGTAATTATATTCGCTCTTTTGTGGTAAAATTCCTACGGTTCCTGCACTTCCCTACGGCTCAACAAACGCTACAATTATTATACGGTATTTCTGTTATTAACATGCTAATAACAGAAAAGTAACGCCAATTATTTAAATTTCAAGTTTTCTTTCAATTACTTATCATCTTAATCAAATAATATTAGTATAAACTACAATGGGAATAAATATGCAATGTATAAGAGTATCTGAACTTGAGATTTTACTTAATGTCTGTCAAAATGGAATATTAAAAAACTAAATTATATAAGAAAATTATTATTTATAACCGTAGCACATAGGTAGATTTTCAAGTTTTATGCGGCCAAAAATATTTTATTGTGTACATCTATTCCAAATTGCTTGTTTAATGCAAAATTTTAATAATTTGTGTTAAAAGTAGAGCTCTCGATTTTTTTTGAACATTTTCGAGTAGCCCGAACAGTTGTTGTTTAAATGCTCGAAGAGTTGTTTGTTTGTTTATTACCCGTATGTTTGTACGGGCATTTGAACAATTCGGGTATTTTGAAGTTTGTTTTTTTCTTTTGTTTATTATTATTTTTTTTCTTTATATCGCCCGTTTTATGCAATAGAGATTTAACTCGAAATTTTCGATTTTTGGGATTTTGGCATATATTTCAAAAAGGGTCACACTGGTCGCGCTGTGAAGTTGTCAAAAATTTTTTCCTCCGTACTTTTGTGCTAAAAAAAAATATATAATTGATCAATTTAACTCAATAATATTGTGAAAAAGTGTCGGAAAAAGTGTCGCAATTTAGTGTGCTATCAAATTAATATAAAACTGCTTTATTTAAACTCTAAAGCGTAAATTAAGTGTTATTGCTGAGTGATTGTGCATATTGTTGTTGCATTGATCGCACAATAGCAAAAGCTCCCACACACAAAACTCCACCACAAACCTCTTTTTCACCACTAAGTGGTGAATTAGTGTGGACACAAACCATTCGTGTAAAGTTTATACATAAATATCAGAGCTGTAAAAAGCTGCAACCACATTGTATTACAATCATAAAAAGTTGTACATATTACAAGCGCAGCCGGGTGCAAATGAATATAGACTAAAATATTCGTTTGCACCAGCGAGATGCCCCCCAACCATACTCCTCCTAAAGTAGGAGGTTCCCAACAAGTCGAAGTGCGAGATGCCCAACAAGCCCAAGTGCAACTACAGCACCAAACACCGAGATCACTAGGTACACCCCAACAAATGTCCCAACATCTAACCCCATCCCGCCTGCCTAGTACCAACGTACCAAACGTACAACAGCAGATCGAAACCCTCCAAAGGCAACTGGAAATTCTCTATGCCCAACAACAACAAGCCCAGAAACCCCAAACTGCAGGAAACTTGACAACTGCTACCCCAACCGACCAATGGAAGATCGTCAATCCCAAACGCCAACGCGAAAGCCCAAGTAAAAATACTGCCTCTAAAAAACAGGCTAAACTTGATAATTATTACTGGCTTGGAAGCCGCCAACCAAATGAAAATGAAAACGAAAACAGATTTGCCTCCCTTGAAGTTGAGGAAACTAACCAACCAACTGAAAAAATACCCAAGCCGCCGCCAATATTTATAGACAAAGTTCTAAACATTCCCCCCCTAATGAGTTTACTACAAGAAGTTGCTCCAAACTCCTATGATCTAAAGCTCACAGGCAAGGATCAAGTAAAAGTACAAGCATCATCCCTGGATGCTTACAAAACCATAGTGTCACAACTGGAACAGAAGGGCACAGAGTTCCACACTTATAAAACAAAACAAGAACGTACCTTCAGAGTTGTTCTCAGAAACATGCACTCCTCAATAGACACAAAAGAAATTGTGGATTCTCTAAAAGATCTCGGTCACTCAGTCACAAACATTTGGAACATAAAACACAGAGTCACAAAAAATCCTCTCCCAATGTTTATCATTGAACTCAAACCCGCCTCCAATAACAAGGAGATATATCAAATTAAAAGTCTCCTGCACTCAAGAATTGCTTTCGAGCCCCCACACCCGAAGCGTGAAATACCGCAATGCGCCAACTGTCAGCAATATGGCCACACAAAGTCCTACTGTCGTCGAAAATCAGTATGTATAAAATGTGCTGGAAACCACCTCTCCGCTGATTGCAAGCGAAAGACAAGATCTGAAGATGTCAAATGCGCTCTATGTGAAGGCAACCATCCAGCAAATTATAAAGGCTGTATGGTATACAAAAACATCCAAAGCGCCAAATACCCAACTCTGAGGAAAAAAGCTCCTGCACAGCCCCAAGAGAAACCACAACAGCCAATTCAAACCCCAATGCAGATTGAAACCCCAATTGAAATTGACCAATACCCAGCCACATATGCTCAAGCAGCAAAGAAAGGCGTAACACCCCGCTCGAACCCTAATAATGCCATTCCAAATAGTAATGAAACCCACACCCCAACGCAAAACACTAACGAAATGCGAGAAATGATAGACTTACTGAAACAAGTCATGCAACAAATGACATCAATGATGAGCCTCCTCGTCACCCTCACGACTAAAAACTGTGCATCTTCAACCCGTTGAAAATTATCATTTGGAATGCCAATGGCCTATCCAAACACTTACTTGAAGTTAAAACTTTACTTCAGACCCACGATATAGATATACTCCTCATATCTGAGACCCACTTTACTGACAAAAGCTACTTTGAAGTACCCAACTACAAGTTTTACCACACAAAACACCCCAGTAACAACGCTCATGGAGGCTCAGGTATCTTGATACGGAAAAGTATTAAACATTACAGCATGAATTCATTCCGTACAAATGCTATACAAGCCACAAATATTGTCATTGAAGACCCGAGCGGCCAGCTTACACTCTCTGCTATCTATAGCCCGCCGAGGCACTCTATCAGCACTGCAGAATATGAAAATTTCTTCAAAACTCTTGGAAATCGATTTCTAGCTGGGGGCGATTACAATGCCAAACACACGTTCTGGGGCTCTCGTCTCATTACCCCTAAAGGAAGACAACTATATAATGCTATTAGCAATCTCAGTTTAACTCCATTCTCTACTGGAACTCCCACTTATTGGCCAACAGATAAAAATAAAATACCCGACTTAATCGATTTCTGCGTGGTGAAAGGCGTGAATTCTTCAGATATAAATTGCAAATCGTGCTTTGAATTGTCTTCCGACCACTCTCCAATCCTGGTAACAATTGATAAAAATTTTACACCGGCAGCGGAACAATGCAGCCTTTACAATCGGAAGACTGATTGGGAATACTTCCGACACATCATCACGTCTAAGCTTGACTTCAAATTAGCCCTGAAATCTGCTGAAGATATAGAGGCAGCAGTCGAACATTTTAACAGCTGCATCCAACAAGCTGCATGGAAATCAACTCCCACCCTCATCAGACAAAAAAGGACAAGCGTTACCCACAACATACAAGCTAAGCTCAAAGAAAAACGACTCGCAAGGAAAAAATGGCAACAAACCCGTCACCCCGACGACAGGAAAAGATTGAATGCTCTCACCAAAGAACTCAAAAACATCCTCAAAATTGAACACAACAGACAAGTTCAACAATATCTCAGTAATATTGATGCAACAGCTGCAACTGATTACTCCCTTTGGAAAGCTGCTAGTAAGCTAAAAAGGCCGATTTTCTACAATTCTCCAATACGAATGGAAAATAACGAATGGGCGAAAAGTGACGCAGAGAAAGCAAATACTTTTGCACGCCACCTAAAATCAGTATTCACCCCACATGATATTGAACCCCCACTAAGCACAACAACAGAAGTGAAAAATACTCTGAGTCATCCCTATCAAATGGACCTCCCCATAAAACGATTCGCAATATCGGAGGTAAAAACCGTAATAGCGATGCTCAACCCAAAGAAAGCTCCTGGGTACGATATTATTAATGGCAATGTACTAAAACACTTACCTTACGAAGGCATACAATTTCTCACCCAACTTTTTAATGCAGTACTAATAACTGCATTCATACCCCCTCAATGGAAAGTCGCTCAGATGAAAATGATTCTGAAACCAGGAAAGCCCCCTGATACGGCAGCGTCTTACAGACCCATTAGTCTGCTGCCCATTGTCTCAAAAGTCTTGGAAGTTCTCTTCCTTAAAAGACTCCTACCCAAAATAGAAGAGCGTAACATTATACCTAATCACCAATTTGGCTTCAGAAGAGGACACGGAACAATTGAACAAGTACATAGACTTACCGAGAAAATCTACTCTGCCTTTGAGCAAAAAAAAATACTGTACAGCTGCCTTTCTAGATATATCCCAAGCTTTTGATCGCGTATGGCACGACGGCCTGCTCTATAAAATAAAAAATACTCTCCCTACAAGCTACTTTCTATTTATACAATCTTATCTAAAAAATCGTTACTTTTTCGTCAAAGAAGGAGCAGAGCAGTCTGAGCTTTACGAGAGCTTAGCAGGCGTCCCGCAAGGTAGTGTAATGGGCCCAATACTGTACCTACTTTACACATACGACCTCCCAATAGCAGAAGGAGTCACTATCGGCACTTTTGCCGATGACACTGCTGTACTGGCGTCAGACCTCAACCCTAACGTCGCCTCACTCAAGCTTCAAAGAAGTTTAAATAAAATTACCCATTGGCTGAAAGACTGGCGGATAAAGTCAAATGAATCAAAATCTGTTCAAGTGACGTTTACCACTAGACGCAACACTTGCCCACCCGTAAAACTCAATGGCATTGATATACCGCAAAGTGACGTAACAAAGTACCTGGGTATGCATCTCGACAGAAAACTAACATGGAGAACCCACATATTCACCAAACGAAAAGCTCTTGGTATAAAACTGAGAAATCTTTATTGGCTCATGAATCGAAACTCCCAACTATCAATCGACAACAAACTCCTGCTCTACTCAGCTATCTTAAAACCCATCTGGACCTATGGCATACAGCTATGGGGAACCGCAGCAAACTCAAATATAGAGATTCTCCAAAGATTCCAATCGAAAACCATTAGAATGATTGTAAATGCGCCCTACTACGTCACGAACGACCAACTACATCGTGACCTAAAGATACCTACTATATCTCAAGAAATCAGAAAGTATGCTGCATCATACAAAATGAGAATATTAGCTCACCCCAACCCACTCGTTCTAGCCCTGACGGCAAGACCAACCAATTTCGTACGCCTCAAAAGAAAATCATTTACAGATCTTTGCTGATGCACTATAATAAATGGATGCGCTACTGAGAGCAATCCATACATGCCCACCATGTTTATTAAGTCATTATTAATTACTAATTACTTTTAACGAACCACAAAATTGTTGGATGTATTTTATTTATACAGTTGGCAAAATATATTGGATGCTAAAAAAAAAAAAAAAATATATTTCAATATCTGGGTCGTGCCTTTGAGTCTAGTCTTATAAAATACTCAAAAAGATAAAAATCGCGGAAATAAAAGTGATTTTGTAGTTAGCCGTAGAAGGAAACTATATGAAATTAGCCGCTTTCGATTCACAATTTCTCTGCTGGTTATAGATTTCCTTCTGTCAAATTTATATGTGAATGATAGCGAGCAGAGGGAAATTTTTATCGACCAGTTAGCGAGTATGGCTACTACTCATTATGGATTCAAACATTTTTGTTCGATCCGACCTCGCTTGTGTGATGGCGAATCGAAAACGACAATTATAAAAGTTATTTGCGTTTTCCCAAAAAAAAATTTTTTTTTAGTTAAATCCCTATTGCATAAAACGTGCGATATGTAGTTTTTTTTATTTTTCCGATACACATTTTTTTGTTTGTAAGCTCGAATGCTCGAATGTTTGTACGGGCATTTGAACTACAAACGGGCTTCAAACAAAAACGATCAGATCGAATTGCTCGATACCCGGGTATCTAGGGCTCTAGTTAAAAGTCGATTTTATTGAAAAATATATACTTGTCGTTTTCGATTCGCCATCACACAAGCGAGGTCGGATCGAACAAAAATGTTTGAACCCATAATGAGTAGTAGCCATACTCGCTAACTTGTCGATAAAAATTTCCCTCTGCTCGCTATCATTCACATATAAATTTGACAGAAGGAAATTTATAACCAGCATAGAAATTGTGAATCGAAAGCGGCTACAGTGACTCAAAAAAAAATCATACGCCAGAGTTTTTAAATTTATTTCAAACAGTTATAAATTTTAGGCCATTAAATTAATTTTGTTACGTTTTGTTCGAGCTTTTTGGCCGGTGAAGATGAAAAGCGAAAACAAAGCTTCCTTTTTGCTCTCCTACGCGTTTCGGAGTCTTTTCTGCCTTCTTCAGGGAGACTGTTTTTTATTCAACAAATATATAAAAAAAAAACATACATATATACACTAATTTAACATATGACAATAATTGAAAACTATAAATTTACCAATTGTTGCACAAATTAAAAATTTCAAAGCGCGGCCAGAATTTATAGAAGATTTTGAGGAGATTTCTAAGTGTACTGTTATGTAGCCAACCAATTTTAGTGTAAAAAGTGCTATACTCAATACTGTACAAATTTCCGTCGATTTTAGTAATTTTTTTCTGTAGGGTGTTTGCGTTATATGTACGTGAGACCGTTCCAATTAAAATTTCCGAAAAGCCAATGAAATTTTTCAAAAAGTTGAATGTTGCATATGATTATATTACAATTGAATGAGCTGCAAAATTGCATACTCAAAAATCTTCTAAAAAAATGTAGCTTTATAATTCTTAGCCCCTTTTTATGATAAGTATTTCCTTAACTTTGAAAAATTGGAAATACTAAAAATACTGCCTAAAAAGTTAACAATAATCGCTGCTAAATATCTGGGTTACTTTCGAGCATCACCTACATTAACCAAGATATGCGTTAGAAACATAAACATATTAAAAACCCTGTATCTAGTAGTGAAGTGCGGCTTTGTGCGACGTAATTTTTTGTCGGCAAACTACTAATTGCACTAGATATCATGTCCGAGGGTTAATTTGACTGAGTCTGACAGAGCAACATAACAAAACCAATTTTTAACATGAAAAAGAGTGATAATTTTTTTTTAAATATCCCAACTTTAAAAGCTTAAAACTATAAACTTAGAATTATTGGAAACCAAGGATATTATTGAAAAGTGTTAATAACTACTTGAACCTTTAAGATTCATCACGATTACTTAAATGAAATGCTTTAAATAATAAATATTCAAGTTGAAACCAGCACTTAAAAATATGTAAGAAAAAAAACAAAAAAATTAACTTCAGATATGCTAAGTTAAGACCATCTGGGGAAAGTGCAGAGTATGGGGTCGGGAAAAAAGCGATGAATTATTGTTCCCCATTCTATTTCCAATATGTGGATATGTTTTTTTTCTGTAATTGTAACAATTTTACAAAATTCAATTTTGGGCGCATAAAACTTGAAAATCTACCTATGCGCTTAGATTTCCAGAAGAGAATATGAGACTTACTTTTGAAGTATAGTTAAAGGCCCTTGGCAACTGACAATCTGGCATGTCAAGCAGTGTGTATGTGTGAGTTTTTTTGTGCGTGTTAGTGCAATCGGCAGTCGTCGTGCTACACGTTCTTGTTCGGGCTCGCGTCGATGAGAATCAAATCTTTTAGATATTTGCGTCAATCACCCGGCACTCACACATATGTATACACTTCTTAACATTCCAGATTTTAAGTGGCCAAGGGCCTTAAGAGTTTGATATATGTATTATAAGCGATATTTGTGTACTAAAATGTTAAATTATAGTCTGAAAAAATTACATTTCGCATTATGAAAAAGTGTATTTTTATGTAGAACGCTAGAAAAATCAAATACGCACCGCGCTAAACAAGTCTGAGATACTTGTCATATTTCTACTCATTGTTATTCAGTGATACGCAAATTGTGTAAGTCCAAAAAGCGAAAAAAGTTGTGTAAGTCCAAAATATTTATATGAACAGAAATTTTTTTTCATTTCGAATTTTTTTTTCTTTTTTGTTTTTTGTCTCTCCTACAAAGTTTTAAAAAAGGACTTACACAATTTTCATTCTAAGCTAGCGATTTTTATCATTTGTAAAAAAAATTGTAGTTTTTTTTTGGTAATTTTAATTTTGGTAAATTTTTTACATTGGCTGTGACCCCCCCCCCCCGAAAAATTCTCTAGCTACGCCACTGTCTCCACACCAATTTCCAAGTTCCTAGCTTAAACAATTTTAGAGATATTCAGCATGAAAAATTAAGTTTGTATGGGAGGTGCCACGCGCTCTTTTCTGACAACCCCCTTTTTTGTGTGAGAAGGGTTTTGATATCACCTACCTCTATACTAATTTTCAGCTCTCTACCTTGAACTCTTTTAGAGATAATTAGCTTTAAAAACTATGATTGTATGGGAGGTGCCACGCCCCCTAATATTTTTTAATTTTTTCTTCGACTAAACCTTCGCGGAAGTATTTGATTTGGTTCAGCCGTTTTCAAGTTTTAGCGTTACAATTAAATACCAAATCATTTATATATATATATATCGTCGCTCCCAACGAAGACTACCACGGTTCAGTTAGCGTGGAAGACTAGCACGGTTCGCTGTACGCGTGGAATACTAGCACACTTCGTTGTTTGCGTGGAAGACTAGCATACTTCGTTGTTCGCGTGCAAGACTTGCATGCTTCATTTCTTGAGGGGGTATTACACGATATGTTTCGTCAGATGTATATGTCACTTCTTTGTATGGATAAAGAAAC
Source organism: Urophora cardui (assembly GCA_960531455.1). Taxonomy (NCBI): domain Eukaryota; kingdom Metazoa; phylum Arthropoda; class Insecta; order Diptera; family Tephritidae; genus Urophora; species Urophora cardui. The sequence continues at coordinate 19,518,533 of OY482675.1, read as the reverse complement.
AAACCGTGTAAACACTAAAGAGAAAGCCTGGTTCTATTTGCACAACTTATGCACATGCTTAAAAGTAGGCCTAGTACAAGTCTAGGAATATTTGAAACTCATATAATAATATAATACAATGGCGCTATTGTAACTCTGACGAGTTTTATGGCCGAGCTTCTCTCCCAATTCGAGGTGTGCTCCTATTTGTTTTTCCTACTAATTGGGTGGACCTACAATTTTATGCCGGCTCCGAACGGCGAATGCATTTTTTGTGAGAAGCTTTTTCATGGCAGAAATACACTCGGAGGGTATGCCGCCCACTGCCGAGAGGTGACCGCTGTTCTTAAAAAACCCAATAATTGGATTTTTACTAATTAGAAAAATTGTTTTGGTGTTTGGCTCGGACCGTGGTTTGAACCCGAGACCTCTGGCATAGCAGGCGAGCACTCTACCCACTGCACCACAGTACATATACTTTTCTTATAGTTTGGCTGAAGGTTCCTGTTTAAAGTTTTATTGTAGTATGCATTATTGTTCTTTCACTTACTTACCAACTCTCTTTCACTCCTCGGACCATCCTCCTTATTTGCTTAGCCCCTAAGCTTATTTTTAAACAACAGAAGTATGCTAGTTTCCACCCAAACAAGTGAAGCATGCTAGTCTTCCACGCAGAGAACTGAAGCACGATAGCCTTCCACGCGAACAACCCATCGTGGTAGTCTTCGTTAGGAGCGACGATATATACTCAGCTGTACTAGTACACAGAGTAATATAGTTTTAATCACATAACGGTGGATTGTAACAGAATGAAATAATCCAGATAGATATAGACTTATATATATAACAAGTAAGGAAGCCTAAGTTCGAGTGCAATCGAACATTAGATACTCAGCTGTATGCTTTCATTGTTTGTTTGCGTTTGTTCGATATAGGGTGTATTTTATATGAAACGAGTGCTGCATAAACAGGGCGCAGCCACGCCCATTTTCAAAATTTATATCAATCATCCAAATAAGCATACAAATATTATTGTTAGTGCAAAATTTCATCCCTCTATGACTTTTAGTTACAAAGACTTCACGTTACAAATTCCAAAAGGGTGTTCCAGAAATATCTTTGTTAAAAAGTAGGCGTGGTCATAAACCGATTTCAATACATTTTTGCGTGTCTATTAACACATGTTATAAAAGTGTATAAACCAAGTTTCGTCATAATATCTCAATTATTTGTCGAGTTAAAGGCTAAGAAATCTCATATATCCCTTTGTCTAAAAAGAGGCGGTGCCACGCCCATTTTCCAAACTTTTTTATTTTTTGTTTCCGGTCTATTGTAAAACTCATGTCACAAAATTTCAATGAATTATCTTTATATTTCACATAGATATCGCTTAAAATGGTTTTATTAGGTCACTTTATAATACACATATATAAAAGTGGGCGCGGTCGTCAACCGATTTTGGTAATTTTTCGTCCACACATTTGGCTAAGTAAATATATCACGCGTACCAGATTTCATCGATATATCTTTAACGGTTTCTGAGTTATGGCTTATTAAACTTTCAATATTCGCTCCTTAATAAGTGGGCGTGGCACCGCCCATTTTCCAAAATTTTTGTAGTTTTTGTTTTATGTCCATAGTTGGACTCCTGCCACAAAATCTCAGTGATTGATCTTTATATTTGACAGAGATATCGCTTAAAATGTTTTTATTAGGCCCCCTTATATTTCCTATATATAAAAGTGGGCGTGGCCGTCAACCGATTTTGATAATTTTTCGCCAAAACATTTGACTAAGTAATTATATTACGCGTACCGAATTTCATCGATATATCTTCAACGGTTTCTGAGTTATGACTCATAAAACTTTCAATGTCTGCCCCTTAATAAGTGGGCGTGGCACCGCCCATATTCCAAAATTTTTGTGTTTTTTGTTTTATGTCCATAGTTGGACTCATGCGACAAAATTTCAATGATAGATCTTTATATTTGACAGAGATATCGCTTAAAATGGTTTTATTAGGTCACTTTATAATACACATATATAAAAGTGGGCGTGGCCGTAAACCGATTTTGATAATTTTTCGTCAAAACATTTGTCTATGTAAGCAAATTACGCGTACCAAATTTCATCGATATATCTTCAACGGTTTCTGAGTTATGACATATAAAACTTTCAATGTTTGACCCTTAATAAGTGGGCGTGGCACCGCCCATTTTCCAAAACTTCATCAAATTTCTTCATAAGGGCCCGAGCTCAATACGTGAGTAAAATTTTAAAACTCTAGCTATATTAGTGGCTGAGATACCAAATTTCCGATTTTTTCTATATAGGAAAAGTGGGCGTGGTCATGGTCCGATTTCGCCCATTTTCAATACCAACCGTCCCAGTCTCGATACCAACTTGCGTTCCAAATTTCATCAAAATATCTCAATTTTTGCGCGAGTTAGAGTGTTTACAGACGGACGGACGGACGGACGGACGGACAGACGGACGGACGGACATGGCTCAATCGATATCTCTTTTCACCCTGATCATTTTGATATATATAAGTCTATATCTATCTCGATTATTTCATTCTGTTACAATCCACCGTTATGTGATTAAAACTATAATACTCTGTGTACTAGTACAGCTGAGTATAAAAATGATCAGAGTGAAAAGAGAAATCGATTGAGCCATGTCCGTCCGTCCGTCCGTCCGTCCTTCCGTCCGCCTGCAAACACTCTAACTAACGCAAAAATTGAGATATTTTGATGAAATTTGGAATGCAAGTTGGTATCGAGACTGGGACGGTTGGTATTGAAAATGGGCGAAATCGGAACATGAACACGCCCACTTTTCCTCTATAGAAAAAATCGGAAATTTGGTATCTCAGCCACTTATATAGCTAGAGTGATAAAATTCTACCCACGTATTGAGTTCAGGCCCTTATAAAAAAATTTGATGAAATTTTGGACAATGGGCGGTGCCACGCCCACTTATTATGGGGCAAACATTGAAAGTTTTATAAGCCATAACTCAGAAACTGTAGCAGATATATCGATGAAATTTGTTATGCGTGATTTACTTACTAAGGCAAATATTTGGAGAGAAAATTGTCAAAATCGGTTGTCGGCCACGCCCACTTTTATATATGGGTATTATAAAGTGGCCTAATAAAAACATTTTAAGCGGCATCTCTGTCAAATATAAAGACCTGTCACTGAAATTTTGTGGTAGGAGTCCAACTACGGACGTAAAAGAAAAAACACAAAAAGTTTGGAAAATGGGCGGTGCCACGCCCACTTATTAAAGAACAAACATTGAAAGTTTTATAAGCCATAACTCAGAAACCGTTGTAAATATATCGATGAAATTTGGTACGCGTGATATACTTACTTAGGCAAATGTGTGGACGAAAAATTGCGAAAATCGGTGGACGCCCACGCACACTTTTATATGGGTATTATAAAGTGGCCTAATAAAAACATTTTAAGCGATATCTCTGTCAAATATAAAGATATATCAATGAAATTTTATGGCGAGAGTCCAACTGTGGACATAAAACAAAAAACAGCAAAAATTTTTGAAAATGGGCGAGGCATCGCCCCTTTTTGGACAAAGGAATATACGAGATTTCGGAGCCTATAACTCGGAAAATAATTGATAAATTATGACGGAACTTGGTACATACGGTTTTATTACTTGTAGTAATACATGTTTTAAAAATTTTAGCGAAATCGGTTGACGAACATGCCCTATTTTATATATGGGAACTATAAAGTGGTCTTATAAAAACATTTTAAGCGATATCTTTGTCAAATATAAAGATAATACACTGAAATTTTGTGGCATGAGTTCTACAATAGACCGGAAACAAAAAATAGAAAAATTTTGGAAAATGGTCGTGGAATCGCCTCTTTTTGGACAAAGGAATCTACGAGATTTCGGAGCCCATAACTCGATAAATAATTGAGATATTATGACGAAACTTGGTTTATACACTTTTATAACTTGTGTTAATACACACGCAAAAATTTTTTGAAATCGGTTTATGACCACGCCTACTTTTTAACAAAGATATTTCTGGAACACCCTTTAGGAATTTGTAACGTGACATCTTTGTAACTAGAAGTCATAAAGTAATGAAATTTTGCACAAAGAATAATATTCATATGTTTAGTTGGATGAATGATACAAATTTTGAAAATGGGCGTGGCTACGCCCACTTTATGCAACACTCGCTTTATATAAAGTACACCGTGTTTTCATCAAACGCGAACAAACAATGAAAGCATACAGCTGAGTATATAATATTCGGTTCCACTCGAACTTCGGCTTCCTTACTTGTTTTTTGTTTCACTTGGAACAAATCATCAAAAATAAAGTATTCATCAAATATTTTTAATATTACGCTTAAAGTGGCTGCAATAGAAGAGGATAATTTTTAAATGAATACAAATTTCCTGATTTTTACAACTTATAAAAAATATAATTTGAAAATAAAATTTTTATGAAAAAAAAAATTTTCTAAATAGAACGTTAAAACCCTAAATTTTTATACTCAGCTGTACTAGTACACAGAGTATTATAGTTTTGATTTCCTAACGGTGGATTGTAACAGAACGAAATAATCGAGATAGATATAGACTAATATATATCAAAACAAGTAAAAGCGCGGCTGTCTTCGGCCGTATCGAAGACTTCATACCTTTCATGAGTGGGGAAATGAAAAGTTACATATGTATGTACATAGCCGGATTAAGTTTAATTTATAATTTTAATTCTGTGGGTTCATTTATGGAAAGATTTATTAGAAAAAATGGTGTCTTGGCTATATAAATTGAGAATTTATACCCCAAAATGTCCATATCTGAACAATCGGTTGTATGGGAGCTATATGTTATAATGGTCCGATCTTGACAATTTTCGGTAACCCTGTTTGGGCCCATATGGGTACAAATACTTCAAAATTTCACGCCGTTAGCTTTTAAAATGGAGGATTTATACACCAAAATGTCCATATCTGAACAATCGGTTGTAGGGGAGCTATATGTTATAGTGGTCCGATCTTGAAAATTTTCGGTAACCCTGTTTGGGCCCATATGGGTACAAATACTTCAAAATTTCACGCCGTTAGCTGTTAAAATGGAGGATTTATACACCAAAATGTCCATATCTGAACAATCGGTTGTATGGGAGCTATAGGTTATAGTGGTCCGATCTTAAAAATTTTCGGTAATCCCGGTTGGGCCCATATGGGTACAAATACTTCAAAATTTCACGCCGTTATCTGTTAAAATGGAGGAGTTATACACCAAAATGTCCATATCTGAAAAATCGGTTGTAGGGGAGCTATATGTTATAGTGGTCCGATCTTGACAATTTTCGGTAACCCTGTTTGGGCCCATATGTGTACAAATACTTAAAAATTTCACGCCGTTAGCTGTTAAAATGGAGGAGTTATACACCAAAATGTGTTTATCTGAACAATCGGTTGTAGGGTAGCTATAGGTTATAGTGGTCCGATCTTGACAATTTTCGGCAATCCCGTTTGGGTCCATATGGGTACAAATACTTCAAAATTTCAGGCCGTTAGCTGTTAAAATGGAGGAGTTATACACCAAAATGTGTATATCTGAATAATCGGATGTTGTGGAACTATATGTTATAGTGCTCCGATCTTGACAATTTTCGGTAACCTTGTTTGGGCCAAAATGGGCACGTCTACTTCAAAGTTTCATGTCCTTAGCTGTTTAAATGGGGAAGTTATGCACAAATTATATCCAAAAATTTCATGTATATCTGAATAATCGGTTTGTTTTCTATATGTTTTAGTGGTCCGATTCGGCCGGTTCCGACAAATGATCAGCTGCATATAACAACATACCTGTATTCCGAATTTCATTCAGATATCTCAAAAACTGAGGGACTAGTTTGCGTTCACACAGACGGACGGACGGACAGACGGACAGACGGACCGACGGACAGACGGACATGGCTTAATCGACTCAGCTCGTGATTCTGATCATATCGGTATATATTTTGGTGGGTCCCCCACGCTTTCTTCTGGTACTTTCGACAAAAATTTTTTGGCACTAAGTTATAATACCATTTCATTCTCATGAAAGGTATAATGATCAGGGTGAAAAGAGAAATCGGTTGAGCCATGTCCGTCCGTCTGTACGCACGATAACTCGCGCAAAAATTGAAATATTTTGATGAAATTTGGAATGCAAGTTGGTATCAAGACAGGAACGGATGGTATTGAAAATGGGCGAAATCGGACCATGACCACGCCCACGTCCCCTATATAGTAAAAATCGGAAATTTGCTATCTCAGTCACTAATGGAGCTAGGATGACAAAATTTCACCCACTTGTAGAGCTCGGGCCCTTATGAAGAAATTTGGTGAAATTTTGAAAAATGGGCGGTGCCACGCCCACTTATTAAGGGCCAAACATTGAAAGTTGTATAAGCCATAACTCAGAAACCGTAGCAGATATATCGATGAAATTTGGTATGCGTGATTTACTTACTCAGGCAAATGTTTGGACGAAAAATTGTCGAAATCGGTTGGCGACCACGCCCACTTTTATATATGTATATTACAAAGTGGCCCAATAAAAACATTTTAAGCGATATCTCTGTAAAATATAAAGATATATCATTGAAATTTTATAGCAGGAGTCCAACTGCGGACATGACACGAAAAACAGAAAAATTTTGGACAATGGGCGTGGCACCGCCTCTTTTTAGAAACAGGAATATACGAGATTTCTTAGCCTATAACTCGACAAATAATTGATATATTATGACGAAACTTGGTGCATACACTTTCATTACTTGTAGTAATACACGTTCAAAATTTTACCGAAATCGGTTGACGACCACGCCCACTTTTATATATGGGAACTATAAAAGGGTCTAATAAAAACAATTTAAGCGATATCTCTGTCAAATATAAAGATAATTCATTGAAATTTTGTGGCATGAGTTCCACAATAGACCGGAAACAAAAAATAGAAAAATTTTGGAAAATGGGCGTGGCACCGCCCCTTTTTAGACAAAGGAATCTACGAGATTTTGGATCCCATAACTCGACAAATAATTGAGATATTATGACGAAACTTGGTTTATAACTTGTGTCAATAGACACGCAAAAATTTATTGAAATCGGTTATGACCACCAAATGTTGAAAATGGGCGTGGCTACGCCCACTTTATGCAACACTGGCTTTATATAAAATACACCGTGATTCTATCAGACGCAAACAAACAATGAAAGCATGCAGCTGAGTATCTAATGTTCGATTCCACTCGAACTTAGGCTTCCTTACTTGTTTTTTATTATTTTTAGTGCACGAAATGGGGTATATATTTTTCACAAGAAAAAAAGATGGAACCCCCACCAAAGAAAAAATTCTATCCACGCCCTTGATTTGCACCTAAAACCAAAATAGACCGGCAAAGCCTACACAATAAGTAACATAATATCGACCCCTTTGTGCGACTTTATCGTAAGGGACAAAAGCAAATTTTACAGGAGAGCACTTTTTTATTGTTTTTATTGGTATATTTAAATGAAATTGAACACGCGATTAGATGGTTAATTAATAGGGCAACAGGAAATATGCAAATGTATATTTATACCTTTCATGAGAATGAAATGGTATTATAACTTAGTGCCAAAAAATGTTTGTCGAAAGTACCAGAAGGAAGCGTGGGGGACCCACCAAAATATATACCGATATGGTCAGAATCACGAGCTGAGTCGACTAAGCCATGTCCGTCTGTCCGTCTGTGTGAACGCAAACTAGTCCCTCAGTTTTTGAGATATCTGAATGAAATTCGGAATACAGGTATGTTGTTATATGCAGCTGATTATTTGTCGGAACCGGCCGAATCGGACCACTATAACATATAGAAAAAAACCGATTATTCAGATATACATGAAATTTTTGGATATAATTTGTGCATAACTTCCCAATTTAAACAGTTAAGAACGTGAAACTTTCAAGTAGACGTACCCACTTTGGCCCAAACAAGGTTACCGAAAATTGTCAAGATCGGACCACTATAACATATAGTTCCACAACATCCGATTATTCAGATATACAAGTTAACGGCAGCTTTCACACGGCGGCCTTATCGATATTGTAAACAATAATCACATTAAAAAGTGCAACTTGAATCCTATAAGATTCAGATTGCAATTCACATTCCAATGCTATTTGATTCACACTTGGTTCTTGTTGCAATTTTGTAAAATTAGCAGTTATGCTGTTGCATAATTGCATCGGATGTTTTGTCTAATTAGTTTTAAGAAAATGTATAAGTAGAAGTGAAATATAAAATAAAGAGCAGTTGTTAAGAGACCACGAAAGTCTTAAGCTACTCCGTGCGTATTTATTGTTTTTTTAAAAACTTTATTTGAACGCCCGTAAAGTTAATTGGCGCCCAACGTGGGGCCTGCCAACGGTCATCATAATTTAAAGAAAAGGAATACGTTGTTATACATTTCATACTTGATATGCAAGAATAATGCAATTCGTGCGTGGCGGTCGTGTTTTTGATTAGCTCTACTAAAGTCGTGATAAATTACCTAAAAAAAGCTTGAAAAACACAAACATACCTCTTCGTTTTTTAAAAAAAAAAAAAAAAAAAGGATACACCGGTTGTTACATGGGTATAATGTCATTTCACATAAATGCCTACGCCTGTAACTTGTCAATGAATAAATGAGATGAAATATTGATACATATGTACAACAAACGTGCCATATAGCTGAAGAAGAGAAACGCCCATCATTCAAGATCGGATCTCAGGTGCTGCCACTGTGAAGTGATTTACATAAAAGCATTAACAGGAAGGAAATAATAGTCAGGATAAAAGGGTCTGGGAATTGAAAGCTTACATAAGAAATAAAATTGCTAAAGCGCATTCGGGAATAAATACGGGATTTCCGTTTATGACGAATGTAAGAGCAGAAATTAGGATGAAAAACAGGGAACCTATTTGGAGTAGGCAGTACCCATATCCTTTATCAATGAATTCTTTTGTCAATAAAGAAATCAACAAAATGTTAAATGAAATAATAAGACCCAGTAAAAGTCCATATAACTCACCTATTTGGGTAGTACCAAAGAAAGGAACAAATGAAGATGGTTCACAAAAACTTAGAATGGTAATTGATTATAAAAAAATAAATGAGCATACCATTTCTGACCGTTATCCGATTCCGGATACCAACGTGATTTTATCTAATTTAGGTAAATCCAGATATTTTTCAACCATTGACTTGGAGTCAGGTTTTCATCAAATCCTAATGTCAGAAGGTGACATCGAGAAGACAGCTTTTTCCGTCAATAACGGAAAATATGAATTTTTTCGAATGCCATTTGGGTTAAAAAATGCACCCAGAATTTTTCAAAGAGCAATGGATGATATATTGCGTGAATATATAGGAAAAATTTGCCATGTTTACATGGATGATATAATTGTTTTTTCAAGGGATATAAAACAGCATTTGCAGGATTTGGAAACAATAACAGAAATATTAAGAAAAGCCAATATGAAGATCTTACTTGAAAAGTCAAAGTTCTTCGCAAAGGAAATAGAGTTTTTAGGGTATATAGTGGCCCAAAATGTCATTAAAACAGATCCAAATAAAATACAATTAATTTTGAGTTATCCGATACCAGAGAATTTGCGGGAACTAAGAGGATTTCTGGGGATTGCGGGATATTATCGCAAGTTTGTAAAGGATTATGCCGCAATAGCAAAACCACTGACTAGATATCTTTCAGCAGAAAATGGGAGAGTTTCCAAAAATATGTCAAAAAAGATGAAAATTGATTTGGATGAAGATGCCATTATTGCATTCAATAAATTAAAGAAACATTTGGCGTCAGAAATGAAATTGGCGCAACCAGATTATTCAAAAACATTTATCCTTACTACTGACGCGTCTAATGTAGCAATAGGCGCTGTTCTTTCGCAAGAAAATAAACCAATTACATTTATTTCAAAGACTCTTAATAAAACAGAAAGAAATTACGCTACAAATGAAAAAGAATTGTATGCCATCGTTTGGGCTTTAAAAAGTCTTCGGAATTATTTATATGGTGTTACTAATCTTGAAATTCATACTGACCACCAACCTTTAACATTTGCTTTTTCACCCGAAATCCTAATCCAAAAATGAAAAGATGGCACGCATTTATAGAGGAGTTTGCCCCAAGTTTGGATACCAGCCTGGTAAGACTAACGTTGTAGCAGACGCACTGTCGCGTCTTGAATTAAATAATATGTCTGATGACACAGAGGATTCGCAAAGTGATGGGTCCCAACATTCCGCACAAAGCAGTGAAAATTTTCGAATACAGGAAACAAAAAAAACCTGTAAATCAGTTTAAGCAACAAATAATATTGTGTAAAAATAGATATACAATTCACGAGTTAATTGAAAATTTCGGAAATAAGAGGCACCTCATAGAAAATGATACAGTGGAGAATTTACTAACCATTCTGAAAGAATTTATTCAACCAAAATTGGTAACTGCAATCCATTGCACTGTAGAGGATTCATATAAATCCAGGTGCCCTTAAGAAAAGCTTTTCAGAACAAATTCGTTTATACGCAAGGTTTTCCAATGGACATTGTTAATCGAGAAGATCAATCGGGGATAATTGAGCAAACTCACAATAGAGCTCATCGTAGTTTCAATGAAAATATTAAACAAATAGAGAAATTATACTATTGGCCAGAAATGAGAAAGAGAATGAGAGAATATGTTCGTAATTGCGTAATATGCAATAAAAATAAATATGATCGTCATCCCAAAAGGATACCAATAGGCAAAGCCCCAATTCCAGAAAAAGAAGGAGAACAACTTCATTTAGACATATTTTACGCGCAGAAATTGAAGTTCATTACTTGTATGGATGCTTATTCGAAGTTTTTAGTATTAAAACATATAGAAGACAAATCTAATATTGAGGAAAAGATTTTGGAATTACTCCAGACATTCACCGATGTTAAGCAAATTACTTTGGACAATGAACCAAGTTTTACAACGCCAACTTTTAAATCTTTGATGCAACGATTGAATGTTGAGATTTACTTTTGTGATCCGCGACATAGTATAACTAATGGGCAGATAGAGAGAGTTCATTCTACGATAATTGAAATAGCAAGATGCATAAAGGAAGAATATAATATAGTCAGTGACTTAGAAGCAATTCTTAGAGCTGCGCAACAATATAATATGACGATCCATTCGGTTACAAATTTTCAACCGAACGAAGTCCTTTATAATAAGGTAAATCATGAACATTTACCAGAAATTCTCATGCAAGCACAACAAAAAATGCTTAAAACCCATAATAAAGATAGAAGGGACAAACAATATTGTCCAGGGCAGATTGTTTATGAAAAGATTATAGGAGAAAGAAATAAGTTAAAACCTAGATATAAAAGACAGCAAGTTAAGGAAAATTTAGAAAATAAGATAATAATTAATAATAGAAATAGAACCATACATAAAGATAACATAAAAACTTAACTTTTTTTTCAGTATGATACTTCTAATCCTCACAGCGTTAATGGGCTCAGCCGCAGCCGATATTATAGACTATACAAGACAAGACTATGTACTGATTGAAAACGGACAAGTTTCAATTTACGAAGAATATGGAAATATTTTTCACGTGACGAATTTAACTTATTTTGAGAATATTGTAGAACTAGAAAAAAACGATATTTATAACAGTGATCTTTACAGTGGAGCCGATAGTGAAATAGAAATTATAAGCTTGAAACATTATTGGGACAACTAAAACAAAAATCAAATAGACAAAAGAGAGGCATTAATGAATTAGGAACCCTTTGAAAATGGTTGGCAGGAACTCCAGATCATGATGATTTCATTAAAATCAATGAAAAATTGGATGAAATAGTTTCGAATAACAATAAACAGTTTACGCCAAATTCAGAAATTTTTAAGATAATTACAGAATTGACTGACACCGTACAAAATATAAAAGGAGGCACAGTAGCTAGAACAATTAGAAACAAGTAAGGAAGCCTAAGTTCGAGTGGAATCGAACATTAGATACTCAGCTGTATGCTTTCATTGTTTGTTTGCGTTTGTTCGATATAGGGTGTATTTTATATAAAGCGAGTGCCGCATAAAGTGGGCGTAGCCACGCCCATTTTCAACATTTTTATCAGTCATCCAACTAAGCATATGAATATTATTCTTTGTGCAAAATTTCATTCCTTTATGACTTCTAGTTACAAAGAAGTCTTGTTATAAATTCCCAAAGGGTGTTCCAGAAATATCTTTGTTAAAAAGTAGGCGTGGTCATAAACCGATTTCAATAAATTTTTGCGTGTCTATTAACACAAGTTATAAAAGTGTTATTTGTCGAGTTATGGGCTCCGAAATCTCGTTGATTCCTTTGTCTGAAAAGAGGCGGTGCCGCGCCCATTTTCCGAAATTTTTCTATTTTTTGGTTCCGATCTATTGTAGAACTCATGCCACAAAATTTCAATGAATTATCTTTATATTTGACAAAGATATCGCTTAAAATGTTTTTATTAGGCCACTTTATGATACCCATATATAAAAGTGGGCGTGGTCGTCAACCGATTTCGCTAAAATTTTGAACATGTATTACTACAAGTAGTGAAAGTGTATAGACCAAGTTTCGTCATAATATATCGATTATTTGTCGAGTTATGGGCTCAGAAATCTCGTATATTCCTGCTTCTAAAAGGAGGCGGTGCCACGCCCATTTTCCAAAATTTTTGTATTTTTTGTTTTACGTCCATAGTTGGACACCTTCCATAAAATTTCAATGATATATCTTTATATTTGACAGAGATATCGCTTAAAATGCTTTTATTAGGTCACTTTATAATACCCATATATAAAAGTGGGCGTGGTCGTCAACCGATTTTGGCAATTTTTCGTCCAAACATTTGCCTAAGTAAGTATATCACGCCTACCAAATTTCATCGATATATCTTCAACGGTTTCTGAGTTATGACTCATAAAACTTTCAATGTTTGCCCCTTAATAAGTGGGCGTGGCACCGCCCATTTTCCAAAATTTCACCATATTTCTTCATAAGGGCCTGAGCTCAATAGGTGTGTAAAATTTTATCACTCTAGCTCTATTAGTGACTGAGATACAAAATTTCCGATTTTTACCATATAGGGGAGGTGGGCGTGGTCATGGTCCGATTTCGCCCATTTTCAATACCATCCGTTCCTGTCTTGATACCAACTTACATTTCAAATTTCATCAAAATATCTCAATTTTTGCGTGAGTTATCGTGCTCACAGACGGACACACGGACGGACATGGCTCAATCGATTTCTCTTTTCACCCTGATCATTTTGATATATATAAGTCTATATCTATCTCGATTATTTCATTCTGTTACAATCCACCGTTAGGAAATCAAAACTATAATACTCTGTGTACTAGTACAGCTGAGTATAAAAAAAGAAATCAGTTTATTATGCAGGAACTACAGAATATGGTAAATACAATTACATTCGGAAAAATAGGAATTTTAAATCCGACTATTTTGCATTTTGATGAATTGAGAAATATCACATACTACCAACAAGATACTATAACAATTACGGACTTAATGGACATTTCGGATTTTAAGATTGTTCAAAAAAATAATATAATTGTACTTTACATCAAATACCCGAAGATAAAATTAAGTTGTAAGTATTACGAAGTTAGAGCTATTGCGCAAATAGATGGTAAGCTTTTAATTGGTCAAAATGTAACAAATTGTAATAACACATTTTTTAATGTACAGGACTGTAAAACAGAAATTGTAAATACATATTGCAAATTGAATAAAGAAAGTTCATGTTTGTCAGACATTTTGAATAAAAAGCAAGGAAAATATAAAAAGATAATGGAAAAGAATTTACAAATGGAAATTATTAAACAGGGAGCAATATTAATTTCAGGCGAAAATATTGTAAATAATCAAAATTTGTCAGGAACATATTTAATTACCTTTGATAACCAAACAATTATAAATAATGTTACACATGAAAATGTTGAAGCGAAAATTTGGAATTATTTAAGATATGATTATGTGAATAATTTTGAAATTTTGGAATATTTAGAAACAAAAAATAAGCATTTAAAATTGGAGAACATAAACATATTGGGTATGGAAGATAAAAAAGTTAAAACGCACTTATTTGTTTTTTATATTGTCATAATTTTTTGCATGATTTTATTAATTTTTATTTGTGTTAAATACAGAAAATCACCTAGAGTTTATAATTCAAATGAAAATGTAGATATTCAGGATAAAATGTACAGAAATATGTTGAAGAGAATCAAGGAATTAACAGAAAATATTGAAGAATCGGGGACGATTCAACTTAGAGAGGGGGGAGTTAATGGCAGCTTTCACACGGCGGCCTTATCGATATTGTAAACAATAATCACATTAAAAAGTGCAACTTGAATCCTATAAGATTCAGATTGCAATTCACATTCCAATGCTATTTGATTCACACTTGGTTCTTGTTGCAATTTTGTAAAATGAGCAGTTATGCTGTTGCATAATTGCATCGGATGTTTTGTCTAATTAGTTTTAAGAAAATGTATAAGTAGAAGTGAAATATAAAATAAAGAGCAGTTGTTAAGAGACCGCGAAAGTCTTAAGCTACTCCGTGCGTATTTATTGTTTTTTTTAAAAACTTTATTTGAACGCCCGTAAAGTTAATTTACACATTTTGGTGTATAACTCCTCCATTTTAACAGCTAACGGCCTGAAAGTATGTGAAGTATTTGTACCCATATGGGCCCAAACTAGATTACCGAAAATTGTCAAGATCGGACCACTATAACATATAGCTCCCATACAACCGATTGTTCAGATATGGACATTTTGGTGTATAACTCCTCTATTTTAACAGCTAACGGCGTGAAGTTTGAAAGTATTTGTACCCATATGGGCCCAAACGGGGTTACCGAAAATTGTCAAGATCGGACCAATATAACATATAGCTCCCCTACAACCGATTGTTCAGATATGGACATATTGGTGTATAACTCCTCGATTTTAACAGCTAACGGTGTGAAATTTTGAAGTATTTGTACCCATATGGGCCCAAACGGGATTACAGAAAATTGTTAAGATCGGACCACTATAACATATAGCTCCCCTACAACCGATTGTTCAGATATGCACATTTTGGTGTATAACTCCTCCATTTTAACAGCTAACGGCGTGAAATTTTGAAGTATTTGTACCCATATGGGCTCAAACGGGATTACCGAAAATTGTCAAGATCGGACCACTATAACATATAGCTCCCATACAACCGATTGTTCAGATAAGGACATTTTGGTGTGTAGCTCCTCCATTTAAATAGCCAAGACACTAATAATTCTTTCCATAAATGACCCACAGAATTAAAATTATAAATTAAACTTAATCAGGCTATGTACATACATAGGTAACTTTTCATTTCCCCACTCATGAAAGGTATGAAGTCTTCGGTACGGCCGAAGACAGCCGCGCTTTTACTTGTTTTCTGTTGCAGTCCTATTTACCTATGATAAATATATGTATATCGGCGTTTTAGCTCAAGCCGAAGAGAATAAGCCTAACTTGTTAGGGCACATTTTCGCATATTTAGGTCAAAAAGGCTTATTTTTGCATATCTTGTCTTATTTGCATATTTTTGGCATATTTTGCTATAAACGCATATTTTAGCATATTATTTCGTCATATCTTTGGGTCTCGCTCGTAAAATAGTTTTTATTTATATTTTTTACTCTGCCAACTTTGTTTTTTATATACGCATACTATCTGCCATTCCTATTTGTGTGACAAGATCAAGGCGAATTTAATAATTTTCGCAATGCTTCATTCAAGTGTGCTACAAAATTTGTCAATTTGCCCAATAGGAAAATGGGAAAAATGTAAAAATATGTATGCACTGTGTAATTGCAGAAGCATCTGTGAGCTTTAACAATTCTGTTTTTTAAAAAGAAAAAAATAAACCTATAAGAATATAAAAATGTACCTTTAATAAAAATAATTTTTTGTTACAAAAAGTATTCTAATATAATAAAATGTGAATTTTTTATTTCGACTTTTGTACCTCTAAAAACATAAATATGTACCTTTAATAAAAATAATTTTTTTTATTACAAAGTCTAACTTTATTTAAAACTCATTTCTGATATTTGTCCTGGCCAGGGTTTGAACCTGGGACCTCTTGCATGAAAGGTGAGCACACAACCTACTATGCCGTATATGTTCTTATTAAGTATATAAAAAAAATTTAAGGGCATATTTTCAGTGCTTAAACCAAGTTTTAAGAGCATATTTTTAGCGCTTAAACCATATTTTTAAGGACATATTTTTAGCGCTAAAAACGAATTTTTAGGGAATATTTAATGTTACCCTATTAATTAATATACTGAACCTGATATTTTTTTCTTGAAAAAATTCGCATTTTGCGAAAAAATCATAATTTTGTCCCTTACGATAATTTCGCTCTCAATGTTTTATGAGCGTATTTGAATAAATGTCCCTTAGATAATATTTAAAAAAGGTTTTATATGACAAATGCATGTGTCTTATTGCATACTTTTTCATTTTCAATGATGGGGTCATGGTAATATAGTGAGTAATTGAGTTTCCTACTAGCTATATTCCAAATATTTTTTATATGGGCGATACGATAAATTCGAGCTCAAGAAAAAAGTATACATTGTCCCTTACGATAAGAGAGAAAGCAAATTTTTGCCACAATTCTAAGGATTTCAGCCACAATATTTTACCAGGTGATGCGCTGAGGTATGTAGAATAAATTCGCATCAAAAATAAATTTCGAGAAAATGACCCTTACGATAAAAGCGCGCAAAAGGGTCGATATATATTAAAAATTAAGCTGAACGAAACCATTTAACAACCCACCCAACCAAGAAACGCACATTTGGCGAACATACGAGATTTACGATAGTTTCTCCCATCTTGAGAGTTCGCCACATATACGAGTCTCGGATCTTAAACGGACGTTTTGGATTTTTCCTCAATTATTTAAAGAACGAAACAAACAAGATACTGAAGATGGCACATAGCCGAAATCGGTTTATAACCAAATCAAACTTGACAAGGGATGATGGAAATTCGTTCCACAATACATCACAATCCTATCCTGTCGGAAAAGCAAACAATAAAAAAGAAACATATTTCAAGAAATAAAATATTTACAAACATACATAAATATGTAAATGCAATATTTTTAACGTGCAAATCGCGAAGCGTGCAAGCTTTGAACAACGCAAAACCCCGTCTCTACATAACTTAATTCGTTAACAATAATGTAGCGAAACATTTCGCGAAATAACCCGTCTCCACGTAGTTGATCGTCGTTCACTTTGATATTTTTCACTCTTGTTCTTCAATGTTTGTATGTTTGATACTTTTTGGTTGCTTGTTTTCCCGACAGGGTAGGAATATGAAGTATTGTGGAACGATTTTCCGTCATCCCTTGTCAAGTTTGGTTTGGAAGCAAACCGGTTTCGGCTAACGAACGAAAAAAGACTGAAGATGTCGCATATTTGTATGTTTGCGTTTTTGTTTTCGTCTGTGTGAGATTTCGATAGATTTGCGACACAAAAATTAGATAAGGCATCGATATTATCGGGTTTGGCGAATGTGTTGAGAACGAATGACGTGTTTCATTCCTTATTCGCTCTCAGAATTTTGTACGGAAATAAGCGGGTTTCGGTACTGGATTCGAGGCCGAACGACGATTGAGAGAGCGAATTAAGATAAAAAGAGCTAAAAAATAAAAATGAATTGATATTTTTATTACCATAACAACAGCTAAAGGAAACAAGGCAACTAACAAAACCAGCAACTGAACCAATAACTGCGGCACAGGACCCGTAAAACCTACATACGTACTTGGACATGTAAGTATTTAAACAAAAAAGGAAGCCATACTTAGTCCAGATGGGGTGCTATAAAGCAAATTTGTGTTCTTGCTCTCCCAATTGAAAAATAGCACCAATTTGCTTTATCGCACATGGCTTTAAGCAATAATACCAAATTGTTAAGATGACAATTGGGCAATAAAGGAAAATTGTACAGTGGACGACCTTATTTACTGATTCCTCTTTTTGATGTGCATCTTTCGCTGCACAGTGTACATATAGACCCGAGATTTTCGCCTGCTGCGCTTTTGTTTTTTAATAAAGAAACTGTCAATAAATGATAGATAGATCAGTACGTTAAAGAGACATACTAGATTAAGTGGAGCCATTGGCCAAATAACCGTAAATTGCCGATATCTCAAAAACCTTCCCATAGAATTAAAAATGATCCCGATTTTCGGAATCAGCGACCGGTTTGACATTTATGTAGGTAGGATAGTAGCGTTCAGAGTATTTTTTGGCTGTAGAGCAGTGTAATCAAATGATCATCAGAATATATTCAACTGCCGAATTTCAAGTCGATATCTCAAAAAATGTGAGCCTCATGGCCATTCCGGTTTGGAAAATGAGAACAACTTTTTTCGTATGTGCTATTATAAGCAGGTATTGGTGCTCAGATAATATAATTTAAATATATTCAACTTTTGCTAATTGCAAGTCAAAATATATAATACTCGCTACAGCTCCTTCAAATAACAGAAAAATCTGATGGATAGTTTTTGAGAAATTCCAATTTAAACTTTAAAGTCGATTTTCTCGAAACTATGTTTTGTAACATACGAATTTCATTTTATGAGGCGACGGTATGTATGTAATTATTCCAAGACCGCCCTACCAGCCCTCTCCATTCCAACAATTTTTCTAGTTCCACCCTGTTGCTACTCATTTTAGTTTAGAGGATTTGATTTCAATTGGCAATAACATTCCTCCTTTTCGGAAGCAATCGAAACACTGCACGACCTTTGCTTTCTAAAAAACAAAAACGATTGCCGCCTTAAAAGCGACAATCTCTTTTATGTTTGCCGCCTTACACGGTAACATCAAAGTAAATTTATCCTGTAGTATTTTTCATAATGGCTTTTTCCATACATACAAATGTTCATACATACATATGTCACATGTATGTACGTATTTATACAGATGTATTGTTTCAGAACTGTTTGAAGTTCTTCCCTTAGGCTTTGTCGCTTGAGTGGCATATGTACATTAGAGCGTATCGCAAAAAAAATTCACCGTACGCCCCCCATATGATTTCTTTTTCGAAAAGATTTGTGGAATAATTTTTTTTATTTTAGACGCCGCTTGAGGTCGCTAAAATTCATTTTTTCATATCTTCGGTATTTGTGGCCCGATCTCTAAGTTTGATACACCAATCTCTTTAGCTTGAGAGGGGGGTTCCTACAATATAATTGTATTAACCCTAAGTGCGCTATTGGGATCACATCTACCTAGTACTCAGTTTATATCAGTTTAATATAACTTTTTTTTTGCCTGCATGTTAAACGTCGTCAAAAAACATTAATCTTTTGTAAAAGAAGTATTTCTATCGATTCAGTAGAACCGGAAATAAAACACATTTAACATTCCGAGAAATATTCTCTTCTTGTGGTCTTTTAGGTTCATTTTACAAAGTTTTTTTTCTGATGAGACTCCTTCACTCAGATACAAAGCAAACTAAATTTCAGTGTAGCGGGCTTGAATTTAGCCGAAAATGTTATGAAAGTCTGTTAAGCTCGGAAATGCTAAAATCAAGAATATACATATTCTTATTTTTAGGACGATATTTTTGGTAACCTTTAACATACGACGTGGTGGTAATTTTTACACCGACTTACAGTTTCTTTAAATATCTCTTTTAACTTACCATCCAGCAAGTTTACTCTCTTAGTTACTTCCCATCTCGTTATAATTATTTACCCGTTTTGTTTTTATGGAGGAAGGTGTAACATTTGACGAGAAATGATGATGGTGGGGTAAAAATTACCCCACGTCTAGGGTAACGTTAGTTTTTCTTCAAATGCAATTTTTGGAAATTTACCACTTCTACTTCTCTGCAGCATTTTGATGAGCTTAGAATCTACTCATGTCATCATAATTATCGATCAGTATAGTTTCTATGGTGGAAGATCTCCAATAACGGATAAATTATGATATCGGGGTAAAAATTACCACACCTCGACGTTAACGTAACTTTTTCTTCAAAAATGATTTATTTCCATTTAAAACTTCTCTCACTGGCAATTTGAGTAACATGGGTTATTGATTTTACCACTTCTTCAAATGATTATTGGAAGAAAAATTAAAAAATTCGTTTCGTGATTCATTTTATACGCTCACGTTATTATGAAAAAAACTTGAAAAAGGCTGGCCAGCATTTTCTACAAAAAAATTTTTTTAAATAAAATTCCTATTATATATTTAAAAATATATATTTTTTTTATGAAAAACCGTCTCTAAAGTTTAAAGAAAGTTTTTGTTTTACCTTTTATCTATTAGGTTCTCATGTGATGTTTTCGCTATTTTGAAAGAACAAGGCCTTGTGAATTATAGTAAAAACTTTGTTGATTTAAAAAATTTAATTAACTTTTTTCATTAATTTCATTTGAAAAAGGACTGGCCTCTTTCCAATGCAAAAATTATTATAAAAAAATTTATTTTTTATTGAGAGTTTTAAGTAAAATGCGTAGAAAAAAATTTACCACCACGTCGTAAACTATGTCACAAAATTTCACCTCGTCACTTAAAGGTAATAAAAAGCTTAAATGAAGAATTTTTCAGTTTTGAAATAAGCTTATATAAATTTATTTTCAGCATTACCCATGATTGAAATGAGAATGTAAAATCTTATTTGAAGAATGTCCAACTTTGTTTTAAGAATATTTGTTTTCCAATTTTTCGAAATTCAATATTCGAAATCATTTAACCCATATAACAAAACAAAAAAAAATAAAATTGTTTATTTCAAAGCATTGTATTTTATTTTGTTTTATTTTCGCACAGGTATATATATATTACTATATATATATATATATATATATATATATATACATATATATATATAGTAATATATTTATAAGTAATATATATAATATCAAATTCCATTTTTACATACATATACATATATATATTATAAAAACAGAAATATGTATTTATGTAAAAAAAGTTTTAAGGTATAACTAAATATAACTATAACTACAACTACTCATAACTATAACTATCACAAATATTTAATTCTGATAAGGGATTTTCCACTGTTTATATAATATACATGTAAAGGTGGGCTGGTGAAGTTACAAATATTTATAATATGTACATTTTCTGTTTCTGCACTTACTCTAGGGACAATTTCATATGATTGAAAATGTTTGTGAAACCCTTTTACATTTATTGTATAACATATGACATAAACATTTTCATTTTGATGCAAAAAATATTTTAATTAAAATATCTGAAGATGGTTATTTTTTCCATGCAAACAATTTCGCACGAAACTCCAATCTCAACCCTAGGGGGGTAATGACTTCTCTTAAATCCTCGTTTTGCATATATTTTAAACTTCTTATCATCACATCGTACATCTAAAATAATATAATTATAAAATATTAATATTGTTTCTATACTTACATATGTATATACATATATTAGACTGGGTTGGTCCCCATACGAAATAAAAAAGTTGTAAAAGTCCGCCCCTAAATTTAAAGCTTATGTTGAGGGGGTTAAAGGACACAAAAAACTTTTTTTTTTGACCCCGCGAAATACCGCAGAAATCGTGTTTTTATTGTAACTTTTTTATTTGACATCCGATTTTTAAAATTGTGCATATATACAGACGCTGCGCCTGGGGATTCGGATGAAATGCATAACAAAGCAGAAGATTACGAAAGTCTAAGGAAACTTCTGCAGAATTTTAATTTGGAGGCCGTTTTTCCATATTTAAAGGGTGAGTTATTCATTCACTATATGTATATATGTATCTGTGGTGCAGTGGGTAGAGTGCTCGCCTGCTATGCCAGAGGTCTCGGGTTCAAACCACGGTCAAAACACCAAAAAAATTTTCTAATTAATAAAAATCCAATTATTGGATTTTTTAAGAGCAGCGGTCACCTCTCGGCAGTGGGCGGCATACCCTCCGAGTATATTTCTGCCATGAAAAGGCTTCTCACAAAAAATGCATTCGCCGTTCGGAGCCGGCATAAAACTGTAGGTCCACCCAATTAGTAGGAAAAACAAAAAGGAGCACACCTCGAATTGGGAGAGAAGCTCGGCCATAAAACTCGTCAGAGTTATAATAGCGCCATTGTATTATATTATTTACATATATATATTAGAGTGGCCCTTATTTTCGTAAGTCGGAAATTTGCACGTGTTACCCCTGATATGGTTTTGTTTAATAAAAAAATAATACCCTGAAAATTTTGGCCCGATTGAACAACTCTAACCCGTGCCACAACCAGTTGAAGTTGAAAAATTGGCAACATCACTTTTAGTAAGCGCTTCTTTTGGCTATGCCGTGATAAATTTCTGTATGTGCGTAGGTATACCCGAAAACATAACTCTGAGATGTTTACAAGTTTAAACTTGCATGAAATTAATCAAAATACTTTTATTATTTTACAATTGCTTAAGTAGCAAGAATCGTAGAAGATGTATGTACGTATGTAGATGACATTAAATTTTGGTTCTTACGTATAAGGCAACATAGTACAACAAACAAATCAAACATTTCACTTAAGAACTATGTATTAATTTAAAATCGTAGTCTATATTATTTTCTTCCAATACAATAATTTTAAAACGTGCAACTGGTGAAGTCAGTTAACTGAAGCACATGCCACACATACCTTTTTAGCATATGCGAGACAAATTAGATTTTTACAAACATAGCAAAAATGAGTATCGGCATTTGGAAAGTTTGTGTCCGTATCATGGTCATTTTACGCGTAGTCAGTGTTACTACCGTTTGAAAATGATTCAGAAATATAATATCGAGACGGTGCAGCACTAGTCATGATAGAGTCCTTAATGTGGGGACCTCATCGTCGGGGTGTTAGAGGGTTAAAGCAGTCTACAAAGCTACAGCTATGGCAATTTTTTGCGGGTTTTACTATGTGGATATTGGTCTTTCTTTCTGTGTGAGAATTAAGTGTGTTATAGAAAAAAATACCAAAATTGTCAGCAGCAAACGCTGGCGCAGTGAAATAACTCCCAAATAAAGTAACTCCAAATTACACTGCTCTTCAAACGCTTTCAATGGACTTTCAAGAGAATTAAAGTTCTGAATTGTATTTCTTATTTGTGTATGCATGTACGAGAATGTACAATTACACTAATAGAGGGCACTTCTTTTAAAAAATTCGCATATAAATATGTATGTATGTACGAGTATATGAAAAATATACATTAAAATTTCAATTTCCTCAAATTGTTTGTATACATATATGAGTAAATAAGGATCGATGACATTTCAGTACTTCAATGTATAGAATATCAATATCGTTTGTTTATAAATCATTTGTTTGTGGATTCTAATAAATAACAACGTTGCAATCTACTAAAATTCAAAAATATAAGAGAATTCGTCCAATATAAACGTCCACCGAACCATATAGTTAACACTTGGTTCGTTATTTCAACACACTGTGGCACGGGTTAACGTTGACCAATCGAGCAAATATTAAACAGGGCATATTTTCTTCGTACATGAAACCATTTCAGGGGGTAACGTCTCAAAAAAGCAGAAAAAAATTTTTTCCATAGGCTTGAGGGCCACTCTAATATATATACATACATATGTATGTATATTCATACATATACAGATGTATATCAGTGATGCACAGCGTGGACTGCGCTGCCTTTACACGCGCAACACATTAGGTTTATTGCAGGGTTTGAATTGCTGACTTGCAAGTAGTCAAACCAACATAAATACGACTATGCATTCTAGTCGCATGCCGTTTAACAGAAATAACAACTTGCTCATTTGGTTGCTAGTCGTTTGGTTTTTTTTTGGCAACTTGACTAGACAACGACTAGGAAAAGTAAACAACTTGCCCTTCTTGCACCACCCGAAATGGTATTGGTTCCACGGATCGAAGTGCATTTTATCTTCTGTTTTACCAGATTGTTCTTTACGGTAGCAACAATCAATACATACGGCGATATAATTTTTGACATATTGTCGAATTTGAGGGAACCAAAACATTTTACCGATTCGCTCTATGGTCTTCTCAACTGCATGGTGACCCATTTTTTCGTGGCATAACTGTAAAATGCGCCAACGTATGGCGGTTGGAATGACAAATTTGAGGTCATCGTCTTCTTGACGATAAAGTCGATGATTCTTAATGCTGAAATACTTTTTAACCTCTGGTTCGCGCAATGATTTTATCTTGTTTTTAAGAATATCGATGATTTTACGTAACTTTGCGCCTTGAATTTGCATTAAGTATTACCAATCAATTATACCTCAATCTGTCACTACTCGAAACCTCTTACTAAGTAAATAAATACGAAATCTTTGTAATACTTCTACAACGGCGAGAGTTTCTAGTTTGTACGAATGGTATTTGCTTTCATGTTCAGTGACGTTCGAGGGTACTTGGAAGTTCTTGATAGCTGATATTTAGCGATTACCAGGCATAATACCGTTCTCAGTTATAACGTGGCCCAGGTACTCAATTTTAGTTTCCATAAACTTGCATTTGTCAAAACGTAAAGTTAACCCACTGAGTATACCTAAAAACCTTTCGAGAGGCCTTAACCCATCTTTGATGGTTTGACTTGGTATGATGACGTCGTCTAAATACGCTAAAACTTCACCAGTATCCGGATTCTAGATTTCGCCATCGCCAAAACTCCATCGCCAAAATTCGCCAAATTGATTTTAGCAACTTTTAGCGATTTTTGCGATTCTATCATAAAAATTTCTATCATAAAAATTGCGGAAGGAGAAGATGTTCGACCCGAATCCCCAATAGCAGATGATGGTAGGCATGTTCCACCACCCAATGATGACGAAGTGCGAATAGCAATGTCTTAGCAAGTGTATTGTACGAAAGATTGAAGCCCACCGTCAACAAGCTGATTAGACCTTATCAGTGTGGCTTCAGATCTGCTAAATCTACCATCGACCAGATCTTTACAATACGCCAAATCCTGGAAAAAGCTCATGAAAAAGGAACCGACACACACCATCTCTTTGTCGATTTTAAAGCCGCTTTTGATAGCATGAATAGGAATTGCTTATATGCCGCAATGTCTGAATTTGGTTTCCCTGCAAAACTTATACGGCTATGCCAAATGACGTTGACTAACACGAGGTTTCAGACAAGGTGGCTCCCTTTCGTGTGACTTCTTCAACTTGATGCTGGAAAAGATAATACGAGCTGCAGAACTTAACCATACAGGAAGCATCTTATATCACAAGAGTGTGCAACTGCTGGCGTACGCCGATGACATCGACATCATTGGCACTAACACGCGCGCCATATGGTCTGCCTTTGCCAAGCTGGATAAAGAGGCTAAGAAAATGGGTTTGGTGGTCAACGAGGACAAGACGAAATACTTTCTGTCAACACACAAAGAAACAGCACGCCTTGGCAGCCAAGTCACTGTTGATAGCTACAAATTCGAAACAGTTAAGGACTTCGTCTATTTGGGAGCCAGCATTAACACCAAAAATAATGTCAGCACTGAAATCCAACGAAGAATCACTCTTGCCAATAAATGCTACTTTGGACTAAGTACGCAATTGAAAAGTAAAGTCCTCTCTCGACGAACCAAAATCACACTCTAGAGGACACTCATCGTTCCAGTCCTCATGTACCGCGCACAAGCATGGACTATATCAAAAGCAGATGAGATGGCGCTTGGTGTATTCGAGAGGAAAGTTCTTCGGAGGATTTATGGACCTTTGCGCGTTAGCGAGGGCGAGTATCGACGGAGATTAAACGTCGAGCTGTACGCAGACATCGACATTGTTCAGCGAATAAAGATCCAGCGGCTGCGCTGGGCAGGTCATGTCGTGAGAATGGACGAAGGTGCTCCAGCCAAGAAAGTATTTCTATCGAAACCCGCTGAATGCAGAAGAAAAGGGGAGGCCTCCACTGCGTTGGGAAGATCAGGTGGACAGTGATGCTGACTCTCTAGGTATTCCCAAGTGGCGCCATGCTGCACGAAACAGAATAGGCTGGCGCGCTTTATTGGACTCGGCCAGAATCGTCTAGACGGTTACGTGCCAAATAAGTAAGTAAGTAATCATAAAAATACGTGATAAAAAATCGCTAAAAATTGCCTATTTTAGCACATTTTTAGCGAATTTTAGCGATGAACAAAATGAACCCGGGTAAAAGGAATGAGCACTTTGACAGTTCAGTTGGCTAAAATTGCGATTCCGATATATTAGCGATCGCCAAAAATCGCATTAACCTT
Source organism: Urophora cardui (assembly GCA_960531455.1). Taxonomy (NCBI): domain Eukaryota; kingdom Metazoa; phylum Arthropoda; class Insecta; order Diptera; family Tephritidae; genus Urophora; species Urophora cardui. The sequence goes on along the minus strand of OY482675.1, from coordinate 19,492,128 downwards.
ACGATTACCAGAGATTTTTATGTACGAGGTTTACCAATACCCACCCGGGTGACCCATATACATTTTCTTGCATTCCGGGCGCTTTAGCGTGCTTTAACTTTTTATTGCCCAAACATATTTATTACTATTGTAAAATGTAAGCCTGTCAATGATTAAAAATATTTAATTTAACTTTTACTTTTTGGTTTTTGGTCGTTTTTATTTTGATAACTACTTTATTATTGAGCTCTCAAGACCATTTTTTTTTTTTTTTTTTTTTTTTTTTAAGGAAAAATTGGTATGAAAGATTAATACTTGTTTGGTAGAAGTTATAGATCCATTTCGGAGGCCACCACATCTCTTCATCAGACTTCTTTTTAACATTTTTTTTTTATTCATTGGCGTCCGCCGAGATCGAACCTCGGATTTTCCGGTTGGAAGTCTAATGGCATCACCATTAGGCTACCGCCGCCTTGCATTTTGCTTGTATTAATTTTTCTTTTCATTTTTTCCTTTTTTACAACCTACCATCCAGCAACAGTGACCTTGCCGACGTTATCGGTATTTGTCACTTGTATGTTGGTGTGGTTGTGTGTTTGTTTGGTTTGTACAAATTCTATTTTAAGCACAAGCAATGCTTTGCACTAATTAGTAGAGTTTGTTTGTCGGCTGGCTCATCCGATTAAATTTTACTTTTTGGTTTTTGGTCGTTTTTATTTTGATAACTACTTTATTATTGAGCTCTCAAGACCATTTTTTTATACTCAGCTGTACTAGTACACAGAGTATTATAGTTTTAATCACATAACGGTGGATTGTAACAGAATGAAATAATCGAGATAGATATAGACTTATATATATCAAAATGATCAGGGTGAAAAGAGAAATCGATTGAGCAATGTCCGTCTGTAAACACTCTAACTGGCGCAAAAATTGAGATATTTTGATGAAATTTGAAATGCAAGTTGGTATCGGGACTGGGACGGTTGGTATTGAAAATGGGCGAAATCGGACCATGACCACGCCCACTTTTCCTATATAGAAAAAATCGTTAATTTGGTACCTCAGTCACTAATATAGCTGGAGCGATGAAATTTTACTCACGTGTTCAGCTCAGGCCCCTAGGAAGAAATTTGATGAAATTTTGGAAAATGGGCGGTGCCACGCCCACTTATTAAGGGTCAAACATGGAAAGTTTTATATGTCATAACTCAGAAACCATTGAAGATATATCGATGAAATTTGGTACGCGTGATTTACTTACCTAGGCAAACGTTTGGACGGAAAATAGTTAAAATCGGTTGACGGCCACGCCCACTTTTATATATGAATATTACAAAGTGACCTAATAAAAACATTTTAAGCCATATCTCTGTCAAGTATAAAGATATATCACTGAAATTTTGTAGTAGGAGTCTAACTACGGACAGAAAACAAAAACCACAAAAATTTTGGAAAATGGGCGGGGCCACGCCCACTTATTAAGGGGCAAACATTGAAAGTTTTATGAGTCATAACTCAGAAACCGTTGAAGATATATCGATGAAATTCCGTACACGTAATATATTTACCGAGGCAAATGTTTGGACGAAAATTTTCCTAAATCGGTTGACGGCCACGCCCACTTTTATATATGGGTATTATAAAGTGGCCTAATAAAAACATTTTAAGCGATATCTCTGTCAAATATAAAGATATGTCATTGAAATTTTATAGCAGAAGTCCAACTGCGGACATAAAACGAAAAACACAAAAATTTTGGAAAATGGGCGTGGCACCGCCTCTTTTTAGAAACAGGAATATACGAGATTTCTGAGCCCATAACTCGACAAATAATTTATATATATTGACGAAACTGGGTGTGCACACTTTTATTGCTTGTGGTAATACATGTTCAAAATTTTAGCGAAATCGGTTTGGCGACCACGCCCACTTTTATATATGGGTATTATAAAGTGACCTAATAAAAACATTTTAAGCGATATCTTTGTCAAATGTAAAGATAATTCATTGAAGTTTTGTGGTATGATTTCTACAATAGACCGGAAACAAAAAATGGAAAAATTTTGGAAAATGGGCGTGGCACCGCCTCCTTTTAGACAAAGGAATATACGAGATTTCGGAGCCCATAAGTCGACAAATAATTGAGGTATTATGATGAAACTTGGTTTATACACTTTTATAACTTGTATTAAGAGACACGCAAAAATTTATTGAAATCGGTTTATGACCACGCCTACTTTTTAGCAAAGATATTTCTGGAACACGCTTTGGAAATTTGTAATGTGACATCTTTGTAACTAGAAGTCATAAAGGAATGAAATTTTGCACAAAGAATAATATTCAAATGCTTCGTTGGATGACTGATAAAAATGTTAACAATAGACGTGGCTACGCCCACTTTATGCAGCACTCAATTTATATAAAGTACACAGTGTTTCCATCAAACGCAAACAAACAATGAAAACATACAGCTGAGTATCTAATGTTCGATTCCACTCGAACTTAGACTTCCTTACTTGTTTTTTTTTTTTTTTTTTTAAGGAAAAATTGGTATGAAAGATTAATACTTGTTTGGTAGAAGTTATAGATCCATTTCGGAGACCACCACATCTCTTCATCAGACTTCTTTTTAACATTTTTTTTTTTTTTTTTTTTATTCATTGGCGTCCGCCGAGATCGAACCTCGGATTTTCCGGTTGGAAGTCTAATGGCATCACCATTAGGCTACCGCCGCCTTGCATTTTGCTTGTATTAATTATACCTTTCATGAGAATGAAATGGTATTATAACTTAGTGCCAAAAAATTTTTGTCGAAAGTACCAGAAGGAAGCGTGGGGGACCCACCAAAATATATACCGATATGGTCAGAATCACGAGCTGAGTCGATTAAGCCATGTCCGTCTGTCCGTCTGTCCGTCCGTCTGTGTGAACGCAAACTAGTCCCTCAGTTTTTGAGATATCTGAATGAAATTCGGAATACAGGTATGTTGTTATATGCAGCTGATCATTTGTCGGAACCGGCCGAATCGGACCACTATAACATATAGAAAACAACCGATTATTCAGATATACATGAAATTTTTGGATGTAATTTGTGCATAACTTCCCCATTTATACAGCTAAGGACATGAAACTTTGAAGTAGACGTGCCCATTTTGGCCCAAACAAGGTTACCGAAAATTGTCAAGATCGGACCACTATACCATATAGTTCCACAACATCCGATTATTCAGATATACACATTTTGGTGTATAACTCCTCCATTTTAACAGCTAACGGCCTGAAATTTTGAAGTGTTTGTACCCATGTGGACCCAAACGAGATTGCAGAAAATTGTTAAGATCGGACCACTATAACCTATAGCTCCCCTACAACCGATTGTACAGATATACACATTTTGGTGTATAACTCCTCCACTTTAACAGCTAACGGTGTGAAATTTTGAAGTATTTGTACACATATGGGCCCAAACGGGATTACCGAAAATTGTTAAGATCGGACCACTATAACATATAGCTCCCCTACAACTGATTGTTCAGATATGGACATTTTGGTGTATAACTCCTCCATTTTAACAGCTAACGGCGTGAAATTTTGAAGTATTTGTACCCATATGGGCCCAAACAGGGTTACCGAAAATTGTCAAGATCGGACCACTATAACATATAGCTCCCCTACAACCGATTGTTCAGATATGGACATTTTGGTGTATAACTCCTCCATTTTAACAGCTAACGGCGTGAAATTTTGAAGTATTTGTACCCATATGGGCCCAAACGGGATTACCGAAAATTGTCAAGATCGGACCACTATAACATATAGCTCCCATACAACCGATTGTTCAGATATACACATTTTGGTGTATAACTCCTCCATTTTAACAGCTAAGGGTGTGAAATTTTGAAGTATTTGTACCCATATGGGCCCAAACGGGATTACCGAAAATTGTCAAGATCGGACCACTATAACATATAGCTCCCATACAACCGATTGTTCAGATATTTACATTTTGGTGTATAACTCCTCCATTTAAATAGCCAAGACACCATTTTTTCTAATAAATCTTTCCATAAATGAACCCACAGAATTAAAATTATAAATTAAACTTAATCCGGCTATGTACATACATAGGTAACTTTTCATTTCCCCACTCATGAAAGGTATGAAGTCTTCGGTACGGCCGAAGACAGCCGCGCTTTTACTTGTTTTTCTTTTCATTTTTTCCTTTTTTACAACCTACCATCCAGCAACAGTGACCTTGCCGACGTTATCGGTATTTGTCACTTGTATGTTGGTGTGGTTGTGTGTTTGTTTGGTTTGTACAAATTATATTTTAAGCACAAGCAATGCTTTGCACTAATTAGTAGAGTTTGTTTGTCGGCTGGCTCATCCGATTAAATTTTACTTTTTGGTTTTTGGTCGTTTTTATTTTGATAACTACTTTATTATTGAGCTCTCAAGACCATTTTTTTTTTTTTTTTTTTTTTTTTTTTAAGGAAAAATTGGTATGAAAGATTAATACTTGTTTGGTAGAAGTTAAGGCGGATTCATCGCTCGAGTTCAGAACTTTTTTGCCATGTGGTTGTTGTTGTGTTTTCGGAGTGTGAGAGGAATTCCGAAAAGTTCTGAACTATTTTTATTAGTTAACTCAAATTCAACTTTAGTTCTGAACTCGAACGATGAATCCGCCTTTATAGATCCATTCCGGAGACCACCACATCTCTTCATCAGACTTCTTTTTAACATTTTTTTTTTTTTTATTCATTGGCGTCCGCCGAGATCGAACCTCGGATTTTCCGGTTGGAAGTCTAATGGCATCACCATTAGGCTACCGCCGCCTTGCATTTTGCTTGTATTAATTTTTCTTTTCATTTTTTCCTTTTTTACAACCTACCATCCAGCAACAGTGACCTTGCCGACGTTATCGGTATTTGTCACTTGTATGTTGGTGTGGTTGTGTGTTTGTTTGGTTTGTACAAATTCTATTTTAAGCACAAGCAATGCTTTGCACTAATTAGTAGAGTTTGTTTGTCGGCTGGCTCATCCGATTAAATTTTACTTTTTGGTTTTGGTCGTGAAAGATTAATACTTGTTTGGTAGAAGTTATAGATCCATTTCGGAGACCACCACATCTCTTCATCAGACTTCTTTTTAACATTTTTTTTTTTTTTTTTTATTCATTGGCGTCCGCCGAGATCGAACCTCGGATTTTCCGGTTGGAAGTCTAATGGCATCACCATTAGGCTACCGCCGCCTTGCATTTTGCTTGTATTAATTTTTCTTTTCATTTTTTCCTTTTTTACAACCTACCATCCAGCAACAGTGACCTTGCCGACGTTATCGGTATTTGTCACTTGTATGTTGGTGTGGTTGTGTGTTTGTTTGGTTTGTACAAATTCTATTTTAAGCACAAGCAATGCTTTGCACTAATTAGTAGAGTTTGTTTGTCGGCTGGCTCATCCGATTAAATTTTACTTTTTGGTTTTTGGTCGTTTTTATTTTGATAACTACTTTATTATTGAGCTCTCAAGACCATTTTTTTATACTCAGCTGTACTAGTACACAGAGTATTATAGTTTTGATTTCATAACGGTGGATTGTAACAGAATGAAATAATCGAGATAGATATAGATTTATATATATCAAAATGATCAGGGTGAAAAGAGAAATCGATTGAGCCATGTCCGTCCGTCCGTCCGTCCGTCCGTCCGTCCGTCCGTACGCACGATAACTCGCGCAAAAATTGAGATATTTTGATGAAATTTGGAATGCAAGTTGGTATCGACACTGGGACGGTTGGTATTGAAAATGGGCGAAATCGGACCATGACCACGCCCACTTTTCCTATATAGAAAAAATCGGAAATTTGGTATCTCAGTCATTAATAGAGCTGGAGTGATCAAATTTTACCCACGTGTTGAGCACAGGCCCCTAAGAAGAAATTTGATGAAATTTTGGAAAATGGGCGGTGCCACGCCCACTTATTAAGGGTCAAACATTGAAAGTTTTATATGCCATAACTCAGAAACCGTTGCAGATATATCGATAAAATTTGGTAGGCGTGATGTACTTACTTAGGCAAATCTTTGGACGGAAAATTGTTAAAATCGGTTGACGGCCACGCCCACTTTTATATATGTGTATTATAAAGTGACCTAATAAAAACATTTTAAGCGATATCTCTGTAAAATATAAAGATATATCATTGGAATTTTATGGCAGCAGTCTAACTATGGACATAAAACAAAAAAACATAAAAATTTTGGAAAATGGGCGGTGCCACGCCCACTTATTAAGGGGCAAACATTGAAAGTTTTATGAGTCATAACTCAGAAACCATTGAAGATATATCGATGAAATTTGGTACGCGTGATATACTTACTTAGGCAAATGTTTGGACGAAAAATTGCCAAAATCGGTTGACGACCACGCCCACTTTTATATATGTGTATTATAAAGTGACCTAATAAAAACATTTTAAGCGATATCTTTCTCAAATATAAAGATATATCATCGAAATTTTATTGAAGGAGTCCACCTGCGGACTTAAAACGAAAAACACAAAAATTTTGGAAAATGGGCGTGGCACCGCCTCTTTTTAGAAGCAGGTATATACGAGACTTCTGAGCCCATAACTCGACAAATAATTGATATATAATGACGGAACTTGGTGTGTACACTTTTATTACTTGTGGTAATACATGTTCAAAATTTTAGCGAAATCGGTTGACGACCACGCCCTCTTTTATATATGGGTATTATAAAGTGGCCTAATAAAAACATTTTAAGCGATATCTCTGTCAAATATAAAGATAATTCATTGAAATTTTGTGGAATGAGTTCCACAATAGACCGGAAACAAGAAATAGAAAAATTTTGGAAAATGGGCGTGGCACCGCCTCTTTTTAGACAAAGGGATATACGAGATTTCTTAGCCTATAACTCGACAAATAATTGAGATATTGTGACGAAACTTGGTTTATACACTTATATAACTTGTGTTAATAGACACGCAAACATTTATTGAAATCGGTTTATGACCACGCCTACTTTTTAACAAGGATATTTCTGGAACACCCTTTAGGAATTTGTAACGTGACATCTTTGTAACTAGATGTCATAAAGGAATGAAATTTTGCACAAATAATAATATTCATATATGCTTAGTTGGATGACTGATTTTGAAAATGGGCGTGGCTACGCCCACAATATGCAGCACTCGCTTTATATAAAGTACCTACACCGTGTTTCCATCAAACGCAAACAAACAATGAAAGCATGCAGCTGAGTATCTAATGTTCGATTCCACTCGAACTTAGGCTTCCTTACTTGTTTTTTTTTTTTTTTTTTTTTTTTTTTTAAGGAAAAATTGGTATGAAAGATTAATACTTGTTTGGTAGAAGTTATAGATCCATTTCGGAGACCACCACATCTCTTCATCAGACTTCTTTTTAACATTTTTTTTTTTTTTTTTATTCATTGGCGTCCGCCGAGATCGAACCTCGGATTTTCCGGTTGGAAGTCTAATGGCATCACCATTAGGCTACCGCCGCCTTGCATTTTGCTTGTATTAATTTTTCTTTTCATTTTTTCCTTTTTTACAACCTGCCATCCAGCAACAGTGACCTTGCCGACGTTATCGGTATTTGTCACTTGTATGTTGGTGTGGTTGTGTGTTTGTTTGGTTTGTACAAATTTTATTTTAAGCACAAGCAATGCTTTGCACTAATTAGTAGAGTTTGTTTGTCGGCTGGCTCATCCGATTAAATTTTACTTTTCGGTTTTTGGTCGTTTTTATTTTGATAACTACTTTATTATTGAGCTCTCAAGACCATTTTTTTTTTTTTTTTTTTTTTTTAAGGAAAAATTGGTATGAAAGATTAATACTTGTTTGGTAGAAGTTATAGATCCATTTCGGAGACCACCACATCTCTTCATCAGACTTCTTTTTAACAATTTTTTTTTTTTTTTTTTATTCATTGGCGTCCGCCGAGATCGAACCTCGGATTTTCCGGTTGGAAGTCTAATGGCATCACCATTAGGCTACCGCCGCCTTGCATTTTGCTTGTATTAATTTTTCTTTTCATTTTTTCCTTTTTTACAACCTACCATCCAGCAACAGTGACCTTGCCGACGTTATCGGTATTTGTCACTTGTATGTTGGTGTGGTTGTGTGTTTGTTTGGTTTGTACAAATTCTATTTTAAGCACAAGCAATGCTTTGCACTAATTAGTAGAGTTTGTTTGTCGGCTGGCTCATCCGATTAAATTTTACTTTTTGGTTTTTGGTCGTTTTTATTTTGATAACTACTTTATTATTGAGCTCTCAAGACCATTTTTTTTTTTTTTTTTTTTTTTTAAGGAAAAATTGGTATGAAAGATTAATACTTGTTTGGTAGAAGTTATAGATCCATTTCGGAGACCACCACATCTCTTCATCAGACTTCTTTTTAAAATTAACATTTTTTTTTTTTTTTTTTTTATTCATTGGCGTCCGCCGAGATCGAACCTCGGATTTTCCGGTTGGAAGTCTAATGGCATCACCATTAGGCTACCGCCGCCTTGCATTTTGCTTGTATTAATTTTTCTTTTCATTTTTTTCCTTTTTTACAACCTACCATCCAGCAACAGTGACCTTGCCGACGTTATCGGTATTTGTCACTTGTATGTTGGTGTGGTTGTGTGTTTGTTTGGTTTGTACAGATTCTATTTTAAGCACAAGCAATGCTTTGCACTAATTAGTAGAGTTTGTTTGTCGGCTGACTCATCCGATTAAATTTTACTTTTTGGTTTTTGGTCGTTTTTATTTTGATAACTACTTTATTATTGAGCTCTCAAGACCATTTTTTTTTTTTTTTTAAGGAAAAATTGGTATGAAAGATTAATTCTTGTTTGGTAGAAGTTATAGATCCATTTCGGAGACCACCACATCTCTTCATCAGACTTCTTTTTAACATTTTTTTTTTTTTTTTATTCATTGGCGTCCGCCGAGATCGAACCTCGGATTTTCCGGTTGGAAGTCTAATGGCATCACCATTAGGCTACCGCCGCACACTGGGGATTTTGCGGAAAAAAGTCAAATTGTCAACATAATCTTCATGCAATATGCAGTGATATTTTGGAATTTAGACTAAATGGTACAACCAAATCAAAAAGAATTACTCCGATCTGACTGCTAGTTTTTTTTTATAGCCGTCTCAAACTCAGTACTTGTATGTTTTACCGAACCAACTTAATTTAAACCTAAGAATTTCAAAACGAATAATCTTTTATTATGTGAGCTAACGTTTTTCTTTTTATTTTTTATTTAAAGTAGGATATTTCAGTCTACTAAAATTGAAAAAATAAACTCTGCAGAGACTTAAGTTTTTTTTTTTGTTTATTTTTATGAACATATAACAAAAATCCCTTTTTTCTCCAAACATTTGGACCTGTAATTTTAGCGCCACTTCCCTCCAGTTGGAAATCACTACTAATACATTGTTTCATATCTGTTTTTACATTTTTAATCAATTTCAAGTGCCCCCAGGTGCCCCTTTTCAATTTATTGTATTATACAGTACAACATTTTTCAGCTAATTGATTCGCGACTCAATTCTGATAAGGCTCTTTTGTTTAACATAACTCAAGAACCACTAGTCGGATTTTGTTTAAACAAATTTATAAAAATCAAGAATTACAAGTACTTTCATCTGTTTATATAACGTTTCGCTATATAGGCAACAGTTTCCCAGTTATAAATAAATGTATGGAGAAAAAAAAATATTTTTTGCCTAAAAATAATTTTTTTTTTTTAATTCATAAAAAATCGAAAACGGTAAAAAAGTTCAAAGTCCTATTATTTTCACGTAAAGTCGCATAACCTATGAACAAAATGATACATAAATCAAGAAAATCGATGAACGCGTTTCGCTTTTATTCACAATTAAGTACAGGTATGGATTAAAAATTATTTTTATTTTTTACTATAGGTCCAAGGGAGGTACCCCTAGGGAGTGGCCGATTTCAATTATTTTTTGTACCGTCAATGCCCTTTATGAGGGTAACTGATATGCAAAGTTTCGTGAAGATATCTTACTTTTTCGGCTGAAATTAAAATTTGTATTTAAATGTTTTTTTTTAATTTTTTACTATAGGTCCAAGGGAGGTACCCCTAGGAGTTGACCGATTTCAACCATTTTTGGAAATTTTCTTAACTAGCTCATATATAACCTGTCTGCAAAATTTCAAAGCCCTACGACAACTCCTTCTATTTTTTTCCGCTGAATGTATGGAAGCTTCCCCACTGTGCGCCGCCTTGCATTTTGCTTGTATTAATTTTTCTTTTCATTTTTTCCTTTTTTACAACCTACCATCCAGCAACAGTGACCTTGCCGACGTTATCGGTATTTGTCACTTGTATGTTGGTGTGGTTGTGTGTTTGGTTTGTACAAATTCTATTTTAAGCACAAGCAATGCTTTGCACTAATTAGTAGAGTTTGTTTGTCGGCTGGCTCATCCGATTAAATTTTACTTTTTGGTTTTTTGGTCGTTTTTATTTTGATAACTACTTTATTATTGAGCTCTCAAGACCAATTTTTTTTTTTTTTTTTTTTTTAAGGAAAAATTGGTATGAAAGATTAATACTTGTTTGGTAGAAGTTATAGATCCATTTCGGAGACCACCACATCTCTTCATCAGACTTCTTTTTAACATTTTTTTTTTTTTTTTTTTATTCATTGGCGTCCGCCGAGATCGAACCTCGGATTTTCCGGTTGGAAGTCTAATGGCATCACCATTAGGCTAACGCCGCCTTGCATTTTGCTTGTATTAATTTTTCTTTTCATTTTTTCCTTTTTTACAACCTACCATCCAGCAACAGTGACCTTGCCGACGTTATCGGTATTTGTCACTTGTATGTTGGTGTGGTTGTGTGTTTGTTTGGTTTGTACAAATTCTATTTTAAGCACAAGCAATGCTTTGCACTAATTAGTAGAGTTTGTTTGTCGGCTGGCTCATCCGATTAAATTTTACTTTTTGGTTTTGGTCGTGAAAGATTAATACTTGTTTGGTAGAAGTTATAGATCCATTTCGGAGACCACCACATCTCTTCATCAGACTTCTTTTTAACATTTTTTTTTTTTTTTTTTTTTTTATTCATTGGCGTCCGCCGAGATCGAACCTCGGATTTTCCGGTTTGAAGTCTAATGGCATCCCATTAGGCTACCGCCGCCTTGCATTTTGCTTGTATTAATTTTTCTTTTAATTTTTTCCAATTTTTCCCTAAAAAAAAAAAAAAAAAAAAAAATGGTCTTGAGAGCTCAATAATAAAGTAGTTATCAAAATAAAAACGACCAAAAACCAAAAAGTAAAATTTAATCGGATGAGCCAGCCGACAAACAAACTCTACTAATTAGTGCAAAGCATTGCTTGTGCTTAAAATAGAATTTGTACAAACCAAACAAACACACAACCACACCAACATACAAGTGACAAATACCGATACGTCGGCAAGGTCACTGTTGCTGGATGGTAGGTTGTAAAAAAGGAAAAAATGAAAAGAAAAATTAATACAAGCAAAATGCAAGGCGGCGGTAGCCTAATGGTGATGCCATTAGACTTCCAACCGGAAAATCCGAGGTTCGATCTCGGCGGACGCCAATGAATAAAAAAAAAAAAAATGTTAAAAAGAAGTCTGATGAAGAGATGTGGTGGTCTCCGAAATGGATCTATAACTTCTACCAAACAAGTATTAATCTTTCATACCAATTTTTCCTTAAAAAAAAACAAAAAAAAAAAAAAAAAAAATGGTCTTGAGAGCTCAATAATAAAGTAGTTATCATTTAATTTAACTATATTTGGTAAAATTAAGCCAACAAAAACAACAAACACCCCGTAATGAGTACTATTCTGTCGCCCTTTCTTCGGCGAATAAAACAAGTATTTTGTGGTCTCGCTATTAAGACAGCGAGTCAATAATTGATTGTTTATTGAACAAAATCAATCCCTTTTATACACAAAATTTCTTATGTACTACTTATTTACTATAATACATATTTACACTAATTCTTACTAGCTATGTAGATATGTATGTACATATGTACGGCTTATGCATTTAATGTGTAGTCAAGTGCCCGTGCACATACATACGTACATACGACTTAGCTTAAAGGCAAATGCGACAAATCAGAAATACGGCGTCAGCATAAAATTTGGCTGTTGTTTGTTTACGTTATAAATTTTAATAAATGAAATAGGTTGAATGCACTTTTAGTGCATTCCATATTTTTGTGTTTTAAATTACGAGTTGAATGTGCTCAAATATTTCTGACATGCTACACCTCCTTTCCTAAAAAGAATGCTTATACATTTGTAGGGTCAATGTATGAGCATTCTATTACATTTAATGGATTGCTTATTTTACTTGCTTGTGTTTATTTATTTATTTCGGTAAAATTAACATTTCAGTTTTTGTTTTGTGCTTACATACTTACATTTATTGGAAAAAGTGAAAATTTCTTATTCTATAGGTTTAAGTCTATTTTTATGTACTATGATTTTCTTATTCATGTAGCTTAGTGAATAATTATTGTGATTATTAATATTTGTTACTCTATAGGGAATTAAACTATAGTTATTATGTTTATCAATACCTATTACTCTATAGGGTCCCTTATATCTACTGTCTAATTTATGACCTGTTTCATCTTTTACTAAGACTAAATCTCCTATATTTATTTCCTTATGCTGAATTTTCCTATCGTAGTAAATTTTTTGTTTTTCTTTTGCTTGTCTTACTAATCTATTAGCTCTTTCTTGTGCTATTTGAAGTCTATATTTAACTTCTTTGTCATAAGCCTCATAGTTGTACAGTGGGCTGATTGTATCTTCTTGTAAAAATTCGTATGTCGGTGCTGGTTTTCCGAATATTAGTTCAAAAGGACAGTAACCATGAACTGTTGAAGGTGTTGTATTATAACAATAAGTAAAGTACTTGAGGTACTCATCCCAATCGTCTTTGTCAATGGATATGTATGAACGTACATATTCATTGAATGTTCTATGGCTACGTTCAACAGTGCCTAACGTTTGATGATGGTAAGGTGTTGAGGTTTTGTGTTCAATTTTTAACAATTTACTTAGTTCTTGAAAAACGTTATTTTTATATTCGGTTCCCATGTCTGTCAGTATTGTTTTCATACATCCATAAATGAGAATAAAATGTTCGAATATAGCTTTGGCTACTGTTTTTGCGTGTTTACTTTCAATTGGAATTGCTACTAGATATTTGGTTAAGTCACATATTATGGTGACTGCATACTCATTTCCATTCAATGATTTTGGAAATGGTCCAATTGTGTCAATTTGAACTACATCGAATGCCTTAGTTGGTGTTTCGGTTATAGTCATTGGATCTTTTAAATGTATTCTTGTTTTATTTTTATTACAATGATCGCATTTTTTAATATATTGTTTTATGTCATTTTTCATATTTTTCCAATGGAATTTTTGTTTTATTTTATTTGTTGTACGATTGATTCCTGGGTGGCCACCATTAACAGGATCATCGTGATATTTATGAAGAATAGTTTTAATTTTTTCATTATCTGTCACATGCATAACCTCCGGAGTTAATGCAATGATTAAATTTTTGAGAACTTTGGTACCTTTATCTTTAAATTTATCTACTCGAGTATAATTATTCTTAAACAATTTGTCTCCTAAGGACAATTGTATTTTGTTTATTTTCAAATTGCCGGCTTCTTTCATAAGCCTGGCAAAGAATTGATCTAAATCAATCTTCGCCTCAACAATTAAATTATCAATATTTATTTCGCTACAAATTTTCTTTCCCTTTTTGAACTGCAGTTTCGGGGGGTCGAAAACGAGCTGAGCTAGCTTTTTTACTTCACATTTATTAAGCGCTTCGTATATTATAGGGTTCTCATTGTGACATTTTTCTTCATTTTTTATATTATTACTGGATTTTTCCTTAGTTTCCGATCTTGTGGTAACTTTCAATATTTTACATGCTTCAATTGACATTTCTTTTAAATCTTGTATATCTATACGCGATAGTGCGTCTGCTACATAATTCTCTTTTCCTGCTATGTACTCCACCCCAAAGTCATATTCTTCCAAATCTAGTCGAATTCTAGTTAATTTTGATGATGGGTTTTTCATCGAAAAAAGGTAAGTTAGGGGTCGATGGTCTGTTTTAATTGTGAATTTTCTGCCGTAGATGTACGGTCTGAAATAAGTGATGGCCCAATGAATGGCTGCTAATTCTTTTTCAATCGTTGCTTTATTTATTTCGCCTTTTGTGAAAGATCTAGAGGCATAAGCAACTGGTAATTGTTTTCCTTCGTATTCTTGACTTAGTACTGCTCCGCAGGCGTATCCGCTTGCGTCTGTTGTTATGTAAAATTCTTTATTGAAATCGGGATATTGTAAAATGTTTGGGCTAATTAATGCATTTTTTAGATAGTTGAATGATTTCTCACATTCTTCTGTCCAATTAAATACTACTTTCTTTCTACAAAGTCTTGTTAATATTCTAGAGTATTCCGCGAAATTTGGTATAAATCTTCTATAGTAATTGCAGAATGCAACGAATCTTTTAGCTTCGTCGGCATTCTTGGGAGTTGGATAATTTTGAACTATTTTGTATTTAGTGGGATCAGGTAAAATTCCTTTACTTGTGCATTTATGTCCAAGATAAGTAACTTCTTGGTTGAAAAATAGACATTTATCTGGATGCAATTTTAAATTGTATTTTCTGCAAGTTGTGAATACATCTATTAAGTTTTTAATCATATGCTTTTCGGAGCATCCTAATACCACTAAGTCGTCCATATATAAAAATGCTTGTGATGGTTTTAGACCGGCGAATGCTAAAGTCATCATTCTTTGAAATGAATTTGGGGCTACTTTAAGACCATAAGGTAATCTTTTGAAACGGTAGGTACCATTGTCTGCTGTAAACGATGTTATATCTCGGGATTCTGGGCTTAATTCTATTTGATGAAAACCGGACATTAAATCTAAGCAAGAAAAATATTTTGCTCTACCTAATTGGTCTAGAATATCGTCGATTCTTGGTAATGGAAATTTATCTGCAGTTAATTTTTTATTTACCTGTCTATAGTCAATAACTAGTCTCCATCTTTTATCGTTATTACCTGGGAGTGATTTTTTCGGTATTAGTAGAATAGGACTATTGTATTCTGACATTGATGGTTCTATTAAGTCGTCTTGTATTAGCTTATTTACTTGTTTATTAATTTCCTGTTTGTGAGCTTCTGGTATTCTATAGTTTTTTACATAAACTGGGTTGTCGTCTTTCATATAAAGTTTTTGTTTGTAAAAATTATTAGTGGTTATAGGTTCTGATTCTAATGCAAATATATCAATAAATTCTGAACATAAAGTATTAAGTTGAGATTTAGCAAATGATGGGAAATTTTTATTTAATCTTTCTAATTTTTCTTTATTATTTGCTTCATTTTTCTGTTTATTATTTATAATTATGTAGTCGTCTAAGTTTTCTGTGTTAATATTGTAATTTTGAATAGTTGCATTTTTATCTGTTGTATTAATAATTCTAACAAATGCTTGATTTGGATTTACTATTGAATTGGCAATAAAAATTCCTTCTGCTAATTGTTGATGTGGTATGAATAATTCAGTATTGTTATTTTTTATGTGAATTTGTCGAACTACTTCTGATCTAGCTGGTACTGATATGCAATTAATGGTTGGTTCATTTGTCATTTGAATTGCTATATTTTCTGGATAATCATATGGTCGTAATATAAGTCTATCTTCATTATTTCGGTAATCTAAAATGCAATTATACTTTTTAATGAAATCGAGTCCCAAAATTCCGTCGCATGGGATTGGGAAGTCATCTTCTACTATGTGAAATTTGTGTTGAATCAAAAGATCGTCACCCTTTAAATCTGTTTTAACTGTTCCAAGAGTGTTTGTTATACCCTGACCAATGCCTTTTAAATCTGTTTTTTGTAATTCATTAATTTTAACATCATTTTGAATTTGACCCTTTTTTATTAGTGATATGTCAGCTCCTGTATCTATTAGGAGAGTTGAAGTTGAATTATTTAAAGTTGTTTTGGTGGATATGTAGCTGTTTAGGTGTAAATTTAGTACACAAATTTTTTTTTCTATGTTTGGAGTGGAGTTTGTTGGTTTTCCTGCTGGGTATAATTACGTACATTGCGAGTGTTGTTGGTATTGTTGCGATTATTTTGTCGCTGTTGGTTACCAAAATTCCTATTTTGTCTTTGTGAGTAATTGTTGTTTGATCTGTTAAAATTGTTATATCTTTGATTAGATCGATAATTTCTATAATTGTTATTTGGAAAATTTCTACGAAAGTTGCCGCGGAAATGATTTTGTTGTCTTATATTCAATATTGCGTTTGGGTTGCCTGTTACTTCAGTGCAACTGTTTGTAAATTTTGAAATTGCCTCGTTCATTGAGGTGAACGTTCCGGCTTGCATGATTAGTTTTACTTTATCATTAGAACAATTTTTACACATAGCCTTTACAGCTGCTTGTGTAGCATATTTTCCTGCTAAATCTGAGGTTAACCCGTCAGATATATATGCTCCTTCTAATGATTTTGTTAATTTTTCGATTTCAGTAGTATATTGGTTGGCTGTTTTACTGCGTTGTTGGATGTTTAGCAGTTTTGCTGTTAATACTTCTACTGATTCGCCTTTGATTGATCTTTTCAATTTTAATTTTATATCTTGTATTGTATTCTCATTCTGAATACAATTTCTTGCTGTGCCTTTTAGTTTTGTTTTTATCATAGACACTGCAAGTGCTTCATGAGCATCCTTGATTTGGTCAAGAATGTCGAGTGCATCTATGAAGCTATTTAGATTTTCTGAGTTGCCATCAAACTCTGGTAGGACAGATGAAGCTGTTTTAATAAAATCTACCGCTGTCTGAGGCATTGTGGATGTGTTTGAATTATTGGTACTTTCTGAATGAGTTTTAGTTTCTTCTTTATCGTTTGAAGAATTTTTGTTTTCGGCTTCCGTTGGATAGTCCGGTAGTAATAAATTTGTGTCAATTTTTATGTCTTTGTTGAATGACGTGGGTACTTGTTCTTCAATCTCGTATCGTGCTAGCGATGAAACAAGTTTATCCCTGACGTATAGGTATATTTGGTATGCCTGCTTTTGATGATCGGCTGTAAGCTTACTATTTATATTCCTCAAGGCGTTTCCTATTCTATTTAATGCATCTATTATAAAACCTAAATGCTTAATAATTGTTTCTCTTCTAATAAAAACATTCTTGTTAATGCACTTGTATGATTTTTCTGCAATTGATTTTTCATTTAGTAGTGATGCATATATATTATCCCAATTATCCATTGAAAAGGATCTATTCGGTATTGATTTTTATACCTTGTCTAATCCATTTGCACGACTAATATATCGCTTTTTTAAAATTTTGTTGTGTACCGAATAAATCTTTAGAAATAAATTTATACAAGATACAATTGCAATAACAAGAAGAATAAGCTTGATTGAATCTAAAGCTTCGCTGTGATCAATTTCTATGGAGTTAACTACATTTGCGTTGGGTTTATCAATTTTTGATGTTGTTCCACCCATATTGATTGAATATTAAAAAAAAAATTCCTAAAATCTGAAAATACCGAATTTTTCAAACATGCGTTGTGTTTCTTCTATTTTTGTCGTGGGGTTAATGACGTCTTCTAATGTTGGTTCCCTAGTCATGCCTATGATACGCCAAAGAGTCCTTAAGGATTCTAATTCCCTTATTAAGTCCCTGTTCTCTATTTCATTAGGAAGTGAGCCTACTGAATTCCTTGATTTAGGCATTATAATCACAATAATTATTTTTGTATGTATATATATTTATTTATTTAATTAAATCATTAAAATTAGTATTGTTGTGGCTTAGGCCAGAAAAATGTGTATATGTAAAAATGCAAAATTTTTAGTATCGAGAATTGACACGGCAAGGATTTTTGGTCTCTTGCCCTTCAATAGGCAGCCGCAAGGTTGCCATAAGATTAGTTAGTGATCAGTTAATAAGGCCATTAGTAAGCCTTTCAATCGCTATTAGTTTTTTTATATGCTTCCGTTTTGCAATAGAATCTGCGAATACTAGTTGTTGGTAGAGTTCGGCAACTCGTCGCCGCGCTTGGTATTTTTTACCACCACGTCTCCTATGGTATAAAGGTTTCTGTGGTTGTGCAGGTTCTCTGCGAGCTGGGCGTTGTTGCCGTCGCCTGTACTCCTCGATTGTAATTGCTCTAGGACCTTGTCGTTCTGGCTGCTGTTGCTGTTCTTGTTGATGTTCGGGTTTAATTTGTTGTTCTTTTTCTTGGGCTTGTTGCTCTTGTTGTTGTTCGGGTTTATTTTGTTGTTCTTCTTCTTGGGCTTGTTGCTCTTGTTGTTGTTCGGGTTTATTTTGTTGTTCTTCTTCTTGGGCTTGTTGCTCTGTCTGCCGCTCACTAAAATACTTTTCCCATTTCTCAAATATTGCGTTTACTTCGTCCATCACCATGTAGTGTAAACGACTGGTTAATGACAGGATCTGGCAGGATCAATGGCAAGGATCCTGGTGTGTTTAACAGGCAAGGATCCTGTTTGTCTGGCAAGGATGCTGGCAAGGATGTCTTGTTTAACTGGCAAGGATCCTGTTTGTCTGGCAAGGATGCTGGCAAGGATGTCTTGTTTAACTGGCAAGGATCCTGTTTAACTGGCAAGGATCCTGTTTAACTGGCAAGGATCCTGTTTAACTGGCAGGATCGCCATATTCTGTCGCCCTTTCTTCGGCGAATAAAACAAGTATTTTGTGGTCTCGCTATTAAGACAGCGAGTCAATAATTGATTGTTTATTGAACAAAATCAATCCCTTTTATACACAAAATTTCTTATGTACTACTTATTTACTATAATACATATTTACACTAATTCTTACTAGCTATGTAGATATGTATGTACATATGTACGGCTTATGCATTTAATGTGTAGTCAAGTGCCCGTGCACATACATACGTACATACGACTTAGCTTAAAGGCAAATGCGACAAATCAGAAATACGGCGTCAGCATAAAATTTGGCTGTTGTTTGTTTACGTTATAAATTTTAATAAATGAAATAGGTTGAATGCACTTTTAGTGCATTCCATATTTTTGTGTTTTAAATTACGAGTTGAATGTGCTCAAATATTTCTGACATGCTACAGTACATATAAAGTAAAAAATTAAAAATGTTGAATCCTAAGGCATAAGTTAAGTGAATAATGCGATTACGACACATTAATTATCTACTTGAATTTGGCGTTGAAGCATTCAAATCCAAAATACCATTATTAAAAAAAACAAAACGATCAAAACAAGGCGAGCGAGTTGTTAAGGACTTTGTTGACCCGTAAAAGGATTCCCGCAGAAATATCGCCATATATACCTTTTTTACTAAATTATCATTAGCCAAAGATTAGTGTGATGATGTTTACGGTGAGAAGAATAAACAAAAATAAAATATGTGTATGTGTGTATGTACATATTATATTCTAAATGAATTCAGCCCGTCAGGAGCATGATAGGAGAATTTCTCTAGCTTTGGCATTATCTTTTAATGCTGTAGATCAGACATCGGCACTTTGATCCATATGAGTAAATAAGAAACATCACAAAAATTTTAACCAATGTAGCGGAAACCGCTCTGTGCTCCTCAACACAATATCTTTCACAATTTTGCCGACCTTGCTTCTAGAAATAGCAACACTTGCTGCATTTATAATATACGGAGGAAAGCAACCAGGTAATATCAAGGTTCTTCAGTCACAGGCTTTCTCAGAAAGCTCTGTCATATCTAAATTATGCTGAAGTTCATTAGGCATAATATTACTTGAAGATTCTACATAAATTCGGCAATTGTATGTATCTTAGGAACTATTTACTAAAAAGAATGAATTTATCAATGCCCTTCCTTATTTCTAATAAAAAGGACAACCTTCCAGCAAGTTGATGAGAGTAAAGATGAAAGGAAAATGTTGTAAGTCTTTTCATATGAAAATTAAACCAAACACTAGTCAAATATGCCTAAAATGCAATAAACCCATTTGCGATGAACAAAGTATCAGCCAAACAAAATGCATAAATTGTTGTATAGATCCTTCGGCATTTCGCTTGGCTTGAAATAAATTTTTATTCTATAAATTTTCTATAAACTTTATAAAAGCAATCAAAATATAGTTAAACAATAAATTTATAAAGTTATAGCAACAAAAATATGTGCATATTCACGTCTTTTCATAGGAAAGTGTACTGGGTCACCCGGGTGGGTATTGGTAAACTACGTACATAAAAAGTCAAAATCGCAAAAAAAGCATATTCGAGATGAAAAAAAAGTTCAAACTTGTTATTATCTGAAAGAACTCGAAAAATTGATCAGTGAGTAAAAAGCATTTTAAAATCGGTCCAATAGTTGGTGAGTAATCGCAAAAAGAAAACGCAAAAGGTCACTCGGGTGGGTATTGGTAAACCTAAGGTTAATAATATTCCCAGTCAGTCTTCCGATTATAAAGGCTGCATTCATCCGCTGCCGGTATAAAATTTTTATCAATTGTTACCAGGATTGGGGAGTGGTCGGAAGACAATTCAAAGCACGATTTACAAGTTATATCTGAGGAAGGCACGCCGTTCACCACGCAGAAATCGATTAATTCGGGTATTTTATTTTTATCAGATGGCCAATAAGTTGAGAATGGAATTAAATTGAGACTGCTAATAGCGTTATATAGCTATCTTGCTTTAGGGGTAATGAGAAGAGAGCCCCAGAATGTGTGTTTGGCATTGTAATCGCCCCCAGCTATAAATCGATTTCCAAGAGTTGTGAAGAAATTTGCATATTCTGCAGAGCTCATGGAGTGCCTCGGCGGGTTTTAAATAGCAAAGAATGTAATCTGGCCGCTCGGTCTTCAATGACAATATATAGGGATCGGGGAAGTAGGTTTGTTGCGGTGAATATAACTATATAACTTTTATTCAGAGAATAATTCAGAGAATAGACATTTTTTTTGTTATTCGCAATCATTAAGATGGACTCTAAAGTAATGGTGAGCAATACGGTAATCAAAGGCTTTTATTTAGGCTTCATAGGAATAAATTTTAGCAGAACAACGTCTGCCGGGTCAGCTAGTCTATTATATAAAAATAAGTCGCGTTTTCCTCCTTGACGCTATAACTCCAGAACGGCTGGACTGAATTAAATGAAATTTTGCACGTAGTTTTCCATTGAGCCCGACATCGTTTATGGCCAAAAAAATTATAAGAATCCGGGAAGGGTTTGGAGATATTCCACAAAATGTGGACCAGGGTAACCCTAGAACGGGTTCGTACGATATGGGTATCAAATGAAAGGTGTAGACGAGTGCTTGAACATGGTGTAGTTATTGGTCCCATATAAGTGAGTATGCGACCCGTTTTCCGAGATATCGACCAAAATGTTGACCAGGGGTGACCCTAGAAGGTGCGAAGGAATAGGATAGGCATAGGGATAGGGATAGGGATAGGGATAGGGATAGGGATAGGGATATGGATATGGATATGGATATGGATATGGATATGGATATGGATATGGATATGGATATGGATATGGATATGGATATGGATATGGATATGGATATGGATATGGATATGGATATGGATATGGATATGGATATGGATATGGATATGGATATGGATATGGATATGGATATGGATATGGATATGGATATGGATATGGATATGGATATGGATATGGATAGGTATAGGGATAGGGATAGGGATAGGGATAGGGATAGGGATAGAGATGGGGATAGGGATAGGGGTAGGGATATAACGGTGAGCAACACGGTAATCTAGGACTTTTCCTTTATGCTTTATAGGAATAAATTTGAGGCAGAACAACGTCTGGCCGGTCAGCTAGTAATTAATGAAATTTCTTCATAACATTTTGTTTTATTTACAAAATTTAATCGTAAAATTGTGTATGGCTCATAGATTTTGCGTTCATAGGTTTTAATCGACTTTTGTGATTTTTTAAGAAACGTCTTCGAATATAAAAATCAATTTATCTCGAAATCATATTTTAAGACTTTAGCTGTTATTGAAAATTACCACAGATATGTATGTATGTATGTATGTATGTATTACGGTTTACAAACATGCAAGTTAGTGCCATAAAGGCTTATTGATGAAACTTACCGCCGTTGGAGGTGATCTCCCAGCGCCGCCGTTGGTATATGAATAAGGTGATACAAGATATCCCATGTTGAAACTTGAAGTGCGCGTTTCCAGTTTGCCTGTAATTGAAAGTATCAAGCTTTGAATTAAAAAGAAAGAAACCTGGGGTAATTTGGAAAAGTTGTCACATTTAACTGATAAATCTGGTTTGTTAAATTATATACATTTTCCTTCACTCAGCAAAAAATCAAGAATTTTGTATTTAAAACATACCCATGTTGTGGTCGCAATGATATGGCAAACTGCGCTGCGATAATTTTAATCACATCATCATCACACTGTCTTTATGAGAGTCGCACGTAAAATATTTGCAGCGTAAGTAGTAGTCAAAGCGAAATATCAAAAACAGAAGCGTAAACAAGCGTAGTCTCTCACGGTATTAAAAGATATAAAAAGCCCTCGCAGGGATACAGTGGGTCTCTTTCTTGATAGTTCTACAAAGCTACTAGGTAGTGAACGTGTCCAAGGTAAGATTTCGAAAGTGATAGTGATAAATTAGTTTCCTAAAATATAAGTTTTGTTCAATAGAGAACATATAACACGTGAACCTCATACCACGAGGTTGGAGCTTCGAGAAGCCCAGGTGTGGGTGTGGAGAGCTTTAAGTGGGGATTTTTAATTGTGGAATTTTTGACTGTAGAGTTTTTCTTGTGCTGAATAACGTCGTAGCATAAAAGGCGAATGTGCCAATCGCTGACACACGCTTTGCCAGAAATCCATTTGTGTCCAACTGATACCGCCTCGAAATGCTCCAAGGAAATGGTGTGGCTTGTGCCACCAAAGTATCGCGAAGCTTCTTCTTCTCTTCTTGATTGGCGCTTAACCGTCTAGACGATTCTGGCCGAGTCCAATAGAGCGCGCCAATTGCTTCTGTTTCGTGCAGCATGGCGCCACTTGGGAACACCTAGGGAGGCAGCATCGCTGTCCACCTGATTTTCCCAACGCAGTGGAGGTCTCCCTTTTCTTTTGCGTTCAGCGGGTTTCGATAGAAATACTTTCTTGGCCGGAGCGCCTTCATCTATTCTCACGACATGACCTGCCCAACGCAGCCGCTGGATCTTTACTAGAGCTCTAGATACCCGGGTATCGAACAAATCGAATTGATCGTTTTTGTTTGAAGCCCGTTTGTTGTTCAAATGCCCGTACAAACACTCGAGCATTCGAGCTTACAAACAAAAAAAAATGTGTATCGAAAAAACAAAAATAAAAACAACTACATATGAGGAAGAAAAAAAATATTAAACAAAAGAAAAAAACAAACTTCAAAATGCCCGAATTGTTCAAATGCCCGTACAAACATACGGGTAATAAACAAACAAACGACTGTTCGAGCATTTGAACAACATTTGTTCGGGCTACTCGAAAATGTTCAACAAAAATCTGGAGCTCTAATCTTTACTCGCTGAACAATGTCGATGTCTGTGTAAAGGTCGTACAGCTCATCGTTAAATCTCCGTCGAAACTCGCCCACGCCAACGCGCAAAGGTCCATAAATCTTACGAAGAACTTTCCTCTCGAATACTCCAAGTGCCATCTCATCTGATTTTGAAATTGTCCATGCTTCTGCGCCGTACAAGAGGACTGGAACGATGAGCGTCCTGTAGAGTGTGATTTTTGTTTGTCGAGAGAGGAATTTACTTTTCAGTTTCCTACTTAGTCCGAAGTAGCATTTATTGGCAAGCGTGATTCTTCGTTGAATCTGCGTGCTGACATCATTCTTGGTGTTAATGCTAGTTCCCAAATAGACGAAGTCCTTAACAGTTTCGAATTTGTAGCTATCAACATTGACGTGGCTGCCAAGGCTTCTTCCCCGGACGAAAAGAAGCATACTCCCTGTGCTAGATCCATTAGGAGCGCATAAATTTTGTCATCATACATCCCAATTTCTCCGGCCATCTGCCATTTATGTATATACATCAGTGATGCACACCGCCGACTGCGCTACTTACACAAGCGCAACATATTTTTGCATTAGTGTGCGCGTATAAGCAGATGTCGCATACCTATTGCTCAGAAAAAAGAAAAAAATTCTTTTCGCGATCGATGTACACAGCATGAAATTCAAGCGCAGACTAATTGGTTGTAGGCGTCGCAATTGCTTGCTAGCAGCACACACACGACTCGTATGTGTAGCCGAGCAGCTCCGTTTTGCTCCGTATTGCTCTTTCGTTCAACACTGATATACATACATCGCAGTGCATCAAATGTACATGCCTTCAGGATATAGTGTGTCCAAAAAGTCTTCAATTCATCACACATTCAGCAGTGACATTCCTCTTTTCTAAGTCTGTTTTTCAACATCAAAAAGAGCTCTCCCAATTTTTTGTTTATTTAATACACACTGTTCAGCAGTAGTTCATACAGAGGTCAGCGCTGAACAGTCATGTAGTGCTTCTCAATAAAATCACTGATGAACTCAAACCATTTATATGAAAAATTGAGCAGTCTTTATATGAAAATTGTCATTGATGCCTCCTCACTAGGTAGGGAGTTTCATCAGTGATTCATTCATTTTTCACTTCGGACATTTACTGCGGGGATAGTAGATAGATACATATATATGAAGAAGATTGTGTGCAACTTAACTTGGAAAGTAAAATTAGCTCACGTTAATTAATAGAAGTTTTTGTTCAAGAAATATAAGTATATAGAAAAGAATAATTTTACTTTGATAAAAAAACAAAGAAAATTTAAGCCATTTTTTTAAATCGAACCTATAACAATGGCTGATGTGGTGCAGTGGGTAGAGTGCTCGCGTGCTATACCAGAGGTTCCGGGTGCAAACCCCAGGCCGGACAAACACCAAAAAAAATTTTTTCTAATTAATTAAATCACATTTGACGACGAGCCGGGAATAACATTGTAAGTTACAAAAAAATTTTTTCGAAAAAATTCATCAATTTAATTTTTATGGTTTTGTGTGCAACTTAAAACGTGTTTGTCCTGACTTACACTTTCCAATTGCATTTTTCATGGGAATAGGTTAAAAATTTTAGCTGATTTGGTGTTGGGGTAAAGTAAAAGAGTAATTAAACTTTTAGAAATAGCGGTCACCTCTCGGCAGTGGGCGGCATACCATTCGAGTGTATTTCCGCCATGAAATGCAATGACAATACAAGTTTTTATTCGAAAAAATTCATCAATTTAATTTTTATGGTTTTGTGTGCAACTTAAAACGTTTTCCCTGACTTTAACTTTCTAATTGCATTTTTCATTGGAAAAGGTTAAAGGGACATTGGTGCAATTACCAGCTCGATGCCCGGTGCACCGACGACAGACATCCGATTTCGCCTTACACTCAGCCACACGGTGATCAAATCCCATGCACCTGAAGCAGCCGGCCACCAGGTTGTCCTGACGCACCCGGAAGGAGAACCACTTTATGTAGCAACGTCCGGTCGTCAGAAGGGGGGACAGTAACTTGTCCGACCCCTCAAGAACAACGTTAGTTGCCCCATCAGCGGCAACCTTCCAGGGGCGACTGACCAACCTGACGTCCTTCTTCTGGGCATCAGGATTGATCTTCTTAAGGTTCAGCCGGAAGAGCTCATCCATGAATTCATCAGCAGAGATCTCCGTATGAACCCCTTGGATCACTATCCTAGCACCCGGCTTCTCATTCACTCTCACCTTCAATCCTACCTCCTTAATTTGGTGTTAGACACCACCTTCTCCCTCTAGGCAGCGGACGGAGTGCGGATGATGGCACCACCAGCGCGAATTTGCCTCACCTTGTGAATCCGTACACCCAAGGTCGGCCCGACTTCCTTGATCACCTTCTCAACGACCTCGCTGGAGGCCAACTTGGCCTCGGCTTCTTGCACCATGGCAGCCCATGTCTCCACACGTTTCGGCACCGGGCTGCCGTGGACAGCTGAGGAGGCAACATCGATGCTTCAGCATGCGTCGGCACAGACAGACGCGGATGTGCACTACCGCCACCACAGATAACCTCCAATTTACCGCGAAGACATGCAGCCACGGAGATCAGGTCGACCAAGAGACTCTGGTAGTCACAAGACGACGCCACCAACTCTCGTGCTGCCTCCAAACTAACTCCGGCCGCGCCGAAACCCCTCGCATCAAACGACTTCAAAATCAGGGCCAACCGCGCCCTGAAGTCACACCCGTACCCCTCCTCCCTAGTCACCCTCGTGACAACACCCTTACCGGAAGCTCCAGAACTTACCCGGTTCCGACTAATCGACCCTTTAGCCACGCCATTCTTCGGGGACTGCTTTGCACCACCTGTAGACTCGTCGCTCGACGAATCCGAGTTCGAGTCAGTGCTCAGCAATTCCATCGCCGCGTCAACGCCAGCAGACGCACTTCTACTCACACGAAGCCCTACTCACCAGCAAGCGAAGATAAGCCCTTGATACTCCGGTGCCCACTTGGAGTGGGCCTCATGGACTGAGCCGAAAACAGCAGTGGTCAGTAGCGGCTACGGCCAAACCTAGTCGGCCAAAGCAAAAACGCGGGGGCGCCTCTCACGCACTGGTTGTCGGTAATTAAATTACCGACGCTAGCCACTCCAAGACGCAAATGGGAACGAGTCGGGTGGCGCGAAGACGACGCCGACCGAACTGGCTGGCGGACTTGGTCCGCACTAAGCCGATGTACCACTGGCACAAACCGCACTTGCCGGGGAATCGTACCAACGCACACGCGTAGCCGCTACCCGTACGCACCTCGAGACTATACCTCAGGCGGGAAAGTGACGTCACAGAGACGCGCAGGTTGGGAATCGAACCAAAGAATACCGACCGATAGCAAACGCACTCCGGGACAACTCGGCAGCAACAAAATGTATTGCCGGAAAAACTGGCGCTCCAAATAGCAACAATATGTATTGCCGGAGTTTGACAGACACACGACCACTAAACTGGGGCTCTGCGTCAAAATTAAAACACACGCAAAAAACCAACTAAGGTTTTTTACGCCCCTTAATGTATGCCACAAAAACTTGCCAAAACGCACGAATGGAAATATCGCAAAAATACTCACAGAGCTTCACTAACACGTCCGTTCGCAACGAAATCCACACTTAGAGTGAGTGTGTTTTAAATGAACAATAAAATATGTACTAACAGAAATAAATTGAATAAATTTTTCATAGAAAAGCTCTAAAAAAATTACTTGAAATTAAAAAAAGTTAGCGCCAAATGGGTTAAGTTCCCAACAAATTTTAATCACTAAAAAGATAATATATGTAGGTAATGAAGCCATCAATATAATTTTAGCACATTTGGATTCTACATACTCCAATTAACTATTCGTAATCGTTGTAACTGAAAAAAATGTGACAGTTAATAAGTTATTAGTGGCCGCTGTGGTACAGTGGGTAGAGTGCTCGCCTGCTATGCCAGAGGTCTCGGGTTCAAACCACGGTCCGAGCAAAACAACAAAACAATTTTTCTAATTAGTAAAAATCTAATTATTGGGTTTTTTTAAGAGCAGCGGTCACCTCTAGGCAGTGGGCGGCATACCCTCCGAGAGTTGTTCTGCCATGAAAAAGCTTCTCACAAAAAATGCATTCGCCGTTCGGAGCCGGCATAAAACTGTAGGTCCACCCAATTAGTAGGAAAAAACAAAAAGGAGCACACCTCGAATTGGGAGAGAAGCTCGGCCATAAAACTCGCCAGAGTTATAATAGCGCCATTGTATTATATATTATTATAATAAGTTATTGCTATTTAAACACAAAACTTGCTCTCCTGAACATTTTTCAAAATATTACTTATCCGGTTTGTGCACTAGCACATCGATATATAAAAACTGAATTATATATGTACTAGCTGACCGGGCAAACTTCGTTCGGTCCAAAATAGATTTTTTTATTAGTTTCATTTCAATAATTGTTATTACATCGGTATTATTTTTAATAGAAAATTAACTATTTTTCACTACTTCATTGTGTATACAACTTCAAAAATATAGTATTCAGTTTAAGGCTGCACAATACACAACATTTTTAATTTTCTGTCCCGGAGCGTAAATAAATAGCGAGGACGGTTTTCCAACACGGGAACACGCCATATAGATCTGACCATGTGAAAAGCATGGCATTTGTAGGTTTATGCCACTTACTTCCAACGACCGCCTTTGTGACTTGTTAATTGTCATCGCAAATGCAAGTTTCACTGGGAACTGCATACGTTTGAATTGGAAAGGCAAATCTGTTGAAGATAAAGGAATCCGGGGAAGTAAGCATTCCTCTCCCTAGAACGGGCCTTTCAAAATGCTTGCCACTATTAAATTGTCCATTAGCTTTGTAACAATCAGTCCTGTACCATTGCACAGTTTGGGAGCATGAAGATTGTGTAGCATAATAACAACAGAACCAACTTTGAGACGCAAATGATGAGGAGGCATTGCAGGCAAATCCAGAGAGTTTAATAACTCCACTGGGTAATTTACTACTTCGTCTTAATTTTCAACGCGATCAATAGATTTATAAGAACGCAGATCTCCCGGAATTTGATTTTGAATCGTCCAATTCAAGTCGTTGACATCAATATTTTTTGCTGCTAAAATTGCGCGTGCGGCTAACCATTCGTAGTTACAATAATTTTGAGTGATATTTGGATATACACTGCTAATTAGTTCATCCTTACTTGAAGCGAATTGGTAAATCGCAGTTGGAATCGATATTAATCCACTGCAAGGATCTATCGGAACTTGTCCATTGCCGATTCGCAACAGCTCTTTTGAAAGAGCGTCTGCATTGCTATCGTGTTGCAGCAAAACTCGCATATTGATGGTCAATGAAATGGTTTTAACAAAGCTCCACAATTGCAATGACTTCAGACATGCGTTTATCTCATCCGCCGCTGTTGATTTTGGAATTACGGGTAGTGTTTGTCTGAAGTTGCCCGTCAGCAATATCTTCACTCCTCCAAAGCAACGATCATTATTGCGCGAATCTCTCAATGTTCGGTCGAGTGCTTCTAATGATCGCTTGTAAGCCATTGTGCACTCATCCCATATGATCAATTTACAGTTTTTGAAAACTTTAATGCTGAATGTGCCGTTCTTCCCCCTTCCAACAGTGTTGCAGCAATTCCGGTAGATGCAAGAGCTAATGCAATAACATGGGCACATCGAGAAAAAATATGCCACCATTTCCATTATCAACAGCACTGCTTTGCTGTTGATTCAACAGTGGAAAATTTGTTTGTACTTGTTGTTGCAAGTGAGTTATATCGTAAGCACGCTCGCCATGAACGCTTTTAGGGATATTTAGCCTTAAAAATTAAGATCGCATGGGAGGTGCTACGCCCCCTTTTCCCAAAACAACTGTTTTTTTTTTCATAAGCATGCTATTGATATGGTTAATCTCCTGATCAATTTTCAGGTCCCAACCTTAAACGCTTTTATAGATATTCAGCTTGAAAAATTAAGTTTGTATGGGAGGTGCCACGCCCCCTTTTCTGATAACCCCCACTTTTATGCGTGGGAATGGTTTTCATGTCATTTAGCTCTATAGTCATTTTCAGGATCCTGCCATTTATTCTTTCTGATATATTCAGCTTCCAACGATAAGTTTGTATGGGAGGTGCCACGCCCCCTTTTCGTATAAATCCTATTATTTTGCGTTAATATGGAATTGTTATCGTTTATCTCCACACCAATTTCCAAGTCCCTACCTTAAACAATTCTAGATATATTCAGCATGAAAAATTAAGTTTGAATGGGAGGTGCCACGCCCTTTTTTCTGATAACCCCCACTTTTCTGCGTGAGAAGGGTTTTGATATCACCTACCTCTATACCAAATTTCAGCTCCCTACCTTGAACTCTTTTAGAGATAATCAGCTTTAAAAATTAAGATTGTATGGGAGGTGCCACGCCCCCCTAATATTTTTTAATTTTCTCTTCGACTAAACCTTCACAGGGTTACAACAAACAAACCCCCCTAAGGAAGTATTTGATTTGGTTCAGCCGTTTTCAAGTTTTAGCGTTACAATTAAAAACCAAATCATTTTTAAATAGCAATAACTTATTATAATAATATATAATACAATGGCGCTATTATAACTCTGGCGAGTTTTATGGCCGAGCTTCTCTCCCAATTCGAGGTGTGCTCCTTTTTGTTTTTCCTACTAATTGGGTGGACCTACAGTTTTATGCCGGCTCCGAACGGCGAATGCATTTTTTGTGAGAAGCTTTTTCATGGCAGAAATACTCTCGGAGGGTATGCCGCCCACTGCCGAGAGGTGACCGCTGCTCTTAAAAAACCCAATAATTGGATTTTTACTAATTAGAAAAATTTGTTTGGCTCGGACCGTGGTTTGAACCCGAGACCTCTGGCATAGCAGGCGAGCACTCTACCCACTGCACCACAGCGGATATATACATAGTTATAATAAGAATTACCCATGGTATACATATACAGGTAAAACAAACGTCAAGTTTTCGTCGCCATATTAACCACCTGACAATTAAGCATATTATGACATTTCGTGCTGCCATACTCAATGATAAAAATCCCCCATTTTTCACTGCTTTATTTCAAAAATAAATTGTAACCATGGCATTCATAGTAACGAATTTTTATACTCAGCTGTACTAGTACACAGGGTATTATAGTTTTGATTTCCTAACGGTGGATTGTAACAGAATGAAATAATCGAGATAGATATAGACTTATATATATCAAAATGATCAGGGTGAAAAGAGAAATCGATTGAGCCATGTCCGTCCGTCTGTCCGTCTGTGCGCACGATAATTCGCGCAAAAATTTAGATATTTTGATGAAATTTGAAATGTAAGTTGGTATCAAGACAGGAACGGATGGTATTGCAAATGGGCGAAATCGGACCATGACCACGCCCACCTCCCCTATATAGTAAAAATCGGAAATTTTGTATCTCAGTCACTAATAGAGCTAGAGTGATAAAATTTCACACACGTATTGAGCTCAGGCCCTTATGAAGAAATATGGTGAAATTTTGGAAAATGGGCGGTGCCATGCCCACTTATTAAGGGGCAAACATTGAAAGTTTTATGAGTCATAACTCAGAAACCGTTGAAGATATATCGATGAAATCTGGTAGGAGTGATATACTTACTTAGGCAAATGTTTGGACGAAAAATTGCCAAAATCGGTTGACGACCACGCCCACTTTTATATATGGGTATTATAAAGTGACCTAATAAAAGCATTTTAAGCGATATCTCTGTCAAATATAAAGATGTATCATTGAAATTTTATGGAAGGTGTCCAACTATGGACATAAAACAAAAAATACAAAAATTTTGGGAAAATGGGCGTGGCACCGCCTCCTTTTAGAAGCAGGAATATACGAGATTTCTGAGCCCATAACTCGACAAATAATCGATATATTATGACGAAACTTGGTCTATACACTTTCACTACTTGTAGTAATACATTTTCAAAATTTTAGCGAAATCGGTTGACGACCACGCCCACTTTTATATATGGGTATCACAAAGTGGCCTAATAAAAACATTTTAAGCGACATCTCTGCCAAATATAAAGATAATTCATTGAAATTTTGTGGCATGAGTTCTACAATAGATCGGAAACAAAAAATAGAAAAATTTCGGAAAATGGGCGTGGCACCGCCTCTTTTCAGACAAAGGAATTAACGAGATTTCGGAGCCCATAACTCGACAAATAATTGAGATATTATGACGAAACTTTGTTTATACACTTTTATAACTTGTGTTAATAGACACGCAAAAATTTATTGAAATCGGTTTATGACCACGCCTACTTTTTAACAAAGATATTTCTGGAACACCCTTTGGGAATTTGTAACAAGACTTCTTTGTAACTAGAAGTCATAAAGGAATGAAATTTTGCACAAAGAATAATATTCATATGCTTAGCTGGATGACTGATAAAAATGTTGAAAATGGGCGTGGCTACGCCCATTTTATGCGGCACTCGCTTTATATAAAATACACCCTATATCGAACAAACGCAAACAAACAATGAAAGCATACAGCTGAGTATCTAATGTTCGATTCCACTCGAACTTAGGCTTCCTTACTTGTTTCAATTTGAATTGAAAGAAATTTTTTCAATTTGAAAAAATTACACAACCCTGCACTAAATTTGTTTCACTGCTGAATGATCATTGATGATTCTTTGTTGAATATTCATCACTGTCGTCATAACTGAGTACAATTTTTATTTAATTGTTTTTTTTTTCTGAGGAAAGCAAACCATTTATATGAAAAATTCAGCAGTCTTTATTTGAGAGTACTCACTGGTGCCTCCTCAGTCATAGCTGAATTTCATCAGTGATTCATAAAAGTCATTTCGGATTTTTACTGCGGGGAATATCAGTTTGGCCGTACTACAAAGTAGCCCCTTCTCGGTATTCTCGGTGAGTTTTTAATTTAGTTTAGTAGTTACGATCACTTTTAATTTAGGCTTTGTGATCACTCTGGTATGTAGTTTGGGGAGGTTTTGGAGATTGATCTATTATAACTCCATATAGTCGCATAAAGTGCAATAGCGCGTATCTGCTGCCACACAAATTTTACAGGAGACAGTAAAAACTTTTAATTCAAAACGGTTCGGAATTTTACAACCCACATTCAAACCAAGGTAGAATTTTGGATTATATTCTTAAATCCAAATATCATTTTGGCGAAAAACAGTTAAATGTGCAGTTATTGGCTTACATATGTATTTATAAGCGGTCTTGCATCTTTTATTTTGTTCAATAGTAACGTATACGCGGTTTTGCAGGCGTACGTGAAAACTTTTCTTCAATAAAACAAAGTTATAATCCATTTCGTGTTTATAAAAGGTATAATCGACTTTAGTACATAGAGTTATAAGGCACTAACACCTATTATTCGCGGTATTGGTTCGAAAAATTTCCTCTATTCTTGAAAAGCGGTTTTGAAACTGTGTCATTATTTCGAATTGCGTTGTGTGAATCTCAAAATTGTTGCATGAATGGATGAGGACGGACGCCAGAAATGTATTTTTGGTGAAATCTCATTTTTGGCAAAAATGTCACGCGGTTTTGCACTTTAAACGACGATATGTATGTACACCACCATACCGAGTGATCATTCCAGTCTATATATGTATGTATGTAAATATTAGACCTCTGCATAATAACATTTGCCTCTTCTATATTTGTGAATACTCTATGCATTGTACAATTAGTCACAGCACAATTTCAATGCAGC
Organism: Urophora cardui; assembly: GCA_960531455.1. Taxonomy (NCBI): domain Eukaryota; kingdom Metazoa; phylum Arthropoda; class Insecta; order Diptera; family Tephritidae; genus Urophora; species Urophora cardui. The sequence continues at coordinate 19,458,685 of OY482675.1, read as the reverse complement.
TACGAATAAAACCCATACTTTTCATCTGGAATACAAATACTATTTCTATTTGCTCTGTTGGAGCGATTAGTGTACACTATTCGCCACGATCGAATAGAACATAATAATAACCATGTTATGAAGTATTCGCAAAACCTTGTTGCTTCTTTGGTTTGTTTGTTTATTTAATGTACATATGGCATTAAGGTGGACCAAAAAATAAAAGCCCAACAAACATATGTTCCATTTTTTAATGATAAGAAATGTTTTTCTTGTTCATTAAGGACTTTGAAAAAAATTATGTATCAACACTGATATAAAAACAGAAAGAAATTTGGAGGCATTTGCACGACCTCTAAATTTTAATATATGTAGGTATTAAGGCAAAATTTTAGGTATAGATTTCCGTATTATATTAGCATGAAAATCGGGGTGTTCCGCGAATTTCTGGAGAACTTTATTTCCTTCATAAAACCACCTTAATATGACATACATACATGCGATGTGGCAAGCAAAAAAATGTCCTGTTTGTTTATTGAATTTGCATATGATTACATATATATGCATGTATGTACATATGTGCATGCAATGTAGCAACAAGTAAAGAAAATCAAGTTAGGGCCATTTTCACAGTGACGAGTTAACTGGGATTCGATAGTTAACTATCAATTTTTTTTTTCTCTCTATAACAAAAATAAAAAATTGATAGTGAAAATGGCCCTTAAAAGGATTTAAATATAAACGGTTTCTTCTTTTGTTAAGTTTTAGGTAGGCGCACATAAGAAAAGGAAAACAACTGAGCTAAGTAGGTATAAATAGATTGAAATTGTAAAACGAAGATCATACCTACCAATCGACCCGCCCCAGTGTGTATGCATATGCACCCATTAAACACTGAAAAATAAATTTTCAAACGTTTGAGAAAATATTGTTTCTAAATTTGAGAATCAGCATATATACATTTGAAAATAAATATATTTTCAAGTGTTCATCAAACATTGTTTATCAATTTTCGAATAACTTACAACACATTTGAAAAAAAAAAAAACTTTTTTCGCATTTTCTACCATTTCACGAATTTCAACATGTCAAGGCTTGAAGGAACAAAGAAATTTTGTGTGTTTGCTAATTTCAGTCAGCGTTCGTTGTTCTACTCGAGCAGTCTTTTAACGGTTGAAATGGTGATGGTTGAAAATGACTGTGTGTAATAATGATTCTGTATATCTTACTCTTATTTTATTTGCTTGTGGCTTTTTGTGAAGTTACACAAAATTTAATAAAAACATAGTTTGTTTCTCATATGTGTGTACGCATATTAAAAAAAGATATTAATATACTCATGTAACTGTACAAAAGGCGCCGGCAAAATTCAGCCGCACGGGTAAATGAAAAACATCACATCAGAGTACATCTCTGCGCTCACAACACAAACTCTCTCACTCTCACTATCCCTCAATTTTTCTGTACTATAGAGTACAAATATGTAATACATACAAACATCCACCTTTGAAATAGGTTTGAGAAAATGAAATGAATCAAATTGAGAATCAGCCCAAAATCTCATATTAAAAATGAGCCTTTTTGTTTGAGAACGCTATCAGGGGAAATTTGAGGTGCATTTGATAACAAACGTTTGATATTTGACAATAGGGTTACTTCTCAAATGAACCTCAAATTTAAAATGAAGAAAAATGTTTATTGGGCACATACACACACTCACAATAGCTGCGTAATTTTGCTGAACACAACGTCTGAATGTGTGTTTATGAAAATATGTACATACATATATTTCGATTATATTCGAAGTATTCGCAAGTAGTGTACACTATTTGCAGAACCTTTTTAAGGCCATGTAATTGTCGCTACGAATAAGTATTGTATTGGTTCTGTTTATGGTTGTCAGGGGCGGATTTACCTCTAGGAGCGCCCTGGGCAAGCAAATCAAGCCGCGCCCCAATATTTCCAAAAAAAAAACCGTACTTGCCTTCGTGTGGTGATATTTCATTACTGATATATTTTACGGATTGAAAAAATTTGATTCGATTCTTATATAGGCACCACATTTTTTGCAGTTTCTAACCTTCAAAATGATCTGATCTTAAACCCTCATTATTAGGTGGCACAGATTTCGCAATATCATTAAATTGCAACAATTTTATAGTGAAAATGTTTCGTCCTGAAACTAAACTCACAATTTTTGACAGTTGGGTGCTTCCCAGTTATCGATATCTAGCTTTCTGGCCCAGAATCTACCTGGGCTAACCTAGCTGTCGATCAATTGACTTATGCATTTTTACCTTTTTGTTTATGATCAACAACGGAGTCATTTTCTTTTCGAGGAGTTTGAAAAAAAAAAAAAAAACAATCAAGTTTAGGGATTTTCGACAGTAAATCTTTTACTTTCTGCACTTTCTCGGCTGCACGTTTTTTGTATGCAGCGCCGCTTAACTTTTTCATATTTGCACTCATTCTTCTATTTTTCACAAAAACATTAATTCACTGACACTTTTTTGATGTTTTTAACTTGGAACGACTTTTAAGATTACATAAAATATACGCAGCTCATTGTATAGAGGCGCGAACTATTCAAATTAACCAGAAACAGAAAATATTCAGATCTTAGTTTCCTTTGAAAAAGTGAGCTCGCGCATTTCTCCGAAAAAATACTTCAATGCCTACTTGATTTTTAAATTTGAAATTTCAATTAAATTTGAACCTTTCACGTCATTTACTGCACACAAGCTGCTAAAACGTGGTGTTTACATATCGCTCATTTGCTGCAGGACCGGCATAAATCAAAAAACGTGATTTTTGAGTTAATGCTGCAGAATAGTTAGTTACATCATACTTCATTTGAGTAAAAAATTCTTTATGATTTGTTGAAAACTAAGCGCTTCAGATACAAACCAAATGTTGCATTTACTTTCGCAGCATATGGCGGTTGAATGTCAAAATTTCTCTTCCTGAAAAGTTGTGTATTTTAAAAAGTGCAAATCCAGCAATTGAGCGATATGTAAGTCCCACTGGGGCGAAGGTTAAGAACTGTACCAATGTTCTGAAAAGTACTTTGATTAATTTTTTCTCTGTAAAAAGTTGAAAAAATCTTTCATTCTTGTTGTAATATTGAAAAAAAAATTTTTTTGGTAAATAAAAATTTTTTTTCTTTGTCTTAGTTTTGGCTATTAAGACGGCGCCCTGGCCAGCTGCCCATGTTGCCCCTATGTAAATCCGCTCCTGATGATTGTGCTCTACTTGCGCTTATTCTAAAACGACAGAAACAAGTAGGTACTGTAATTGGACGGCCGCGAATATTTTGTTGGTCGTTTCGAATCCATTCGTGCAGCCCTTTAGTAAATATGTCCAATCCAATTACAAAAAAAAAATGTACCCTTGATTTTACCAATATGAGTTGCTTATTTCCGCGGTGCAATAATCTCCTGATCAATTTTCAGGTCCTAACCTTAAACGCTTTTATAGATACTCAGCTTGAAAAATTAAGTTTGTATGGGAGGTGCCACGCCCCCTTTTCTGATAACCCCCACTTTTATGCGTGGGAATGGCTTTGATATCATTTAGCTGTATACCAATTTTCAGCTCCCTACCTTGAACTCCTTTAGAGATAATCAGCTTGAAAAATTAACCCTCGAGTACTCGCGCCTCGTAGAGTAACACGGATTCTCGCGCATGAGCATTTTGCTCACTCGCTCTTGTAATGTAATTTTTTAATGCATTTACATTGTTAATCATTTCCTTTTTGGTTGTAGAAATATTACTAACTAATTGTTTTTGAAATAGCATATTTATTTAAGGAATTCACCTTTTAAAATTTTATTAAATCAATCGAATAAAACATAAATTGGTTATTTCACATGTCACATATAGTACATTAACAAAAATATTTATTTTAAAAAATATAACTAAATAAAATTATAAAATCAGTCTGCGTTATGATTCATATTAAGGTTGCCTTCGAAGCAAAATGAGCACGTATATATTACATGTTCCGTGCAGAGTAATTTTGCACATAAAGTTCATCCTCTGTTTTGAACGCCTATTTTTACTCCTGAGGCATAGCTCGCAAAGGCCAGGCTTCTTAGTATACTCACTTATGTTGTCCTCCTTCTCCAAACTATCGGCGGATTGTTCAGAGGTAGTGTTTTGATCACTTTTTTCTGTTTCGCCATCATTTTGTTGAAATAATTCATTTTCGTCATTGTCTAAGCCTTCGTCATATAACACTTCTTCCAACCAAGAAGAAAGTTGTGAAGAGGCCCTACTACAATGACGTCTGCGTTCCATTTCAACAGTACTTGCAAATATAAATGAAAATATTGGAAAAATAATAAATATCAGCGTTAAACCCTAGGTTTCCAACAAAAAAGATTAACATAAAATACTTACATCGTTTCTCGCGCAATGAGCAAAATGCCGCTCTCAAAAAAACAATATCCCATCTGAAGCTGTGATGGTGCACTAATGGAAAGAAATATTCGTCAAAGTGTGAATCACAACCACTTGCGAAGGTACTCAACACATCAAGTGCCACAAATCCATAGAACATAGAAATTTCACGAAATAAAAAATTGCTTGAGCAAAATGCTCATAGCGCGAGTGCTCGAGGGTTAAGATTAATTGGCAGGTGCCACGCCCCCTTTTCCGATAACCTACACTTTTATGCGCAAAAATTGTTTTGATATCATATAGCTCTGTACCAATGTCCCTGCCTTAAATTCTTTTAGAGATATTCATCTTAAAAAATTAAGGGTGTATGGGAGGTGCCACGCCTCCTTTTTCGATAACCACCACTTTTATGCGGGAGAGTGGTTTTCATGTCATTTAGCTCTATAACCATTTTCAATATCCTGCCATTTATTCTTTCTGATATATTCAGCTTCCAACGCTAAGTTTGTATGGGAGGTGCCACGCCCCCTTTTCGTATAACTCCTATTATTTTGCGTTAATATGGAATTTGTGGAGTGAGCGAAGAGGAGCTACCGAATGTTCCATACATCTTCTAACTAGTGCCCTTTCTAAGTATTTTCACTTTTTCTTTCTGTCCTTTGGTTCCTGAAATACCCAAACTTTTGAACAAAAATCTACGTATTCAAAAAATAAAAGTCTGGCATCGCTATACTCCAAAACTGACATAAGATCAAACTTCAAAAATTTGCTTTTTAATCAAAAAGGCAGCGTCAAAATGACAATGCACATACCTGTATTTTTATACTCAGCTGTACTAGTACACAGAGTATTATAGTTTTAATCACATAACGGTGGATTGTAACAGAATGAAATAATCGAGATAGATATAGACTTATATATATCAAAATGATCAGGGTGAAAAGAGAAATCGATTGAGCCATGTCCGTCCGTCTGTAAACACTCTAACTCGCGCAAAAATTGAGATATTTTGATGAAATTTGAAATGCAAGTTGGTATCGAGACTGGGACGGTTGGTATTGAAAATAGGCGAAATCGGACCATGACCACGCCCACTTTTTCTATATAGAAAAAATCGGAAATTTGGTATCTCAGTCACTAATATAGCTGGAGCGATGAAATTTTACCCACGTGTTGAGCTCAGGCCCCTATGAAGAAATTTGATGAAATTTTGGAAAATGGGCGGTGCCACGCCCACTTATTAAGGGTCAAACATGGAAAGTTTTATATGTCATAACTCAGAAACCATTGAAGATATTTCGATGAAATTTGGTATGCGTGATTTACTTACTTAGCCAAACATTTGGACGGAAAATAGTTAAAATCGGTTGACGGCCACGCCCACTTTTATATATGTATATTATAAAGTGACCTAATAAAAACATTTTAAGCGATATCTCTGTCAAATATAAAGATATATCTAAGAAGAAATTTGAAGAAATTTTGGAAAATGGGCGGTGCCGCGCCCACTTAATAAGGGTCAAACATTGAAAGTTTTATGAGTCATAACTCAGAAACCGTCGAAGATATATCGATGAAATTTGGTACGCGTTATTTACTTACTTAGACAAACGTTTTGACGGAAAATTGTCAAAATCGGTTGGCGGACACGCCCACTTTTATATATGTGAACTATAAAGGGGCCTAATAAAAACATTTTAAGCGATATCTCTGTCAAATATAAAGATCTATCACTGAAATTTTGTGGCAGGAGTCCAACTATGGACATAAAACGAAAAACACAAAAACTTTGGAAAACGGGCGGTGCCACGCCCACTTATTAAGGGGTAAACATTTGAGTTTAATGAGTCATAACTCAGAAACCGTTGAAGATATATCGATAATATTCGGTATGCGTGATATACTTACTTAGGCAAATGTTTGAACTAAAAATTGCCAAAATCGGTTGACGACCACGCCCACTTTATATATGGGTATTATAAAGTGTCCCAATAAAAACATTTTAAGCTATATCTCTGTCAAATATAAAGATATATCAATGAAATTGTATGGTAGGAGTCCAACTGCGGACATAAAACTAAAAACACAAAAATTTTGGGAAAATGGGCGTGGCACCGCCTCTTTTTAGAAGTTGGAATATACGAGATTTCTGAGCCCATAACTCGACAAATAATTGATATATAATGACGAAACTTGGTGTGTAGGTACACTTTTATTACTTGTGGTAATACATGTTGAAAATTTTAGCGAAATCGGTTGACGACCACGCCCACTTTTATATATGGGAACTATAAAGGGGCCTAATAAAAACATTTTAAGCGATATCTTTGTCAAATATAAATATAATTCATTGAAATTTTGTGGCATGAGTTCCACAATAGACCGGAAACAAAAAAAATTTTTTTGGAAAATGGCCGTGGCACCGGCTCTTTTTAGACAAAGGAATATACGAGATTTCTTAGCCTATAACTCGGCAAATAATTGAGATATTATGACGAAACTTGGTTTATACACTTTTACAACTTGTGTTAATAGCAGGGCTCAAATTTATTGATATTTTTAACGATAAACAAAAAATAATTTTGTTTATGTTGAAACTTTTCATTTTAAAAGCATAAAAAATTTAACAAAATTCAGACTGCTTCAACAAAAATCAAAAAAATTATCAAAATTTTTTTCGTTTCGATAATTGCCGAAACAAAATTTGTTTAAAAATATTGTTTTCTGCTGCAAACAAAAAATTTATTACCAAAATAATTTTGTTTCCTGTGCCTATAAAAAAAAAACTGAAAACCTGTCATATAAATATGTATTCATACATACATATGTACATACATATGTATGTATATCTTAGCAACAAACAAACAAACATAAACAAAACGAAATCCTTTTTGTTATTTTGTTTTGATATCAAATTAGCAAAATTAATTGTGATACAATTTTATTGATAATTTTGGAATCGGAAATATTTTGGTTTTGATAAGCAGCAAAGAAATATAAATTTTTGATATTTTTTATATGTTTATTGAAACAAATTTTTTTTATTTTGTTGAGCAGCCTTGGTTAATAGACACGCAAAAATTTATTGAAGTCGTTTTATAACCACGCCTACTTTTTAGCAAAGATATTTCTGGAACACGCTTTGGAAATTTGTAACGTAACATCTTTGTAACTAGAAGTCATAAAGGTATGAAATTTTGCACAAAGAATAATATTCATATCCTTAGTTGGATGACTGATAAAAATTTTGAAAATGGGCGCGGCTACGCCCACTTTATGCAGCACTCGCTTTATATAAAATACACCGTGTTTCCATCAAACGCAAACAAACAATGAACGCATACAGCTGAGTATCTAATGTTCGATTCCACTCGAACTTAGGCTTCCTTACTTGTTTATACCATGGAATTACCTTTCACTGTAAATATATGTACCTACATATGTCTTGAAATAAAACACAATGTAAAGCTACGAGTATTAACCATTTTTCTTTCTTTTTTTGTTAGGTGGATTAAATGATTTCGAATTTTGAATTTCGAAAAAGTGGAAAAGCAAGAATAAGCATGATACAAACAAACGAGGTATTTCCATTGTCACTTTGACTTTGTCATTTTTATACCTTTCATGAGAATGAAATGGTATTATAACTTAGTGCCAAAAATTTTTTGTCGAAAGTACCAGAAGGAAGCGTGGGGGACCCACCAAAATATATACCGATATGATCAGAATCACGAGCTGAGTCGATTAAGCCATGTCCGTCTGTCCGTCTGTCCGTCCGTCCGTCTGTGTGAACGCAAACTAGTCCCTCAGTTTTTGAGATATCTGAATGAAATTCGGAATACAGGTATGTTGTTATATGCAGCTGATCATTTGTCGGAACCGACCGAATCGGACCACTATAACATATAGAAAACAACCGATTATTCAGATATACATGAAATTTTTGGATGTAATTTGTGCATAACTTCCCCATTTAAACAGCTAAGGACATGAAACTATGAAGTAGACGTGCCCATTTTGGCCCAAACAAGGTTACCGAAAATTGTCAAGATCGGACCACTATAACATATAGTTCCACAACATCCGATTATTCAGATATACACATTTTGGTGTATAACTCCTCCATTTTAACAGCTAACGGCCTGAAATTTTGAAGTATTTGTACCCATATGGACCCAAACGGGATTGCCGAAAATTGTTAAGATCGGACCACTATAACCTATAGCTCCCCTACAACCGATTGTTCAGATAAACACATTTTGGTGTATAACTCCTCCATTTTAACAGCTAACGGCGTGAAATTTTTAAGTATTTGTACCCATATGGGCCCAAACGGGGTTACCAAAAATTGTCAAGATCGGACCACTATAACATATAGCTCCCCTACAACCGATTGTTCAGATATGGCATTTTCGTGTATAACTCCTCCATTTTAACAGCTAACGGCGTGAAATTTTGAAGTATTTGTACCCATATGGGCCCAAACGGGATTACCGAAAATTGTTAAGATCGGACCACTATAACCTATAGCTCCCCTACAACCGATTGTTCAGATATGGACATTTTGGTGTATAAATTCTCCATTTTAACAGCTAAAGGCGTGAAATTTTTAAGTATTTGTACCCATATAAGCCCAAACGGGGTTACCGAAAATTGTCAAGATCGGATCATTATAACATATAGCTCCCATACAACCGATTGTTCAGATATGGGCATTTTGGTGTATAACTCCTCCATTTAAATAGCCAAGACACCATTTTTTCTAATAAATCTTTCCATAAATAATCCACATAATTAAAATTATAAATTAAACTTAATCCGGCTATGTACATACATAGGTAACTTTTCATTTCCCCACTCATGAAAGGTATGAAGTCTTCGGTACGGCCGAAGACAGCCGCGCTTTTACTTGTTGATTATAATATGGATTACACAGGCCGACAAAATGAGACCGATTTTTTTGATCCCAAACCACACCATACTTTCCTAAAGGTGTTCGATGCGCTGAATTCAAATCTGGACGCAGAATTGCTCTATCACGTCAGGATTTTGAGATATCCTAACCTAAATGTGCAAAAAACACCGCGTAGCCACGCCCATTTTCAACATTTTTATCAGTCATCCAACTAAGCATATGAATATTATTCTTTGTGCAAAATTTCATTCCTTTTTGACTTCTAGTTACAAAGATATCACGTAACAAATTCCCAAAGGGTGTTCCAGAAATATCCTTGTTAAAAAGTAGGCGTGGTCATAAACCGATTTCAATAAATTTTGGGTGTCTATTAACACAAGTTATAAAAGTGTATAAACAAAGTTTCGTCATAATATCTCAATTATTTGTCGAGTTATAGGCTCAGATATCTCGTATATTCCAGTTTCTAAAAAGAGGCGGTGCCACGCCCATTTTCCAAAATTTTTGTGTTTTTCGTTTTATGTCCGCGGTTGGACTCCTGCTGTAAAATTTCAATGATATATCTTTATATTTGACAGAGATATTGCTTAAAATGTTTTTATTAGGCCACTTTATAATACACATATATAAAAGTGGGCGTGGCCGTCCACCGATTTTGGAAATTTTTCGTCCAAACATTTGCCTAAGTAAGTATATAACGCGTACCTTATTTCATCGATATATCTTTAACGGTTTCTGAGTTATGACTCATAAAACTTTCAATGTTTGCCCATTAATAAGTGGGCGTGGCACCGCCCATTTTCCAAAATTTCATCAAATTTCTTCATAAGGGCCTGAGCTCAACACGTGGGTAAAATTTCATCGCTCCAGCTATATTAGTGACTGAGATACCAAATTTCCGATTTTTTCTATATACGAAAAGGGCGCGTGGTCATGGTCCGATTTCGCCCATTTTCAATACCAACCGTCCCAGTCTCCATACCAACTTGCATTTCAAATTTCATCCAAATATCTCAATTTTTGCACGAGTTAGAGTGTTTACAGACGGACGGACAGACGGACGGACGGACGGACGGACGGACATGGCTCAATCGATTTCTCTTTTCACCCTGATCATTTTGATATATATAAGTCTATATCTATCTCTATTATTTCATTCTGTTACAATCCACCGTTATGTGATTAAAACTATAATACTCTGTGTACTAGTACAGCTGAGTATAAAATAACATAAATGGAGGATGAGTATGGTAGCACGAAATGTCATAATCCATATAATTGTCAGGTTAATATGGCGACAAAAATTTGACGTTTACACTACCTTCTTTTTTGTATCATGAGAATAACAGCACTATTCTGTGAAGTTGACAAATTATCAATAAGTTGACAAATAGTCAAGATTTTTGTCAAATTGACAATTTTTCTTATTCTGTGCATAACTTGACAAATCTAAAAAGCTCTTACAAATGTGATTTTCCCAATACGTGGTGAAATAAATATTGTAAACAGAAATCAGCTGTTTATACAATTAAATCGTAAAATAGAAGCTGAAAAAATTTAAGTATTTTATATCTACATATGTATATACATAGATATGTATATAATACCATGTCTCCCCATAACGTGTTTCGCTCTTTTTTCTGCATTCGCTCTCTCAATCTTGGTTCGACACGGAAACCAGTGCCGAATCTCGCTAATTTCCATACAAATTTCTGAGAGCGAGTGAAGAATGAAACACTTGTTTCGTTCTCAGTCCTCTTGCCAAACGCGATGTTATCGATGCCTTCTCTAACTTTTGTATCGAAAATCCATCGAAATCTCACACAAACCAAAACAAAAACGCAAAAATAAGCAAACATACAAACATTTACGAAGAAGATGAAAGAGAAATGTTAAAAAAATTACGATCAAGCTGGCCACAGAAGACGAACATGCTCGTGCTCAGGTGCATTTTTCTCGTTAGTGCCAACATGCCAAAAGGTAAATTGGGTATTTACCGGTAAATACCCAAGTATTTACCCAAGTTCCTGGGTATTTACCCAAAATGTGGGTATAAACCAGAATTAAGAAAGAATTTAATTTTTTAGTATGAAATAGATTTTTAGTGACAAATGAAATTTTACATGAATTTAGTCATAATCGCTTTCGCTATCAGTATCCGATAAAAACTCATATCGAGTAGAGTGCGTGATTCCCGTTGAAGTTGAAGGGATGTCGTCTTGAATATCTTCTAGTGAAGAATTAACCCTCCGTCTGACACTTGGTTCCAGCCAGACCTTTTTCATTTTCAAACTACGAAAAAGAGTATTATAAATTGAGCTAGATGCTTGAAATTTCAGGTAGCTTACTAAAATTTAATTTTCTACAAACCTGTAAAAAAAAAGTACGTTGATATCTCATATACTAAGCTAGTTATACCGATATGTTGACTAACACATCACATTCGGTACACTTGGGTCTGGCTGGACCCACATACAAATTGTATGGAAATGAAAGTGTGTGTACGGGTTTTTCTTAAGAACTTCCAAAGTATCCTATAGATTTTTATGAAATTTTCACAGTGGGTTCATGTGGTCTCTTCGCATAAGATGTGGTTTGAAAAATTGGACACTTCCCGGAATTTCGGCCCAAATGTGGACCCGAATGGCCCCGGAATGAACTTAGACAATATTGGTGTCAAATGAAAGGTACTAATCAGGGCTTGAATATAGAGTAATAGATAATTTTTTAAAAGTCGACGCTTCCCGGAATTTCGGCCCAAATGTGGACCCAAATGGCCCCGGAATGTACTTGGTCAATATTGGTGTCAAATGAAAGGTAATAATCTGAGCTTGAAAATAGAGTTATTTTTATTGGGTTTTCTAACTTGGTTCAAAGATATAGATGAAAACGTGGATCCGAGGGCCCCAAATGTTTTTTAGAGGTAGAGATACTAGTCATATGTACCTATATGTAGACAGAGGGAGGGTTCAGCGCAGCGAAGCGGGACGGGTATACCCTAGTATTCCTATATTGTTTACCTAATATGGAGTGGAATCGTTTGCATATTTATACTCAGCTGTACTAGTACACAGAGTATTATAGTTTTGATTTCCTAACGGTGGATTGTAACAGAATGAAATAATCGAGATAGATATAGACTCATATATATCAAAATGATCAGGGTGAAAAGAGAAATCGATTGAGCCATGTCCGTCCGTCTGTCCGTCTGTGCGCACGATAACTCGCGCAAAAATTGGGATATTTTGATGAAAAAATAAAATGTAAGTTGGTATCAAGACAGGAACGGATGGTATTGAAAATGGGCGAAATCGGACCATGACCACGCCCACCTCCCCTATATAGTAAAAATCGGAAATTTTTTATCTCAGTCACTAATAGAGCTAGAGTGATAAAATTTCACACACGTATTGAGCTCAAGCTCTTATGAAGAAATATGGTGAAATTTTGGAAAACGGGCGGTGCCACGCCCACTTATTAAGGGGCAAACATTGAAAGTTTTATGAGTCATAACTCAGAAACCGTTGAAGATATATCGATGAAATTTGGTAGGAGTGATATATTTACTTAGGCAAATGTTTGGACGAAAAATTGCCAAAATCGGTTGACGACCACGCCCGCTTTTATATATGGGTATTATAAAGTGACCTAATAAAAGCATTTTAAGCGATATCTCTGTCAAATATAAAGATATATCATTGAAATTTTATGGAAGGTGTCCAACTATGGACATAAAACAAAAAATACAAAAATTTTGGAAAATGGTCGTGGCACCGCCTCCTTTTAGAAGCAGGAATATACGAGATTTCTGAGCCCATAACTCGACAAATAATCGATATATTATGACGAAACTTGGTCTATATACTTTCACTTCTTGTAGTAATACATGTTCAAAATTTTAGCGAAATCGGTTGACGACCACGCCCACTTTTATATATGGGTATCATAAAGTGGCCTAATAAAAACATTTTAAGCGATATCTTTGTCAAATGTAAAGATAATTCATTGAAATTTTGTGGCATGAGTTCTACAATAGATCGGAAACAAAAAATAGAAAAATTTCGGAAAATGGGCGTGGCACCGCCTCTTTTCAGACAAAGGAATCAACGAGATTTCGGAGCCCATAACTCGACAAATAATTGAGATATTATGACGAAACTTGGTTTATACACTTTTATAACTTGTGTTAATAGACACGCAAAAATTTATTGAAATCGGGTTATGACCACGCCTACTTTTTAACAAAGATATTTCTGGAACACCCTTTGGGAATTTGTAACAAGACTTCTTTGTAACTAGAAGTCATAAAGGAATGAAATTTTGCACAAAGAAAAATATTCATATGCTTAGTTGGATGACTGATAAAAATGTTGAAAATGGGCGTGGCTACGCCCACTTTATGCGGCACACGCTTTATATAAAATACACCCTATATCGAACAAAGGCAAACAAACAATGAAAGCATACAGCTGAGTATCTAATGTTCGGTTCCACTCGAACTTAGGCTTCCTTACTTGTTTTCTTTTAAATTTATGAATTATCGGGGCAATAGATATGTGCCTTTTAGTTTATATTTTTCAGTTCTGATTTTGTGGTTATTTGATAAATTAAGTGCAAATATAATTCACAAAATACACATTATTTTTTTATTTTTACTATTTTTACCAAGAAAATTTTGAGTGATGAAATTGATTTGGTATGCAATTTTAGACCACATAGAAGGAGCTTTGATAGTGAATTTTATGAACGGCTAGCAGCTGCATTAGCTAATGATTTGGGACGTAAGGGGGCTGCTGAGGAAGTTGAAAAGCTTAATAAAAATTTTAATATAATAATATAAATAAGCTAACATTCAGAAATTCTGTACAAAATTCCTATAATATAATAATATAATATAATACAATGGCGCTATTATAACTCTGACGAGTTTTATGGCTGAGCTTCTCTCCCAATTCGAGGTGTGCTCCTATTTGTTTTTCCTACTAATTGGGTGGACCTACAGTTTTATGCCGGCTCCGAACGGCGAATGCATTTTTTGTGAGAAGCTTTTTCATGGTAGAAATACACTCGGAGGGTATGCCGCCCACTGCCGAGAGGTGACCGCTGCTATTAAAAAACCCAATAATTGGATTTTTACTAACTAGAAAAATTGTTTTTGGTGTTTGGCTCGGACCGTGGTTTGAACCCGAGACCTCTGGCATAGCAGGCGAGCACTCTACCCACTGCACCACAGCGGCCACACAAAATTCCTATATTTACGCGTAAATTCACTACAACATTCCGAGGCAATTTCGGTACGACAAACATGCCTCCATCTATCTATGTGACTATTCCTATCTCTACGTATTACTACTCGTATCGCTTACAAATATTCCGAGGTTAGCGAATACACGTTTTGACCCAGCATAGATATCTCATTAAAAATAACCTATATTCAAGACCTGATTAGCACCTTTCATTTGATACCAATATTGCCCAAGTACATTCCGGGACCATTCGGGTCCACATTTGGGCCAAAATTCCGGGAACCGGCAACTTTTTCAAACCACATCTTATGCGGAGTGACCACTTGAACCCACTGTGAAAATTTCATAAAAATCGATTGTATACTTTGGAAGTTTTCCAACATCACACGCACACGCACTTTCATTTTCATACAATTTGTATGTGGGTCCAGCCAGACCCAAGTGTACCGAATGTGACAATCGAAATAAGTGTCTGACGGAGAGTTAATGGCATTTTCGAATTAAGTGGAGTGCGTATTTTCTGCTGAAGGTGGTGAACAACTAATCTGCTTAATTGCGTGCTGCCACAAATTCCTTTCCACAAAGTTAATGGAGAAATCTCACCAAAACAGCTCCAGGCAAAAGTTTTTGCTCAGAAGTCAATTTAGGCGTTGTAATTGGCAAAATTTGTAATTATATTTAAAAACCCCCCCATGACCAAATCTAAGTTGCAATGATTTTGCAAAAATTTTCAAAATACAGTTTATAAATTTTGCATTGAATCTTGACTCATAATTTTTGACAAAATTAGTTACAATAATTTTACGGAAGAAGAAATTGGTGAAAGTTGCAAAAAATAAGATTGGCCAATACATAAGTTCGGCACTTTGAATTGCACTTGGAGCTGTCCGAAATTACAAAGTTGTGTAGCATATGTTCGTTTTGCATTTTAAAAAAAAAATTGTACTGATAACATAATAAAAATGTTCATTTTGTGAAAACAGTGAGCAGTTTCAATTAACAAGTACTGTAAACAGTACACGGAAAGAAATTTGTATACTTGAATCAAGAAAAATGCTTTCTTGAACTCAATTTAGAAAATTTTTAGGGAAATAAGAAAAATTTACTTAATTATTACTGGAAATAAGAAATTGAGTTTTCCAAAAATGAGACAATTATTTTCTTATTCAAGAACACTAACAAAATCTATAGAAAAAAAACGTTTAAATAAATAAGAACATCTTTTCTTAAATTTACTTAAATGAAGAAAATCTTTTTGCTAATATCAAGAAGAATTTGTGTGTGAATTGTGTTTCGACGAATTGGAACAACAAAATACAGCGAAAAAAATTGAAAATAAATAAGAAAACGGTTTCTTGACCGAAGTAAAATATTTCTTGCTCAATTTGAACACCAAAGTTCTTTGAGCATATCAGCAAACTACGGCAAAAAAAATGTAAAATAAACTAGTAAACCCGGCCACGCGATGCTGTGGCTTTCAATTACACTGTGCGACAATTTGAGGGTAGAAGACCACTTATTGCCACATTTGAAAATTTTTTGACATACCTTCATATCTACTGGTTTTATTTTCTGTGGACCTAGATTTTTTATACAAAGATTTTGACCAAGGAGCCCCATTGTGAAGTTTGCTGCCGAATATTTTTCTAGACTATGGTAACCTTAAAGCGACCTCCAAAAGGCCATTTGGCGCGCTCCTCCTTTTCTTTCTAGTTCTCTTTCTCTTCCCCTTTCCCCTTTATTTGCGCTTTATTTTCCCTTTATCCATTTTATTTTTCATATTTCCTCTTTCGCTTCCTGTCCTTCGCCATATCCGTCCCTTTCATTTTCCTCTTCCCTTTCCTTTTATTACCCATCTTCAGTGCTAGGCCTTGCATGACACTTCAAATTTAAAAATGAGATAAACTGTAGCGTAAAAATGGATTATTGAACGGTGGCACCCTTTTTGTAAAAATTTTAATAAATTACTCATTTCCATGCGAAGTCCTTTCATATGACAACCCAAATTTAAAAATTAAACAAACTATAGCGTAAAACTGAATTTTTGAACAGGTGGCAACCCTTTTTGTAAAATTTTTAATTAAATTACTTAATATCAGGTCAAGCCCTTTCGTATGGTACCAAAAATTTTAAAATCAAACAAACTATACAGTAAAATTAAATTTTCAAACATCTGGCAACCCTTTTCAAAAAAACTAAACCTTCCTGCACATCTACAGGTCAAGCCCTTTCATCTGACACCACATTTTCCAAAATCGGTATAACGGTGTAAAAGTTATAAGTTATTGTGCTTACAAAAAATCGCTTAGCGTAATATATATAAAGATAAGATAAACTGTAGGGTAAAAATGGATTTTTGAACAGTTGGTACCCTTTTGGTAAAGATTTTAATAAATTACTCATTTCCATGCTAAGTCCTTTCATATGACACCTCAAATTTAAAAATTAAACAAACTATAGCGTAAAACTGAATTTTTGAACAGGTGGCAACCCTTTTTGAAAAATTTCTATTAAATTGCTCAATATCAGGTCAAGCCCCTTCATATGGTAACACAACTTTTAAAATCAAATAAACTATACAGTAAAATTAAATTTTCAAACATCTGGCAACCCTTTTCAAAAAAATTAAACCTTCCTGCACATCTACAGGTCAAGCCCTTTCATCTGACACCACATTTTCGAAAATCGGTATAACGGTGTAAAAGTTATGGTGCTTACAAAAAATCGCTTAGCGCAATCTATATAAAGATAAGATAAACTGTAGGGTAAAAATGGATTTTTGAACAGGTGGCACCCTTTTTGTAAAAATTTTAATAAATTACTCATTTCCATGCCAAGTCCTTTCATATGACACCTCAAATTTAAAAATCAAACAAACTATAGCGTAAAACTGAATTTTTGAACAGGTGGCAACCCTTTTTGTAAAATTTTTAATTAAATTACTTAATATCAGGTCAAGCCCTTTCGTATGGTACCAAAAATTTTAAAATCAAACAAACTATACAGTAAAATTAAATTTTCAAACATCTGGCAACCCTTTTCAAAAAAATTAAACCTTCCTGCACATCTACAGGTCAAGCCCTTTCATCTGACACCACATTTTCCAAAATCGGTATAACGGTGTAAAAGTTATAAGTTATTGTGCTTACAAAAAATCGCTTAGCGTAATATATATAAAGATAAGATAAACTGTAGGGTCAAAATGGATTTTTGAACAGTTGGTACCCTTTTTGTAAAGATTTTAATAAATTACTCATTTCCATGCCAAGTCCTTTCATAAGACACCTCAAATTTAAAAATCAAACAAACTATAGCGTAAGACTGAATTTTTGAACAGGTGGCAACCCTTTTTGAAAATTTTTTTATTAAATTGCTCAATATCAGATCAAGCCCCTTCATATGGTACCAAAAATTTTAAAATCAAACAAACTATACCGTAAAATTAAATTTTCAAACATCTGGCAACCCTTTTCAAAAAAAATTAAACCTTCCTGCACATCTACAGGTCAAGCCCTTTCATCTGACACCACATTTTCGAAAATCGGTATAACGGTGTAAAAGTTATGGTGCTTACAAAAAATCGCTTAGCGTAATATATATAAGGATAAGAAAACGTTTTCTTGAGCGAAGTAAAATTTTTTTTGCTGAATTTGCATTTCCAAAGTTACATGTATATTTTTTATTTGCCATCCGCTTTGCATATTTCTGAATATTTTTGCAATTCTCAGATTGTTAGTGAAGCATTTGGTATAAGGAGTTCACTATTTGCATCTTCATTTATATTAAGTAAAATGTCATTTCATTAAACAAGTCCTAGGAAAATACTAGTTGACTAATTATGGTTTCCTAATCCCTCATGATTAGTTTTCATTTTCCTTATTTTTTACGTTTTTAATATTTTTAGAAAATATTTACTTAATTTAAATTTTATTATTTTCTTACTTACTTACTTACTTAAGCTCGTATAAGAAAAGTTTTACTTGCAACAAAAAAATAATTTCTTAATTATTTATTTCAAAAAACAAGAAAAAAAACACTTACCCTAAGTAAATTATTTCTTATTTATTTAAAATCCAATTTTACTTGAAGCAAGAAAATGTTTTCTTAGTTATTTAAAATCCAATTTCACTTGAAGCAAGAAAATTTTTACTTATTTATTTAAAATCCAATTTTCTTGGATTTTCTTGGTATTAAGAAATTATTTTCTAAGTTCAAAATCAAGTCTAATTTTTCTTGTCTCGGCATTGATTCTAGTAAAAAATTCTTTCCGTGTACTATTCAGGACCTGGTTAACTAGGTTTTAATGAATCATAATGAGTTTCAGAAAAGTTAGGGAACATTTAAATTTATGATGTATGGGCCTGGATATCTGTTTCAGCAAATATGTTTATCTTAGCGAAAAATGTATGCAACCAAATATGTTTGAGCTTAAATTTAATTGCTCCCAAAAGATTTCACTAAGTACCTGTGATTTTATATCGGCTTGTAGATCAATTTGCTCATGAACTGCTAAAACCTGAAGGGATGCTTTAGTTTTTATTACACTCTGTATTGAATAGAAATAACTTCCCCACCTTGTTTTGGGTGGTAGTTTTAATTGTTCACCGATTTCTTTTTCTTGCACAATTCTAGCTAAAGTTGCTGCTAGAACTTGGTTGTTTTTAATTTTTTTGATTATATGTATTTACAACAGATGAGCAATTCTCCTGTAAGGTATCGCATTTTAAAAAGCCCTGACAATTTAAATAAAGGCTATGCGCTACAAAACCCACAGGCACAATATACGGATGGGCTTCTTTTACTATTTTGAACGCCTTTTGCATATTTGCAGCATTGTCAGCAATTAACACGAACAACTTTTGTTCACCGTATTCCTTCATGATTTCAATAATTTCCTGCGATAAATAGTTAGCTGTATGCCGGTTGGCCTGTGTTGACAGACTTTTCACAAATACGGTTTCTGGCTTTGATATGAGAAAGTTAACAACACCTTCATTACGAGTGTTACTCCATCCATCACATTGAATATGTAAAAAATTTGCTGTTTTCAGTTGCAGAGTAATGTCCATACTTATCTCGTTATAAATTGTATTCAAATATGTGGGGGAAATTTCTTTTCTAGTTGGCTCCTTGAAATGTGGAGTAAGGTCCTTAAAAAAGTCTTCCATAATGGATGTTCACCATAGTCAAAGGAGCGCCGGTTACAAAAATAGCCTTTGCTAAGTTGTATTGTGCCGAGTTTGAAGGAATATGGATATGTAACTCAGACGAAGGCGGAGAATCACTTGTTGTCTGTATCTTGTTTATTGCCGCATTGGTTACAATCATGTCTTGAAATCGTTGCTTTATTAATAATGGACACTTGACGCACGTTGTTAAATGTTTTGCCATTTTATTCACATTTGAAAATTTGTACCGCTTTTCGTAATGTTCTCATGAAACTACTTTGCTACTTCCGCTGCTATGAAAATGTTTCCAAATAGTTTAATTTTTTGTCTTCCCATCATTTAGTTATTTAATATGAATATATATAATGAATTATCAACTCAAAATACGCGTACTTTATTTCATTCACTAATCGCTTGGAACAAATCTTTACGAATGAATGAACCAAATTCTTTTTATGCACCTGAGGTTCAAGCTTAAGTTCCACAACTGTAAACTTTCTAGGTGATTCAGCATTGTTGTTGCCATCGCTCCCACTCATTACATTGAATTGCCATAAGCACGCTGATAAGCGGTTCTTATTAAGAATTATTGTGCTTGCAGAAGCCCAAACCGCCTTTTCTGTGTAAAAAGCAGCAAGATTCGTATAAACAAAATACACTTGAACAACATATGTTCAAAATAAATTCGAAAATGTCCACATTTCTCTTACGCTACGTAACAAGAGTATTCCTTATTCAAATGAGTATTTACCCATAATTGGGTAAATACCCGGGTATGAAAATGGGTATAAATGGGTAAAAACCCAGCATTGGGTAAATACCCAGTCTAATAAATGAAATAAACAGTTTGATGTTCGAAAATGAATTCCCTTTCTTTATTCACTTTCACTTCCTTTTATACCAAATATTATTACAATAACTTACACGAATACATATATATTAAAGAATGAGTGTTCAACATATGCTGTGTCAGCATATGTGAATCATAAATATTTCGTCGGTGCACATTGACAAACTGACGCTGTCGCTCAGTTGGTCATTGTGACCGCAATGCACTTGACAAAATGCAACAAATGTAACTGGAGGCGCCTTGTGTGGCGGTGTGTATATTTGATGTTAAACTCCCGCTGGGGTTTAACGGAATTTATTTGGGTCAGTCTGTTTTGACAATGTGTGTGGTACATGTGTACACAATAAATTATGTGTACATGACAACAACTGTAAGTGCGGTGTATTTATGTAATGCTACACCTTCCCCCTTAAGAAAAATAGATATATATATTTGTATTCAACTATATATATCTATTTGAATGACTTAGTGACCCACTTAACGTTTGTCTGAGTTGACAAAATTTATTAATTGCTTTTCGGCTCATATTGCCTGTGTTGCATAAAATTTTATTATTCATTTTTTTTATACTCAGCTGTACTAGTACACAGAGTATTATAGTTTTAATCACATAACGGTGGATTGTAACAGAATGAAATAATCGAGATAGATATAGACTTATATATATCAAAATGATCAGGGTGAAAAGAGAAATCGATTGAGCCATGTCCGTCCGTCCGTCCGTCCGTCCGTCCGTCCGTCCGTCCGTCCGTCCGTCTGTCCGTCCGTCCGTCCGTCCGTCCGTCTGTAAACACTCTAACTCGCGCAAAAATTGAGATATTTTGATGAAATTTGGAACGCAAGTTGGTATCGAGACTGGGACGGTTGGTATTGAAAATGGGCGAAATCGGACCATGACCACGCCCACTTTTCCTATATAGAAAAAATCGGAAATTTGGTATCTCAGCCACTAATATAGCTAGAGTTTTAAAATTTTACCCACGTATTGAGCTCGGGCCCTTATGAAGAAATTTGATGAAGTTTTGGAAAATGGGCGGTGCCACGCCCACTTATTAAGGGTCAAACATTGAAAGTTTTATATGTCATAACTCAGAAACCGTTGAAGATATATCGATGAAATTTGGTACGCGTAATTTGCTTACATAGACAAATGTTTTGACGAAAAATTATCAAAATCGGTTTACGGCCACGCCCACTTTTATATATGTGTATTATAAAGTGACCTAATAAAACCATTTTAAGCGATATCTCTGTCAAATATAAAGATCTATCATTGAAATTTTGTCGCATGAGTCCAACTATGGACATAAAACAAAAAACACAAAAATTTTGGAATATGGGCGGTGCCACGCCCACTTATTAAGGGGCAGACATTGAAAGTTTTATGAGTCATAACTCAGAAACCGTTGAAGATATATCGATGAAATTCGGTACGCGTAATATAATTACTTAGTCAAATGTTTTGGCGAAAAATTATCAAAATCGGTTGACGGCCACGCCCACTTTTATATATAGGAAATATAAGGGGGCCTAATAAAAACATTTTAAGCGATATCTCTGTCAAATATAAAGATCAATCACTGAGATTTTGTGGCAGGAGTCCAACTATGGACATAAAACAAAAACTACAAAAATTTTGGAAAATGGGCGGTGCCACGCCCACTTATTAAGGAGCGAATATTGAAAGTTTAATAAGCCATAACTCAGAAACCGTTAAAGATATATCGATGAAATCTGGTACGCGTGATATATTTACTTAGCCAAATGTGTGGACGAAAAATTACCAAAATCGGTTGACGACCGCGCCCACTTTTATATATGTGTATTATAAAGTGACCTAATAAAACCATTTTAAGCGATATCTATGTGAAATATAAAGATAATTCATTGAAATTTTGTGACATGAGTTTTACAATAGACCGGAAACAAAAAATAAAAAAGTTTGGAAAATGGGCGTGGCACCGCCTCTTTTTAGACAAAGGGATATATGAGATTTCTTAGCCTTTAACTCGACAAATAATTGAGATATTATGACGAAACTTGGTTTATACACTTTTATAACATGTGTTAATAGACACGCAAAAATGTATTGAAATCGGTTTATGACCACGCCTACTTTTTAACAAAGATATTTCTGGAACACCCTTTTGGAATTTGTAACGTGAAGTCTTTGTAACTAAAAGTCATAGAGGGATGAAATTTTGCACTAACAATAATATTTGTATGCTTATTTGGATGATTGATATAAATTTTGAAAATGGGCGTGGCTGCGCCCTGTTTATGCAGCACTCGTTTCATATAAAATACACCCTATATCGAACAAACGCAAACAAACAATGAAAGCATACAGCTGAGTATCTAATGTTCGATTGCACTCGAACTTAGGCTTCCTTACTTGTTTTGTGTTACATTTGCTTTTCGTTTGCCTGCATTGCATTTTTATTTGGACATGAACGTTATTATTGTTTTTCTTTTTCTTTTTACATTTGTTTCGTATTGTATATTTATACATATATTTAGTACATTACATTTATTTATTTTTTTTTTTTTTGTTGGCGTATGCCTGTTTATTAAATTGAGTAAACTGGAATGCATATGTATTTATGTTATTACTAAATTATTATTATTGGATAAAATCCAGTGCCCAATTTTAAATTGGTTTAAGCCTATTGTTATGAATAACTATTTCTTTTTTGTTTTTATTGCTATCTCCTATGCTATTTGGAATTAGAGTATAATTGTTATTCTTATCAATATTTTTAACTTTATAGTGTCCTGTATATCTATTTTCTAACTTATGGGAGGCCTCTTCTCTAACTAAAACTAAATCTCCTATTTTAATTTCCTTACTATAACTATTTTTGTCGTAATTGGTTTTTTGTTTTTCTTTTGTTTCCTGGATTAATTTCCTAGCTCTTTGCTGTGCTAATTGAAGTTTGTATTTTACTTCTTTATCATATACCTCATGATTGTATACCGGGCTAATTTTAATTTCTGTCAAAAATTCATAATTTGGTGGATTTTTCCCAAATATAAGTTCGAAAGGACAATAATTATGTGTTGTTGATGGCGTTGTATTGTAACAATATGTGAAATATTTTAGATATTCATCCCAATCGTCCTTGTCACTGGATATATATGCACGCATATATTCGTTGAATGTCCGGTGACTGCGTTCTACAGTACCCAAAGTCTGATGATGATAAGGTGTTGAAGTTTTATGCTCAATTTTTAACAATTTACACAGTTCTGCGAACAGGCTGTTTTTGTATTCTGTACCCATGTCAGTTAAAATCGTTTTCGTTTGGCCATAAATCAAGATGAAATGCTCGAATATGGCTTTAGCGACAGTTATTGCATGTTTGCTTGGAACTGGGATCGCTACCAAATATTTGGTTAAATCGCATATAATGGTAACTGCATATTCGTTTCCATTTATCGACTTTGGTAATGGGCCGACTGTGTCGATTTGTACAATATCGAATGCCTTCGGAGGTGTCTCCGTTATTGTCATTGGTTCTTTTATATGTCTATTAATTTTATTTTTCTTACAGTGGATGCAGTTCTTTATGTATTTTCGTATGTCGTTTTTCATATTCAGCCAGCTGTATTTCTGCTTGATTTTATCTGTCATGCGATTTATTCCTGGGTGGCCACCACTAATAGGATCGTCATGATATTTGTGCAGAATTTCTTTGATTTTCCCGGGATTTGTGACATATATAACCTCTGGGGTTAGAGCGATTGTTAACTTTTTGAGAACTTTATTACCCATTTCTATAAATTTGCCTACTGCAGTATAATTCTTTTTAAACAACTTGTCCCCTAAGGACAACTGTACTTGTACAAGTCCTAAATTGCCGGCTTCTCTTTCGAGCCTGGTAAAGAATTGTCCTAAGTCAATCTTATCCTCAACAATTAGGTTGCTTGTCTCAAAATTGCTACAAATTTTCTTTCCTTTTTTGAAATATAATTTCGGAGGATTGAAAACGAGCTCGACATGTCTTTTTACTTCAAATTTATTTAGCGCTTCGTAAATTTTGGGGTTCTCTTTGTGACTTTCTTTAATTTCAGTATTATTACTGGTCTTTTTAGCTGCTGATCTTGTTGTTATTTTAAATATTTTATTTGCTTCCACTGACATATCTTTTAAATTTGTAATGTTTATGCGGGATAATGCGTCCGCAATATGGTTTTCCTTTCCGGCTATATACTCCACCTCAAAATCGTACTCTTCTAAATCAAGTCTTACTCGTGTCAGCTTAGATGAAGGACTTTTCATTGAAAATAGGTATGTTAATGGGCGATGGTCAGTTTTTACTAAGAATTTTCTGCCACAGACATATGGTCTGAAGAAAGTTATGGCCCAATGGATTGCGGCTAATTCTTTTTCTATCGTGGCTTTGTTTGTTTCACCTTTTGTGAATGACCTAGAGGCGTAAGCTATTGGTAACTGTTTGCCATCATGTTCTTGGCTAAGGACTGCTCCACAAGCGTATCCGCTAGCGTCTGTCGTTATGCAAAATTCTTTATCGAAGTCTGGGTACAAAAGTGTTGGACTAATTAATGCTTCTTTTAAATAGACAAAAGCTTTTTGGCATTCTTCTGTCCATTCGAAAGTAACATTCTTTCTGCAAAGCCTGGTTAACTTTCTTGAATGTTCTGCAAAATTCGGTACAAATCTTCTATAATAATTACAGAATGCTACGAATCTCTTAACTTCGTCTGCTGTTTTTGGTGTTGGGTAATTTTGAACTGTTTCAAATTTGCTTGGGTCGGGTAATATTCCCTTGTTTGTACATTTATGTCCTAAATAAGTTACTTCTTGACTGAAAAATAGACATTTGTCTGGATGTAATTTTAGGTTATATTTTCTACAAGTGGAGAATACATCTCTTAAATTTTTTAACATATGGTTTTCCGAACAACCTAATACAACTAAATCATCCATGTAGAGAAATGCTTGAGATGGTTTGAGGCCTGCGAATGCTAGTGTCATCATTCTTTGGAATGAATTTGGTGCTACTTTTAATCCATATGGTAATCTTTTGAATCTATATGTGCCATTCTCGGCTGTGAATGAGGTTATATCCCTGGAATCTGGGTGTAATTCGATTTGGTGAAAACCTGACATAAGGTCTAGGCATGAAAAATATTTTGCTCTTCCCAGTTGGTCTAAAATATCATCAATTCTTGGGAGTGGAAATTTATCTGCTGCTAATTTTTTATTTACTTGTCTGTAGTCTACTACTAATCTCCATCTTTTTTCTGTTTTTCCTGGTAGTGATTTTTTAGGAACTAATAAAATTGGACTATTATATTCTGAAATTGAAGGTTCTATTATATCATCTTTGATTAGTTTATTAACTTGATTTGTAATTTCTCCTTTTTGTGTTTGTGGTAATCTATAGTTTTTAATATAAACAGGGTTGTCATCCTTCATATATAATTTTTGTTTATAAAAATTATTAGAAGTAATTGGTTCTGTTTCTAGTGCAAATATATCTATGAATTCTGTGCAAATTGATGTTAATTGATCTTTAACAAAATTTGGAAAATTTTTCGTTAATCATTTTAATTTTTCTGTGTCTGTGCAATTTTTACTGTGTGTGGTTGCTTTAACTAGTGTATAATCATCTAAATTTTCAGTTTTAATTTTATAATTTTGAATAGTTGTGTTGTTATGTGTCGTGTTAATAATTCTGACGAAAGTTTGCTCGTTATTTGTAATGGTATTTGCAATATAAATGCCTTCAGATAGCTGTTGGTGTGGTATGAAAATATTT
Source organism: Urophora cardui (assembly GCA_960531455.1). Lineage (NCBI taxonomy): Eukaryota > Metazoa > Arthropoda > Insecta > Diptera > Tephritidae > Urophora > Urophora cardui. The sequence goes on along the minus strand of OY482675.1, from coordinate 19,432,340 downwards.
TTATTATTTGTATTTATGTTAATTTGTCTAATAACTTCTGATCTAGCTGGAATTGTGATTGTATTGACAGACAGATAGTTTGTAAGGTTCATTGTTATTGTTTGAGGGAAATCATATGGTCTTAGGATTAGTTTATCCTCTGTTTTTCCATAATCTAGAATGCAATTGTATTTCTTTATGAAATCTAGGCCTATTATTCCATCGCATGGAATTGGGAAGTTGTCGTCTACGACGTGAAATTTATGATAAATTAGAAGATCATCGCCTTTTACATCTGCTTTGATAGTGCCTAAGGTGCTAGTTATTCCCTGACCAATGCCTTTTAAATCAGTGATTTGTTCAGTATTTATTTTTTCTTTATTATTTATTTGTTGTTTTTTAATTATGGAGATATCAGCTCCAGTATCGATTAAAAATTTTGAGTATGAATTGTTTAATGAAGTCCCTGTTGATATATAGCTGTTTAAATTGAGATTGAGTACGCATATTTTCCTTTTTGTTAATTTTGAAGTGGAGTTTCCTGGTTTTCCGCTTCGGTGCAACTGCGCACGTTACGGGTTTGTGTGTATGGCCTGTTAGTGTTTCGGGATTGTGATCCTCTTTGATTATTATTGTTATTGTTGTTAGACCTCGAGTTATTGTTGTATCTCGGTTGTGGTCTAAATCTCCTACTTTGGTAATTCCCATAGTTGTTACTTCGGTAACCTCCACGGAAATTACTCCGGTACTGACTTTGTTGTCGTACATTTAAAATTGTATTTGAGCTGCCCGTGATTTCGGTACAACTATTAGTGAATATCGAGATTGCGTCGTTCATTGTTGTGAACGTTCCTGCTTGCATGATCATTTTGACCTTGTCATTAGAGCAGTTTTTACACATGGCTTTAACTGCTGCCTGTGTTGAATATCTCGTAGCTAAATCTGGGTTTAATCCATCAGAGATATATGCTCCTTCTAATGACCTTGTAATTTTTTCTATTTCCGCTGTGTATTGGTTGGCAGTTTTGCTACGTTGTTGGATGTTCAGGAGTTTAGCAGTTAAGACTTCTACTGATTCACCCTTTATTGCGGTTTTTAGTTTATTTTTAATCTGTTCGATTGTGGTCTCATTACTGATAAAATTTCTTGCTGTACCTTTCAGCTTTGTCTTTATCATGGTAATGGCCAATGCCTCGTGTGTCTCCTTGATTTGTTCAAGTATATCGAGTGCATCTAGGAAGCTGTGTAAATTTTCCGGCTTACCATCAAACTCTGGTAGTACTGACGAAGCAGTTTTGATAAATTCTACTACTGCTTGTGGCATTGTGACGTTTACTGCTGGGGTGTTTATTTTAGACTAGATGCCCCCGCAGGCGTTGCCCTGCGTTAAATTATGTCTTTGAAATCAAACTTTCTATAACTTATAATTTGTTAATCCGTTATTTATTTTTTAACAATATAAAAACTCATTCACTTTTTTTATTCATTAACTGAATGCTCAAAACAAAAAAATTTAATATTTAAATTAAGTGTCGGCAATCTTTTCAAATTTCATAAAATCTGTGGTCATTTGTTGATACACACACCGCCATCTACTGGCAATACATGAACCAGCATTTATGTTACAATGCGTTCGCAATGCAATTAACTTTTACAAACTTTTTTCGTGGTAGATTGGCGTTCGCGATGTATTGATAGAGCGAAATTACATTTAATTTCTTTGTCAGCGAGACACATTTGGTCCATTTAGCGAGAATACTTAAAAATTGAGAATAGTGTCGTTGCTGGAAAGCTTGTCACAACGCACCGCAAACATAAACGTCATTGATCATCAAGAACGCTTTATAAACAATGTATAAGAAATAACCATATCGTGCACATGTTCGATTTTTATTATAATCCACAGAGCTATTATGGAGCTTTTTTACAAAAAAATATAATAAAAATTCTCATCATAAGTAAAAAATGTATGGGAAAATAAATTTTTTTTTAATTTTTCGAGAATTTTATTGGATATTCTCCTATTCTGGCCAGAGAACAATCTGAATTGGTGTCAATCATCCAAATCGGTGCAGGCGTTCTTGAGTTATACGCGTTTGTACTAACGCCACTTCCTTTTATATATATAGATATACAAAATGTATGGGAAAATACATTTTTTTTTTAATTTTTCGGGAATTTTATGGGATATTCTCCTATTCTGGCCAGAGAAAAATCTAAATTGGTATCAATCATGCAAATCGGTGCAGGCGTTCTTGAGTTATACGCGTTTGTACTAACGCCACTTCCTTTTATATATATAGATATACAAAATGTATGGGAAAATACATTTTTTTTTTAATTTTTCGGGAATTTTATGGGATATTCTCCTATTCTGGCCAGAGAACAATCTAAATTGGTGTCAATCATGCAAATCGGTGCAGGCGTTCTTGAGTTATACGCGTTTGTACTAACGCCACTTCCTTTTATATATATAGATATACAAAATGTATGGGAAAATAAATTTTTTTTTTTTGAATTTTTCGGGAATTATATTGGATATTCTCCTATTCTGGCCAGAGAACAATCTAAATTGGTGTCAATCATCCAAATCGGTGCAGGCGTTCTTGAGTTATACGCGTTTGTACTAACGCCACTTCCTTTTATATATATAGATATACAAAATGTATGGGAAAATAATTTTTTTTTTTAATTTTTCGGGAATTTTATGGGATATTCTCCTATTCTGGCCAGAGAACAATCTAAATTGGTGTCAATCATCCAAATCGGTGCAGGCGTTCTTGAGTTATACGCGTTTGTACTAACGCCACTTCCTTTTATATATATAGATATACAAAAGGTATGGGAAAATAAATTTTTTTTTTTGAATTTTTCGGGAATTTTATGGGATATTCTCCTATTCTGGCCAGAGAACAATCTAAATTGATGTCAATCATCCAAATCGGTGCAGGCGTTCTTGAGTTATACGCGTTTGTACTAACGCCACTTCCTTTTATATATATAGATATACAAAATGTATGGGAAAATAATTTTTTTTTTTTAATTTTTCGGGAATTTTATGGGATATTCTCCTATTCTGGCCAGAGAACAATCTAAATTGGTGTCAATCATCCAAATCGGTGCAGGCGTTCTTGAGTTATACGCGTTTGTACTAACGCCACTTCCTTTTATATATATAGATATACAAAATGTATGGGAAAATAATTTTTTTTTTTTAATTTTTCGGGAATTTTATGGGATATTCTCCTATTCTGGCCAGAGAACAATCTAAATTGGTGTCAATCATGCAAATCGGTGCAGGCGTTCTTGAGTTATACGCGTTTGTACTAACGCCACTTCCTTTTATATATATAGATATACAAAATGTATGGGAAAATAATTTTTTTTTTTAATTTTTCGGGAATTTTATGGGATATTCTCCTATTCTGGCCAGAGAACAATCTAAATTGGTGTCAATCATCCAAATCGGTGCAGGCGTTCTTGAGTTATACGCGTTTGTACTAACGCCACATATTCTCCTATTCTGGCCAGAGAACAATCTAAATTGGTGTCAATCATCCAAATCGGTGCAGGCGTTCTTGAGTTATACGCGTTTGTACTAACGCCACTTCCTTTTATATATATAGATATACAAAATGTATGGGAAAATAAATTTTTTTTTTTGAATTTTTCGGGAATTATATTGGATATTCTCCTATTCTGGCCAGAGAACAATCTAAATTGGTGTCAATCATGCAAATCGGTGCAGGCGTTCTTGAGTTATACGCGTTTGTACTAACGCCACTTCCTTTTATATATATAGATATACAAAATGTATGGGAAAATAAATTTTTTTTTTTGAATTTTTCGGGAACTATATTGGATATTCTCCTATTCTGGCCAGAGAACAATCTAAATTGGTGTCAATCATCCAAATCGGTGCAGGCGTTCTTGAGTTATACGCGTTTGTACTAACGCCACTTCCTTTTATATATATAGATATACAAAATGTATGGGAAAATACATTTTTTTTTTAATTTTTCGGGAATTTTATGGGATATTCTCCTATTCTGGCCAGAGAACAATCTAAATTGGTGTCAATCATGCAAATCGGTGCAGGCGTTCTTGAGTTATACGCGTTTATACTAACGCCACTTCCTTTTATATATATAGATATACAAAATGTATGGGAAAATAAATTTTTTTTTTTTGAATTTTTCGGGAATTATATTGGATATTCTCCTATTCTGGCCAGAGAACAATCTAAATTGGTGTCAATCATCCAAATCGGTGCAGGCGTTCTTGAGTTATACGCGTTTGTACTAACGCCACTTCCTTTTATATATATAGATATACAAAATGTATGGGAAAATAATTTTTTTTTTTTAATTTTTCGGGAATTTTATGGGATATTCTCCTATTCTGGCCAGAGAACAATCTAAATTGGTGTCAATCATCCAAATCGGTGCAGGCGTTCTTGAGTTATACGCTTTTGTACTAACGCCACTTCCTTTTATATATATAGATATACAAAATGTATGGGAAAAAAATTTTTTTTTTTTTAATTTTTCGGGAATTTTATGGGATATTCTCCTATTCTGGCCAGAGAACAATCTAAATTGGTGTCAATCATCCAAATCGGTGCAGGCGTTCTTGAGTTATACGCGTTTGTACTAACGCCACTTCCTTTTATATATATAGATATACAAAATGTATGGGAAAATAATTTTTTTTTTTAATTTTTCGGGAATTTTATGGGATATTCTCCTATTCTGGCCAGAGAACAATCTAAATTGGTGTCAATCATCCAAATCGGTGCAGGCGTTCTTGAGTTATACGCGTTTGTACTAACGCCACTTCCTTTTATATATATAGATATACAAAATGTATGGGAAAATAAATTTTTTTTTTTGAATTTTTCGGGAACTATATTGGATATTCTCCTATTCTGGCCAGAGAACAATCTAAATTGGTGTCAATCATCCAAATCGGTGCAGGCGTTCTTGAGTTATACGCGTTTGTACTAACGCCACTTCCTTTTATATATATAGATATACAAAATGTATGGGAAAATACATTTTTTTTTTTAATTTTTCGGGAATTTTATGGGATATTCTCCTATTCTGGCCAGAGAACAATCTAAATTGGTGTCAATCATGCAAATCGGTGCAGGCGTTCTTGAGTTATACGCGTTTGTACTAACGCCACTTCCTTTTATATATATAGATATACAAAATGTATGGGAAAATAAATTTTTTTTTTTGAATTTTTCGGGAATTATATTGGATATTCTCCTATTCTGGCCAGAGAACAATCTAAATTGGTGTCAATCATCCAAATCGGTGCAGGCGTTCTTGAGTTATACGCGTTTGTACTAACGCCACTTCCTTTTATATATATAGATATACAAAATGTATGGGAAAATAATTTTTTTTTTTTAATTTTTCGGGAATTTTATGGGATATTCTCCTATTCTGGCCAGAGAACAATCTAAATTGGTGTCAATCATCCAAATCGGTGCAGGCGTTCTTGAGTTATACGCGTTTGTACTAACGCCACTTCCTTTTATATATATAGATATACAAAATGTATGGGGAAAATAAATTTTTTTTTTTTTGAATTTTTCAGGAATTTTATGGGATATTCTCCTATTCTGGCCAGAGAAAAATCTAAATTGGTGTCAATCATCCAAATCGGTGCAGGCGTTCTTGAGTTATACGCGTTTGTACTAACGCCACTTCCTTTTATATATATAGATATACAAAATGTATGGGAAAATAATTTTTTTTTTTTAATTTTTCGGGAATTTTATGGGATATTCTCCTATTCTGGCCAGAGAACAATCTAAATTGGTGTCAATCATCCAAATCGGTGCAGGCGTTCTTGAGTTATACGCGTTTGTACTAACGCCACTTCCTTTTATATATATAGATATACAAAATGTATGGGAAAAGAAATTTTTTTTTTTTGAATTTTTCGGGAATTTTAGGGGATATTCTCCTATTCTGGCCAGAGAACAATCTAAATTGGTGTCAATCATCTAAATCGGTGCAGGCGTTCTTGAGTTATACGCGTTTGTACTAACGCCACTTCCTTTTATATATATAGATATACAAAATGTATGGGAAAATAATTTTTTTTTTTAATTTTTCGGGAATTTTATGGGATATTCTCCTATTCTGGCCAGAGAACAATCTAAATTGGTGTCAATCATGCAAATCGGTGCAGGCGTTCTTGAGTTATACGCGTTTTTACTAACGCCACTTCCTGTTATATATATAGATATACAAAATGTATGGGAAAATAATTTTTTTTCTTTAATTTTTCGGGAATTTTATGGGATATTCTCCTATTCTGGCCAGAGAACAATCTAAATTGGTGTCAATCATCCAAATCCGTGCAGGCGTTCTTGAGTTATACGCGTTTGTACTAACGCCACATATTCTCCTATTCTGGCCAGAGAACAATCTAAATTGGTGTCAATCATCCAAATCGGTGCAGGCGTTCTTGAGTTATACGCGTTTGTACTAACGCCACTTCCTTTTATATATATAGATATACAAAATGTATGGGAAAATAAATTTTTTTTTTTTGAATTTTTCGGGAATTATATTGGATATTCTCCTATTCTGGCCAGAGAACAATCTAAATTGGTGTCAATCATGCAAATCGGTGCAGGCGTTCTTGAGTTATACGCGTTTGTACTAACGCCGCTTCCTTTTATATATATAGAAGATAGATATACAAAATGTATGGGAAAATAAATTTTTTTTTTGAATTTTTCGGGAACTATATTGGATATTCTCCTATTCTGGCCAGAGAACAATCTAAATTGGTGTCAATCATCCAAATCGGTGCAGGCGTTCTTGAGTTATACGCGCTTGTACTAACGCCACTTCCTTTTATATATATAGATATACAAAATGTATGGGAAAATACATTTTTTTTTTAATTTTTCGGGAATTTTATGGGATATTCTCCTATTCTGGCCAGAGAACAATCTAAATTGGTGTCAATCATCCAAATCGGTGCAGGCGTTCTTGAGTTATACGCGTTTGTACTAACGCCACTTCCTTTTATATATATATAATAATATAATACAATGGCGCTATTATAACTCTGACGAGTTTTATGGCCGAGCTTCTCTCCCAATTCGAGGTGTGCTCCTTCCTGTTTTTCCTACTAATTGGGTGGACCTACAGTTTTATGCCGGCTCCGAACGGCGAATGCATTTTTTTGTGAGAAGCTTTTTCATGGCAGAAATACTCTCGGAGGGTATGCCGCCCACTGCCGAGAGGTGACCGCTGCTCTTAAAAAACCCAATAATTGGATTTTTACTAATTAGAAAAATTGTTTTGGTGTTTTGCTCGGACCGTGGTTTGAACCCGAGACCTCTGGAATAGCAGGCGAGCACCCTACCCACTGCACCACAGCGGCCACAAAATGTATGGGAAAATAATTTTTTTTTTTTTAATTTTTCGGGAATTTTATGGGATATTCTCCTATTCTGGCCAGAGAACAATCTAAATTGGTGCCAATCATCCAAATCGGTGCAGGCGTTCTTGAGTTATACGCGTTTGTACTAACGCCACTTCCTTTTATATATATAGATTCTTCCACCGATGTGGCTTGACTGAACGAAGGTGAGGGTGTTCGGCTAGGGACGCGTACAGATAGAAGTAATGAAAAATCTATTTGAATTTCCTCCTCTACTGTTGTTGGTATTGTAGTTTCAATATTATGTCTTGCTAAAGAAGATACTAATTTATCTCGTACTGTAGCAAAAATTAAATAAGCTTCTTTTCTATGTTCTTCAGTAAAAAATTTATTTTTCTCGTTTATAATTTGTCTTATGTTTTTTAGAGCTTCCAAAATTATGTTGAAATGCTTTATTAAAGTCTCGTTTGTAATTTGTATGCTTTTATTAATGCATTTGTAAGATTTATGAGCTTTTTCTTTTTCTGCTGCTAATAACTCATATATCTCTTGCCATTTAGTCATTTCAGCTTATATGCGCTGTTGTACATTGTTCAATTGTCTCAATTTATTTTTATACTCAGCTGTACTAGTACACAGAGTATTATAGTTTTGATTTCATAACGGTGGATTGTAACAGAACGAAAAAATCGAGATAGATATAGACTTATATATATCAAAATGATCAGGGTGAAAAGAGAAATCGATTGAGCCATGTCCGTCCGTCCGTCAGTCCGTCCGTCCGTCCGTCCGTCCGTCCGTCCGTACGCACTCTAACTCGCGCAAAAATTAAGATATTTTGATGAAATTTGGAATGCAGGTTGGTATCGAGACTGGCACGGTTGGTATTGAAAATGGGTGAAATCGGACCATGACCACGCCCACTTTTCCTATATAGAAAAAATCGTAAATTTGGTATCTCAGTCACTAATATAGCTGGAGCGATGAAATTTCACTCACGTATTGAGCTCAGGCTCTTATGAAGAAATTTGATGAGATTTTGGAAAATGGGCGGTGCCACGCCCACTTATTAAGGGCCATACATTGAAAGTTTTATATGTCATAACTCAGAAACCGTTGAAGATATATCGATGAAATTTGGTATGCGTGATTTGCTTACTTAGACAAATGTTTTGACGGAAAATTATCAAAATCGGCTGACGGCCACGCCCACTTTTATATATGGGAACTATAAAGGGGCCTAATAAAAACATTTTAAGCGATATCTCTGTCAAATATACAGATAATTCATTGAAATTTTGTGCCAGGGGTCCAACTACGGACATAAAACAAAAAATACTAAAATTTTGGAAAACGGGCGGTGCCACGCCCACTTATTGAGGGGCAAATATTGAAAGTTTTATAGGCCATAACTCAGAAACCGTTGAAGATATATCGATGAAATTTCGTAGGCGTGATATACTTACTTAGGCAAATGTTTGGACGAAAAATTGCCAAAATCGGTTGACGACCACGCCCACTTTTATATATGGGTATTATAAAGTGACCTAATAAAAGCATTTTAAGCGATATCTCTGTCAAATATAAAGATATATCATTGAAATTTTATGGAAGGTGTCCAACTATGGACGTAAAACAAAAAATACAAAAATTTTGGAAAATGGGCGTGGCACCGCCTCCTTTTAGAAGCAGGAATATACGAGATTTCTGAGCCCATAACTGGACAAACAATTGAGATATTATGACCAAACTTGGTTTATACACTTCTATAACTTGTGTTAATAGACACGCTAAAATTTATTGAAATCGGTTTATGACCACGCCTACATTTTGACAAAGATATTTGTGGAACACCCTTTGGGAATTTGTAACGTGACATCTTTGTAACTAGAAGTCATAAAGGAATGGAATTTTGAACAAAGAATAATATTCATATGCTTAGTTGGATGACTGGTAAAAATTTTGAAAATGGGCGTGGCTACGCCCACTTTATGCAGCACTCGCTTTATATAAAGTACACCGTGTTTCCATCAAACGCAAACAAATTATGAAAGCATACAGCTGAGTATCTAATGTTCGATTCCACTCGAACTTAGGCTTCCTTACTTGTTAATGTAATTTTTTATTAGAATTGCAGTTGTGACAATTAACAATGTCATGACGCATCCAAAAATTGTAAGCCATTTGCTTGAAATTTCTTCTTCTACAATTGGATTTGCTTCAAATTTGACTATTCTGTTTTCAGAATTCTTTTCTTCTGAGCTTTCCTTACCTACTTCGTATCCTGCTACAGCTATTAAAACGCTGTTTAGCGCTACTTTCCACCATGCCATATTTAGAAGAAATAATTTTAAATTTTAAATTTTAATTTTATTTATTCAATTTATTCATTTATTTTTTCCTTAATTCTCTAATTTTACGTCTTAATTTTATTCTATCTTCTTTATTAGTACTTAAGTTTAATAATCTATAGGTTTCGGCTATTTCCTGATTTTTTCTTACTCTTCTACCTGCCCTTTTCTTTTTTATTACTACCGGTGACGGTATCTTGGGGATATCTTCCCTTTTAGCCTTGTTTCTTTTTCTATACTCTTCTATGGTTATTGGTTTTGGGCCTACTTTTTTATTTTTGAGGTGTTCCTCAGCAAATTTTATGAATTCCTTTATGGTACTAACGCATCTATCAAAAATTTTATTGAATTCCTCCTGCGTTTTAATGTCTTGTGACATTTTAAAAAATATTTTCGACTTAAAAAATTTTTTATTATTATTTATTTATTCGGCAACAAGTTATAAAAAAAAATTTTTAATTTTCTACATTACTCTCCTAATTGCCCTATTTGTTTCCTCTACCAACGTGGAAGGATACAATAAATCTTCTATCGTGGGTGCTCTGCCCATTCCTATTTATGCCCAAAATTGCCTTAACCAATTTAGCTGATGCCTATTACTTCCTATTGCACGAAATCTTGACCTACGAGTAGTGTTCGTGTTTTCATGCTCTAGTTGGTCTACTATCCTGTTTAAGGCCTCATAATTGAAGTTATCTGGCAATGCACTATCCATAAGGGATGTGTATGTAAAGCGATTAAAAATTTATGTTAAAGTACGACCTAGCATTCAAATTTACTCAATTTATGTTGTACTTAAATTGAAACGAAACCTAATATCAAAAATATACGTATATAAAAAATGTTCCTAAGCAAAATTAATTGCTGCTTGTTGTAGCGGCCGTTAGGCTGCTAAATTCATGCTAAGTTTATACTTATTGTAATTTTAAAATGGTGTTGTTGCTGCTCCTCCTTGTTGTGATTGTAGTTAGTTGTTCCGGTCCTTGCTGAGATTGGTTGCAACGGGTGATAGTTGAGTGATAGTGGTCTGGAAAGCTCCTGCTTCGCTGCCAGTCTGATTCCACTTTGATTATGCTTTAGTATTGATTTAACTGCCTTGCTGCCAATATGTTAATATCTGATTCCACTTTCATCAATGTAATAGCTGCCAGTCTGTTATTATCTTCATTGTTCCAGTGATTATTATTTACAAAGTTTCGTGCGGATCTGTTTAGCGGTTTCCTCGTCCATTGGGTTTAAACGCAATTTCCGCTCCACATTTATAATATAAGAAATTTTTTTTGTTTGTGTGACCGACGGTTTTTCGCGATTACATTAAAAAGGTTAAGTCCTTATGAGTGACTTCGCTTTTTAGCAAATTTTTCACTCATAAGTTCTAAAAACCAAACTGGCAGGATCGCCATCTAATAAATGAAATAAACAGTTTGATGTTCGAAAATGAATTCCCTTTCTTTATTTACTTTCACTTCCTTTTATACCAAAAATTATTACAATAACTTACACTAATACATATATATTAAAGAATGAGTGTTCAACATATGCTGTGTCAGCATATGTGAATCATAAATATTTCGTCGGTGCACATTGACAAACTGACGCTGTCGCTCAGTTGGTCATTGTGACCGCTCGGGCAATGCACTTGACAAAATGCAACAAATGTAACTGGAGGCGCCTTGTGTGGCGGTGTGTATATTTGATGTTAAACTCCCGCTGGGGTTTAACGGAATTTATTTGGGTCAGTCTGTTTTGACAATGTGTGTGGTACATGTGTACACAATAAATTATGTGTACATGACAACAACTGTAAGTGCGGTGTATTTATGTAATGCTACACCAGGTGTAAACCCATCCCTACGTTTGAGCCATGGTATAATGAGAAGGTAGAAGCATTACGAAAAATACAACCCTTCCATTATGTTTGTTGTTGCCTCATGTTGCTAGACTGTCAAATGTGAATTGTCAAATTAGCGAACAGACATCCCCACACTCAATATAATTTGACAGTTCAGAATCGTAAGATCCTTCCCAATAAGCACTGAAAAAGAAATTCTCAAACGTTGAGAAAATATTGTTTCTAAATTTCAGAATCAGCATATATCGACGCTTCCAAACAATACTAAGTCTGAAAACTGTGTTTTGCAGGGGAAGCTCTTGAAGTTTAAATTCGATATGAAACTTCAGTTGTGCGCTAAGTATAATTTCGCATGTAACTTCTATTTTGATTGTAAGGTTAATACCAAAACTCGATACCATCTAAGTTAGGGCACGCTTTGTATAAAACCATGATAAAAAATAAAAACTTGCTACGTTGTTTTTCATGGCAAGCCTTCAATGTTTTTATTCTGTAAAAATGTCTAGTTGTATTATATGTACACTTTTGTTTATAACTTTTGATTAGATTTTCCGTTTGATACCAAAATTTGACGGCATCTAAATTAAGACACGCAATACTTGAAAACGCTAAAAACGGGAAAACATTCTAAGTCGACTTAGTACAGTAATGTTTGGAAGCGTCGATATATAATTTGAAAATGAAAATATTTTCAAGTGCTCATCAAATATTATTATCAATTTCAGAATAACTTACAACACATTTGACAAAAACGAAGAAATTTTGTGTTTGCAAATTTCAGTCAGCGTTCGTTGTTCTACTCGCACGGGTAAATGAAAAACAGAATACAAATATGTAGTACATATATGTACATACATCTTTTAATTCCATTCCATTTGATTTGATAACTAATGTTTGATGTTTGAGGTTAGTTCTCGAATGAACCTCAAGTTGCAAATTGAGAAAATGTTTATTGGGTAAAGAAATGTACATATGTGTGTGCACACATAAACAAGATTTGACACTTTATGGTTAGTCTCGGAGGAAACTACTAAAAAAATCAACCTTGTGCTTCTACCTTATAAGTGTACCCTGGTTTGAGTAGTAAACATTAGGCATGGGTAACACTGCGCTGCGCCGCGCAATTGCGCCAGCGTCAACTCCGATTTGGAAAATGCGCCAACTCAATATAGCGCCAACTCAATATAGCGCCAACTCAATGTAACGCCAACTCAGTATAGCGCCAACTCAGTATAGCGCCAACTCAATGTTGCGCTATTGCAATATAACACTGACTCAATTTCGTGCGCTAACACCAGCACCAATATAGCGCTAGTATAAAATGGCAACACCACAAAGCCAATAAATGCACTGCGTATATGACACCCTCACAATTATGAATGCTAACGCCAATACCGAACCATCGCTAATACGAAAGGGTATTGATATTTTACTTTCACAAAGAAAGAAGACAAAATTTACAGTATCTGTGAATAGGAGAGAAAATATAATACAAAATAAATTAAATAAAATATTTATTAGCATATAGTATATTTTTGTTACGCATGGTAAATGGTAAGGGGAAATTTCAATATAATGCGCCCGGACCCGGAATCTTTCTCTTTAATAGGGTGGAGTCAACCCTCGTATTCCATAATGAAGATGCAGCAAAACGAGATGCCAGCATATTTTCACAAATATACGCAAATGATTTTTAAAATTAAATTTAATTGTGGCACAATTATTGTGTCCGCGTGTATGTAAGCAGAATTGCACCAAAAGAAATAAAACGGGGATAGTAGACAGTAAGAAGCGAACAAGTGTTATTTATCGATTATTCCATGGCAATTGCGCTAAAGGTGTTATTGCGCCAGAACCGTGAGCGGCGCCACGGTTGGCGCTGGTGTTATTGTATCAGCACCAAAAAAATTGCGCCATTACCCATGGCTAGTAAACATCGCGGATGAAATGAGTATCGCACTGGAAATTACTGAATTGCATTGAGTGCAAAAGAAATATATGCATGTTTAAGGATTTTATACGTATTTAATTAGTTTTTTATACAATTTTCTTCCAAATAATGCCCAAAAGTATGTTTCAACAGTTTTCACACAATTGTTTTGTAGGAAAATTTTATGATAAATGCTTACAATATTCTTAAACGTGCATATAATTTTTCTGTTCAAAAACTTTATAGAAAAATATCCTATGTATCTTGAAATCAAGAGCTAATCCGGATTTTCTGAAAACGCCATCGTATTTAGTTGGAGTACACAGAGCCAAAAGACCACCTAAAATGCCCTGTAAATCAGAACAAAGTTTAGTGGATTTCTCTACGCTTTCTCTCCAATAAGATGCCCGTCTTATTATGACTGGATATCTCATTTTAATAAAACTAAGTAGATAATCTGTAAAACTAATATGAAAACCTTTTCAATATAATTAAGAAGATAACCCGTGGATTTTAGATGAAATCATTTTCAGTAAAATTCAATAGATAACCTATAAAACTAAGATGAAAACCTCTTATGTAAAATTAAGAAGATGACTCCTAGAATAAATATGGAAACCTTTTCTCATAAATTTAGCAGATAACCTGTAAAATTAAGAAGAAACCCTGTTTAATATTATTAAGAAGAGAATCTTGATTTTCATTAGAAACTCTTCTTAATTGTAATAAGCAGATGATCTTATCAAGTTGAAATGATAGCCATCTGAATTTAAACACATTACTTTCTGAAAATAAATAGCACACTTTTTTTTTAAACTGTTTTTTATTTAATCATACAAGTTTTTACTTATAATTATAATATGATCAAGTACTTACATATATCCCTAGATAGATAACGCTATTTTATACCCCTGCAAAGATAAACATACGTCATAATGACGTATCTTCATTTAATGGCTTTTAAGGAGGTGAAAAATATAAAACGTATTTGTTTTTTGACTGAGATAATTTATTTCATTTATTTCCAGTCCTATGTGGAACAGTTAAACATAAAATTAAAGATAATATGAGATTAATAAAGAAATTCCTTTTTTTTGACAAAAAGCTACAAAAATTAGACAGCCTTCACAAAAAGGTGCAAATTTCATTCTTAATTCTAAATTCTTAGAGGTTTTTTTGTTTACTTAACAAAACAACCCTTTAAATAATATTTTAAAACAAAAAAAAAAAATAAAATCAAGCAAGATTATATGCATGTGTTACAAACTTGGTTTTGGTGTTGTCCACACAGAGGTGTGTTACACTTGAAACATTATTTTTTTGACATGCGTCTTATTTTAGAAGGACAGCACCAACAGTATTTTATTTTCTGGGAAGAGTCTGATTTCTAATGCCTTCGAGATCATTGCTGGTGTTATTTTTTGTCGTCTTCTTGGGTATCACTAACTCCATCTGAATTTTGTAGGGCAACTTGTATGGTTTTGCGCAAAGTTCTTTGCAAAGAAGATATTTTGAGTCTTGTTTTCATCCGTAGATTTGTTAACAAATTAAAACTAAAAAAACAAAAACAACATATTAATCTAATAAATTGAAACACAAGAGTGATAAAAAATTCATGCAATGGAAAAACCAAAATGTCGCACTAAAGATAAAGCTACGTCGTTTTGACGTACGTTGTGATCATAACTCAGATAAAAAAAAAACTTATGGCAAAAAATCGAGCACCAGCAATGAGCTACAACCACCGACTGAGAAAACTGAGCATATGAAGTTGCTTCGGAAATAAATGAAAGTCTGAGAGAGTAAAAATAAAAATGAATACGTAATTTCGACGTGGTTTATCTAATTAGGGATATATTAAGTATAAGAATATACTTTACATATTTGCCTATAACTTTCATAATATATATCGTCGGTCTCCTGCCAGAAACACGAATGTGAAATTTTTTCTAAGTACGATGTCTGCTCTTTATCGGGTATATATTGATGTAATAACAATTAATATTGGTATAAATTCTTGTGTAAACATACATACAAAATATGTACTTGTATGTACATAAGCATATATACAATTATTAATTGTTATTATATCAATATATACCCGATAAAGAGCAGACATCGCACTTAGAAAAAATTTCACATTCGTGTTTCTGACAGGAGACCGACGATATTATACTTTGAGATTTAAACAATTCCAACACTTCAGCATTGCCTTGGCTTGGAGATGAAATAAAAATATCCATATCACACATTTTGATTACAATGTGAAAACATCAAAATCGCTGTAAAGAAACAAAAACATGTATTACATCATGATTTTCACAAAATTTAAAAATGTACACTGTTATTAACAAACAATATGTCACAATCTCACAGTCCACCGCACTATATTTCATTATTGATTAAGTTAATATAATTTACTTACCTTTTAGAACACCAATCAGCAAGGTACTTGCTTTTAGGTACTTAAAATATATGTACATATGTACGTGAGCATTCCACATCCAAATCAAAAAGTCAACTGGCAGATCCACATGAATTTAATATAAGACGGTGATCGGCGCTGTTTCCATTTCGGGTCAGTCGGCTAGAGAACTGCACATTTGTTTTCTCTTCCTGTGCACGCATACATACTTACATATGTATACATGTTAAGACGTTAATGGAAAATTTTGAATTAGGTACTAATAAGAGCTCTTTTAAAAATAAAAAGTTCTCCCTTTTAATTTCTTGAACATGTTATTGCACACATAAAAAGTGGCTGATGCAATGAATTAATAAGGGCTCTTTTAAAAATAAAAAGTTTTCCTTTTTAATAAATTGAAAAAGGTTCTAATAACAAGTAAGGAAGCCTAAGTTCGAGTGGAATCGAACATTAGATACTCAGCTGTATGCTTTCATTGTTTGTTTGCGTTTGATGGAAACACGGTGCAATTAATATAAAGCGAGTGCTGCATTAAGTGGGCGTAGTCACGCTCATTTTCTAAATTTTTATCAGTCATCCAACTAAGCATATCAATATTATACTTTGTGCAAAATTTCATTCCTTTATGACTTCTACTTACAAAGATGTCACGTTACAAATTCCCAAAGGGTGTTCCAGAAATATCTTTCTTAAACAGTAGGCGTGGTCATAAACCGATTTCAATAAATTTTTGCGTGGCTATTAACACAAGTTATAAAAGTGTATAAACCATGTTTCGTCATAATATCTCAATTATTTGTCGAGTTATAGGCTAAGAAATCTCGTATATCCCTTTGTGTAAAAAGAGGCGGTGCCACGCCCATTTTCCAAAATTTTTCTATTTGTTGTTTCCGGTCTAAGTCATGCCACAAAATTTCAATGAATTATCTTTATATTTGACAAAGATATCGCTTAAAATGTTTTTATTAGGCCCCTTTAAAGTTCTCATATATAAAAGTGGGCGTGGTCGTCAACCGATTTCGCTAAAATTTCGAGCGTGTATTACCACAAGTAATGAAAGTGTACACACCAAGTTTCGTCATTATATATAAATTATTTGTCGAGTTATGGGCTCAGAAATCTCGTATATTCCTGTTTATAAAAAGAGGCGGTGCCACGCCCATTTTCCAAAATTTTTGTGTTTTTCGTTTTATGTCCGCAGTTGGACTCCTGCTATAAAATTTCCATGATATATCTTTATATTTGACAGAGATATCGCTTAAAATGTTTTTATTAGGTCACTTTATAAGACCCATATATAAAAGTGGGCGTGACCCTCAACCGATTTCGGAAATTTTTCGTCCAAATATTTGACTAAGTAAGTATATCACGCGTACCAATTTCATCGATATATCTTCAATGGTTTCTGATTTATGACTCATAAAACTTTCAATGTTTGCCCCTTAATAAGTGGGCGTGGCACCGCCCATTTTCCAAAATTTTTGTGTTTTTCGTTTTATGTCCGCAGTTGGACTCACGCGACAAAATTTCAATGATAGACCTCTATATTTGACAGAGATATCGCTTAAAATGTTTTTATTAGGTCACTTTGTAATATACATATATAAAAGTGGGCGTGGCCGTCAACCGATTTTAACTATTTTCCGTCCAAACGTATGCCTAAGTAAGTAAATCACGCGTACCAAATTTTGTCGATATATCTTCAATGGTTTCTGAGTTATGACATATAAAACTTTCAAGGTTTGACGCTTAATAAGTGGGCGTGGCACCGCCCATTTTCCAAAATTTCATCAAATTTCTTCCTAGGGGCCTGAGCTCAACACGTGGGTAAAATTTCATCGCTCCAGCTATATTAGTGACTGAGATACCAAATTTCCGATTATTTCTATATAGGAAAAGTGGGCGTGGTCATGGTCCGATTTCGCCCATTTTCAATACCAACCGTCCCAGTCTCGATACCAACTTGCATTTCAAATTTCATCAAAATATCTCAATTTTTGCGCGAGTTAGAGTGTTTACAGACGGACGGACAGACGGACGGACGGACAGACGGACGGACGGACGGACGGACATGGCTAAATCGATTTCTCTTTTCACCCTGATCATTTTGATATATATAAGTCTATATCTATCTCGATTATTTCACTCTGTTACAATCCACCGTTATGTGATTAAAACTATAATACTCTGTGTACTAGTACAGCTGAGTATAAAAATTAGAGGATGTCCTTACTGATTTGCTTTATAAAAATTTTCTCATAAAAACAAGCAGATTTCTTCTAGCAATTTAATTTTTTTGACAAAATGACATAAAAAATTAATAAATAAGAAGTTATCTCCTCGTTTCCAGCCGGTATCCTTTTCAATAAATTTAAAAAGAAATTCAAACTAAAATCTAGAAGATTTTCTAGCAAAAATTTTTTCAATTTTGTCTCCTCTCGCTCTCCTCGGCCTAATAGCTTTTTTAGATGGCAGTCTCCTTGATTATTGGTGAACTTTTTGGCTCTGTGTATTTCAGCGTTTTTCTGTAATATTTTTGCCTCCCTACAGTGTAATTAAAAAACATAACATAATCATAAATGTATATGCAAATCTAACTCATAGCAAGAGCATCATCCCCGCATTCATTGCCATCTTCCCACTTGAAGTACGCATTTACAAATGAGATGTTCGCTCGTTAGTGGGCAAAGGCGACGAGCATGCTGGCGCGTATGTATGTTGGCGAGCATGTTCAGCCACGTGGAGACGGGTTATTTAGCGAGATGTTTCTTTCTAGATGTTTTGCTGGCGAATCAAGTTATGTGGAGACGGGCTTTAAGGATGAAAGTTTGTTTGTTTGTTTGCGTGTTTGTTCCTTATGCACGCCGAAGCTACCGGACCGATCAAATTGAAATTTAAAATTATGACTACATTTAATTCTGGTATCAAGCCTTTCCCGAGATCTAGGCCGATATAAGGACCCGGATGGCTCCAAAATATTTTTGAGCAATATTGGTATCAAATTAAAGGTATAAATCAATAGAGAGTTCATTCCGTTCCAATTTTCCAGTCGGTTCTCCAGATAGAGACCAAAACGTGGTCCCGGATGTGCCCCAAATATTTTTGCACAATATTGGCATCAAATTAGGGGTGCGTCTCAGGGGGTTACCATATATGTATGTTTAACGCTATACGGATATCTCAATCGGTTCCCGATATTGAGGCGCAAACATGAACCGGAATAGCTCGAGATATTTTTGAGCAATGTAGTAGTAATCCGGGTTCTAATGTACAACTAACTTGTTTTCGATACCT
The DNA here is from genome assembly GCA_960531455.1 of Urophora cardui. Classification (NCBI taxonomy): domain Eukaryota; kingdom Metazoa; phylum Arthropoda; class Insecta; order Diptera; family Tephritidae; genus Urophora; species Urophora cardui. The sequence continues at coordinate 19,413,093 of OY482675.1, read as the reverse complement.
AAACCGATTTATATGATATAGACCGATATGTGGACCAGGATGGTCATGGAAAGTTATTGATAAGGAACGGGAGAGGGAAAGAGAGAGAGTAGTATAGAGAGAGGTAGAGACAGAGGGAACGGGAAATGCATAGTAGGGAGACCGATAGGAAAGGGAGAGGGGAGAAAGATTGCTCCTATAGTGCTTCTAATACCAAATTTCCGGAAAAACTGTATTAAAATAAAGATTTTGGTTGAAGAAATTATATTGCGGATTTGATTAGCATATGTGTATGTATGTACAATGTACATTGTACATATCCTGTTTTGGCAACATTGGAAAGTTGAAATTATTACACACACATTTTTGATAGGACCCGTTTGCCATTCAACACTGCCAAAATCCGGATAGTTAATGACAAAGACGTCTGTTGATCGTCATATAGTTGTAAATCATTAATAAGGCGCTGGCAAAATTGAAACAAAAATTTTGCACGAACAAATTTTCACTCAAGGAAAATGGAGCGCTCGAGTCCCGCAAGGATCTTAAGTGCCGCGAAAGATTTCTATTTTCCTCATTTTATTCTTGATACATCATATAGGGTAGAAGTTGCATCCAGACCCCCACTTTTGAAGTCATACGAAAACTCATATAAAACGTTGGAAAAATAAAATTTCCTCGAGGACGAAACTACCACATAAATATCGTGTTCATATTGTACAATCAATATCTTGATACATCACATAGGGTAGAAGTTGCATCCAGACCCCTCCCCCCCCCCCCCCCCCCTTTTGAAGTCATACGAAAACTCATGGAAAAATAAAATTTTCTCGAGGACGAAATTAGCGCATAGATATTGTGTTCATGTATGTATAGTATGTACCAGAGCTGTGAAGTAATGAATAATACTTGGTATTTGTACCTGGTCTAAGTGCAATTACTTGATAATTAAAATGTTCAAGTACCAAGTACAATTACTTTGTGTTACCAATTTCGTTTGGAGCTTTTCGGCCGATGGTGAAAAGACAAAAACAAAAGTTTTCTCTTATTCCTCCTACGCGTTTCGATGTGTCTCACATCTTCATCAGGGAGTCTGATTTATTAGAAACAAAACGAAACAAGTAAGGAAGCCTAAGTTCGAGTGGAATCGAACAATAGATACTCAGCTGTATGTTTTCATTGTTTGTTTGCGTTTAATGGATTTTATGTAAAGCGAGCGCTGCATAAAGTGGGTGTAGCCACGCCCATTTTCTAAATTTTTATCAGTCATCCAACTAAGCATATGAATATTATTCTTTGTGCAAAATTTCATTCTTTTATGACTTCCAGTTACAAAGATGTCACGTTACAAATTTCCAAAGCGTGTTCCAGAAATATCTTTGCTAAAAAGTAGGCGTGGTCATAAACCGATTTCAATAAATTTTTGCGTGTCTATTAATACAAGTTATAAAAGTGTACAAACCAAGTTTCGTCATAATATCTCAATTATTTGTCGAGTTATGGGCTCCGAAATCTCGTAGATTCCTTTGTCTAAAAGGAGGCGGTACCACGCCCATTTTCCAAAATTTTTATATTTTTTGTTTCCGGTCTATTGTAGAAATCATACCACAAAATTTCAATGAATTATCTTTACATTTGACAAAGATATCGCTTAAAATGTTTTTATTAGGTCACTTTATAATACCCATATATAAAAGTGGGCGTGGCCGTCAACCGGTTTCTCTAAAATTTTGAACATGTATTACCACAAGTAATAAAAGTGTACACACCAAGTTTCGTCATTATATATAAATTATTTGTCGAGTTATAGGCTAAGAAATCTCGTATATTCCTGCTTCTAAAAAGAGGCGGTGCCACGCCCATTTTCCAAAATTTTTACGGTTTTTGTTTTATGTTCGTAGTTAGACTCCTGCCGTAAAATTTTAATGATATATCTTGACAGAGATATTTGACAGAGATATCGCTTAAAATGTTTTTATTAGGCCACTTTATAAGACCCATATATAAAAGTGGGCGTGGCCGTCAAACGATTTTAACAATTTTTCATCCAAACATTTGCCTAAGTAAGTATATCAATCGTACCAAATTTCATCGATATATCTTCAATGGTTTCTGAGTTATGGCTTATAAAACCCTCAATGTTTGACCCTTAATAAGTGGGCGTGGCATCGCCCATTTTCTAAAATTTCACCAAATTTATTCATAGGGGCCTGAGCTCAACACGTGGGTAAAATTTCATCGCTCTAGCTATATTAGTGGCTGAGATACCAAATTTCCGATTTTTACTATATAGGGGAAGCGGGCGTGGTCATGGTCCGATTTCGCCCATTTTCAATACCAACCGTATCAGTCTCGATACCAACTTGCATTCCAAATTTTATCAAAATATCTCAATTTTTGCGCGAGTTAGAGTGTTTACAGACGGACAGACGGACGGACGGACGGACGGACATGGCTCAATCAATTTCTCTTTTCACCCTGATCATTTTGATATATATAAGTCTATATCTATCTCGATTATTTCATTCTGTTACAATCCACCGTTATGTGATTAAAACTATAATACTCTGTGTACTAGTACAGCTGAGTATAAAAACAGAAAACCAAATATCTGTTATAAATTTGCATCATTAAATAAACATTTACAAAAACAACATGATTGCAATAATAACATTTTTAAAAAACATTACCGTCACTTACATTTAACATATCGCCCGTTTTATGCAATAGAGATTTAACTCGAAATTTTCGATTTCTGGGATTTTGCCATATATTTCAATAACTGGATAGTGCCTTTGAGTCTAGTCTTATAAAATACTCAAAAAGATAAAAATGGCGGAAATAGAAGTGATTTTGTAGTTAGCCGTAGAAGGAAACTATTTGAAATTATAAAACTTTATTTGCGTTTTCCCAAAAAAAAATTTTTTTGAGTTAAATCCCTATTGCATAAAACGTGCGATATGTATCTAATATTATTTTGTTAACACGCGTACATATTTTTTGACCAATACTTTACAAACTCTCGACATGACTTTATACATATCTTTACAACATACATTTGAACTATTGCATTCACCCGACGGTTCTTCCATTTGTTTTCAATGCTGTCACATAAGCGCAGTTTATATTGTCCACGTCTTCTTTGTAATTTATTGCTTTGTCTATTTTCTGTTGTATTCGTAAACTTCCCAGCGTCATTCTCTTCTTTTCTCTTCTTTCAATGTCCAAAATTCTCGCATTGTCAAAGTCTGCTATATGGCCTTTCTTCGTCAGGTGCTCTGCTAGCGCTGTTGATGTTTTTTTATTTCTTGCGTCTATTTTGTGTTCGTTTATTCTTACGCATAGTGCCCCCTTTGTCGTTCCGATATATATTTTGTTGCATTGTTCTCCTTCTTTACCATTGCATTTTATTTCATATACAACATCGTTTTGTTGCTCTTTTTTTATTATACTCAGCTGTACTAGTACACAGAGTATTATAGTTTTAATCACATAACGGTGGATTGTAACAGAATGAAATAATCGAGATAGATATAGACTTATATATATCAAAATGATCAGGGTGAAAAGAGAAATCGATTGAGCTATGTCCGTCCGTCCGTCCGTCTGTCCGTCCGTCTGTAAACACTCTAACTCGCTCAAAAATTGAGATATTTTGATGAAATTTGAAATGCAAGTTGGTATCGAGACTGGGAGGGTTGGTATTGAAAATGGGCGAAATCGGACCATGACCGCGCCCACTTTTCCTATATAGAAAAAATCGGAAATTTGGTATCTCAGTCACTAATATAGGTGGAGCGATGAAATTTTACCCACGTGTTGAGCTCAGGCCCCAAGGAAGAAATTTGATGAAATTTTGGAAAATGGGCGGTGCCACGCCCACTTATTAAGGGTCAAAAATGGAAAGTTTTATATGTCATAACTCTGAAACCATTGAAGATATATCGATGAAATTTGGTACGCGTGATTTACTTGCTTAGGCAAAAGTTTGGACGGAAAATAGTTAAAATCAGTTGAAGGCCACGCCCACTTTTATATATGTATATTACAAAGTGACCTAATAACAAGTAAGGAAGCCTAAGTTTGAGTGGAATCGAACATTAGATACTCAGCTGTATGCTTTCATTGTTTGTTTGCATTTGATGGAAACACGGTGTACTTTATATAAAGCGAGTGCTGCATAAAGTGTGCGTAGCCACGCCCATTTTCTAAATTTTTATCAGTCATCCAACTAATCATATCAATATTATTCTTTGTGCAAAAATTAATTCCTTTATGACTTCTAGTTACAAAGATGTCACGTTACAAATTCCCAAAGGGTATTCCAGAAATATCTGTTAAAAAGTAGGCGTGGTCATAAACCGATTCCAATAAATTTTTGCGTGTCTATTAACACAAGTTATAAAAGTGTATAAACCAAGTTTCGTCATAATATATCAATTATTTGTCGAGTTAAAGGCTAATAAATCTCGTATATCCCTTTGTCCAAAAGGAGGCGGTGCCACGCCCATTTTCCAAAATTTGTCTATTTTATGTTTCCGGTCTATTGTGGAACTCATGTCACAAAATTTCAATGAATTATCTTTATATTTGACAAAGATATCGCTTACAATGTTTTTATTAGGCCACTTTATAATACACATATATAAAAGTGGGCGTGGTCGTCAACCGATTTTGGTAATTTTTCGTCCACACATTTGCCTAAGTAAATATATCATGCGTACCAAATTTCATTGATATATCTTCAACGGTTTCTGAGTTATGACTCATAAAACTTTCAATGTTTGCCCCTTAATAAGTGGGCGTGGCTCCGCCCATTTTCCAAAATTTTTGTGGTTTTCGTTTTATGTTCATAGTTGGACTCATGCCACAAAATTTCAGTGATAGATCTTTATATTTGACAGAGATATCGCTTAAAATGTTTTTATTAGGTCACTTTATAATACACATATATAAAAGTGGGCATGGCCGTCAACCGATTTTGACAATTTTCCGTCAAAACATTTGCCTAAGTAAGTAAATCACGCGTACCAAATTTCATCGATATATCTTCAACGGTTTCTGAGTTATGACTCATAAAACTTTCAATGTTTGACCCTTAATAAGTGGGCGTGGCACCGCCCATTTTCCAAAATTTCATAAAATTTCTTCATAGGGGCTTGAGCTCAACATGTGGGTAAAATTTTATCGCTCCAGCCAAGGCCGTAGCCAGGATTTCATTTTGGGGGGGATTAACTAAAAAAAAAAAAAACACATTTCAAATTCAAATTACATACATATCTGCCCCGTTTGCTATGCTATGTGCATGAATAATTAGGTTTCGCTTATCACCCATATTTAATTGTTATTGCAAAATCCAATTAATTTCACCAAATTTATCTGTCAAATAAAATTTTCGTCAGCTGATTTTCAGTGCAACCACTACCCTGTCAAAGCTTCAGAGGGTAAAAAGTGTGAGTTTTTTACACCACTGAAGCGTACATTTTTAGGAAACGAAAACAGGGTAGCAAGTGAAAAACTTATGTAGTTTTTTTACACTAAACTAGCTGTACCCAGCCAAGCTTTGTTTTGGCCTACTTCCTATTATAGGTACTTGAAGCGAAAAACGGCACACTTTAAAATATGTTGGAAGTATCTAGAAACCGAAATTAAATCGGGCTGCAGAGCTCAGCACAATTCAGATAAGTTTAAAAAAAGTGAAGGAAAAAATTGATATTTTCAAAAGTTTGCCCTCTTCATGTTCTCATCCCATTTTTCTTCGTATTTGTCTCCAACTCCTCTCCCTCTACTTTTCTCTTTCCCTTTCCCGTCACATTTCCACTTCTCTTTCTCTATCGCTCTCTCTTACCTCTCCTTTTCTGTCTTTCTCCTTCTTATTCCCCCCTCTTATTCCTTATCTAATTTCCTGTCTTACTGTCTCTCTCCCCATCCTCTTCATTCCATTTTTATTATATTCTCCCTCTCCTTTTCCGTCCCTTTGCCTTTCCCAGTCTCATTACTCTTCCCCTTTCCCTAGGAAACTGGGTTTAGCATAACATACCCTGCATTCCACTTCTCATTTCATACCATCATTGCTTAAAAACATTCCGTGGCGTCCGAATCGTCTCTTTTACCCATAATTGGGTATCGGGACTAAGAATCACTATGAAAATATCTCTATATATCAGACCCGGTCAACACCTTTCATTTTATATCAGTATTGCTCAGAAGCATCCCGGGCTCATCCGGGTACACTTATTGACCCACATCTGGGAACTTGACCTAGGAATCATAATAGGTACGGTATATGGAGACTTGAGCAAGAAATCTTAATGGGTATGGCTCTACATGAGAGTCCGCTCAACAGCTTTCATTTGGTACCAATATCCCTAAGATATATCCCGGTGTTATCTGGGTCCACTAATTGACCCATATCTTGGGATCCCACCTAGGACTCGTCATGCGCCGTGATTAAATAACAATATCGATTAGAAATTATCCGGGGCCATCCGGATCCACATTTTGACCCACATCTGGGGACCTGACCTAGGAATCATAATGAGTTTATCTCTATGTAAAAGCCCTGCCTTTCAGTTGACACCAATATCGTTGAGAAATTTTCCGGGGCAATCGGGGTCGACGTTCATTTGATACCAATATCGCTGACGTGCTCATGTTTGACCCATATCTGGAGACCCGACCTAGGAATCACAATGAGTACTATTCTATGTAAATTCTCTGCTCAACACCTTTCATTTGATACCAATATCGTCCAAAAATATTCAGGGGAAAGCCGGATCCACGTTTTGACGTTTTGACCTATATCTCGGGAACCGACTTCCGGATTTGAAAAAAATATGCATATAAACCATCTAGGGCAAGGTACTAAGCTGGTGTGTAAATTTGGTCAAAATCCCTCCACGCGTTTGGGCGAAAGCCGGCGACAAAGAAATGGGCTTGATTTTTATATATATATAGATTACCACTAGATCCACTAGCCTAATAAAACCACTAAAAAAAGAAGACGTATTCTGTTTGACGTTTTACCTTCATTTTGCAAGCGAAAACGGAAAATTGAAGAGTGTAACAAAAATGCGCATTTTTTTGATGAAACGAAATCACCATTAAAGAGTTTTTAGTGCTTAGCACGAAATTTTTATTTTAATTCAATTTTTAATTGTTGGGGTAAGTGGAAAAAAATTCAACAACTATTTACAGCGAAGGTTGAGTGTATAGCTATTTCACGAAAAACCATTTTCGATCATCAGCACTCTTTTCGGAAGTGGATGCACCGGGGATTGAACCCGAGTCCATTCCAACTTCAGCCGCAATGACCCAACGGATAAACACACTCGGCCATTGAGACTCTGTGCAAGCTGTTGGATTTTCCCCACTTTTGCCTTTTTCATTTTCAACATTAACGTTAGTGTGTATATGCTTTTGCATATATTCTCCACAAACGTGCTGAATTTTTTGTTGTAGGCAGTTCGCAATGAACATTGTTGTTGGTATTTTATTTTATGTATATACCAAACAACGTTAACAATTTTACTTGAAAGAGTTTTTAGTGCTTAGCACGAAATTTTTATTTTAATTCAATTTTTAATTGTTGGGGTAAGTGGAAAAAAATTCAACAACTATTTACAGCGAAGGTTGAGTGTATAGCTATTTCACGAAAAACCATTTTCGATCATCAGCACTCTTTTCGGAAGTGGATGCACCGGGTAGGGACACGAATTTCGATACGATACGATACCAAATCGATATTTTTTGCATTTGATACCGATACTTTTTACTCGATTCTTTTGCAACGATATTTTTTGGTATCGAGTACTTCAACCACGGTATCGAACAAATGAGTACATTCAGTGATGCAAAATTAAAATTGTATCATATTTGTCCAAAAAATTGTGCAACGTGAAATAATGCCGAAAATAGGTCGAGTGTGCAGAAGTGACAAGCTGCAGGTTTTTTGACATTTGGCTCTTTTTTCTGACAATTGTTTCAATTTGACCATTATAAAATAAATTATTTTTAAAATATATGGATTGAAAATAAATTTTAAATTTGCCTCTTGTAAGCTTCTTCTTTGGCCGTAAGGGGAAAGAAGAAGTCCGGAAGAAAAAGCATACTGCGCAATGGCTTCTCTTTATAACATGGAATGCACATGTATTCTGCCACTTGAGTTTCATCATTTTTTTGTTTCGATAAATTCAAATTTCCAAAAAAATTGAATGACGGATACATATAATCTCAATGAAAATGAATTGTTAATTTTTTATTTTTTAGAAATTAGAAAAAAACTTTTTAAGCCTGGATGTAACTACAGCTGTTTCATCTTAAATCCCTCTAAGACTCATCAGGTTACTTTTGCTTCTGCCAAGACTCGAACTTGCGCACCTTGCAGTACCTGTGCTCGTTAAATTAAATAAATTAAAATAAACAATTAAGTTCATTTGAACATCCCTACACTTTATTCGCTACTTATGTTTAATCATACAATAATATGTAAATATGTACATATGTATGTGCATAAGTTAGAAACGAATTATAGTAGGAAAGAAACTAGCAACAAATTTTCTATCAGATGTCGAAGGCAGGCAATAGCTCAGCGGTTAGAACTGTAGTTATTGTACTGCAAGGTGCGCAAGTTCGAGGCTTGGCAGAAGCAAAAGTAACCTGATGAGTCTTAGAGGGATCTAAGGTGAAACAGCTGTAGTTACATCCATGCTTAAAAAGTTTTTTTCTAGTTTCTAAAAAATAAAATATAACCTGGGCCTGTGCTCGTTAAATTAAATAAATGAATTGTTAATGTTATTTAAGATGTTTATTTTTCAAAATACATACTAAATATTTTGCAAATATCTTTTTACAACTGTGATTGCGTTAAATACACCTGTGCTGGAATTCTCTAACTTATTTTGAGACCGATAATCGCAAAATCTACCGACACAAAAATTTCCCTCGATACCTCTGCGATGATTATCGGAAACATCTGTCAAAATATACCATAGAATTCGACCGAAAAGCGTACAGAATAGCATAATCGCAAAAATGATCGCAAATTTACGATAATAATAATACAATGGCGCTATTATAACTCTGACGAGTTTTATGGCCGAGCTTCTCTCCCAATTCGAGGTGTGCTCCTTTTTGTTTTTCCTACTAATTGGGTGGACCTACAGTTTTATGCCGGCTCCGAACGGCGAATGCATTTTTTGTGAGAAGCTTTTTCATGGCAGAAATACTCTCGGAAGGTATGCCGCCCACTGCCGAGAGGTGACCGCTGCTCTTAAAAAACCTAATAATTGGATTTTTACTAATTAGAAAAATTTGTTTGGCTCGGACCGTGGTTTGAACCCGAGACCTCTGGCATAGCAGGCGAGCACTCTACCCACTTCACCACAGCGGCCACAAATTTACGATACCGATCCGAAAATTGTCGCAAATTGGTTACAGAATAGGTCCACTGTTGTTTTGTAAAAGATGTTGGTTTGTAAAAAATGTTTTCAAGAACTTAATAAACTTGTATAATTTTTTTAACCAGCTTGAACTATTCTCATGAGTTGGAAAAGGATTTACGTCAAAATCAAAACTTTGGAACCAGCCATGGCATACTATGCCATGGAATTAGCACTAATACAGCGATATGCGTATGGCTCAGGATGCAGTTTTATTGCGTTTTTGGTAACTTTCTAGAAGACGGTGCAACTTTAAACGTTTTAATAAATATCTTTTAAATGTGGAAAAATCTTTTATTTCCGCTTTCGAATTCATAATCTAGAGGTCAGAACGCGTCGCATCTTTTAACTATTTTAGAGGAAATTTTAAGGTTGCACCTTCTAGAAAATTACCGCATTCGATACCGATACTTCGAGTATCGAGTAGTTTAGTTTCGATATTATCGGGTTCGCGATTCTTTTTAACCGATATTTTAAATGAGTACCAGATCGATGCTTTTGATTCGATATCGTGTCCCTAGCACCGGGGATTGAACCCGAGTCCATTCCAACTTCAGCCGCAATGACCCAACGGATAAACACACTCGGCCATTGAGACTCTGTGCAAGCTGTTGGATTTTCCCCACTTTTGCCTTTTTCATTTTCAACATTAACGTTAGTGTGTATATGCTTTTGCATATATTCCCCACAAACGTGCTGAATTTTTTGTTGTAGGCAGTTCGCAATGAACATTGTTGTTGGTATTTTATTTTATGTATATACCAAACAACGTTAACAATTTTACTTGAAAGAGTTTTTAGTGCTTAGCACGAAATCAATCCCCGGTGCATCCACTTCCGAAAAGAGTGCTGATGATCGAAAATGGTTTTTCGTGAAATAGCTATACACTCAACCTTCGCTGTAAATAGTTGTTGAATTTTTTTCCACTTACCCCAACAATTAAAAATTGAATTAAAATAAAAATTTCGTGCTAAGCACTAAAAACTCTTTCAAGTAAAATTGTTAACGTTGTTTGGTATATACATAAAATAAAATACCAACAACAATGTTCATTGCGAACTGCCTACAACAAAAAATTCAGCACGTTTGTGGAGAATATATGCAAAAGCATATACACACTAACGTTAATGTTGAAAATGAAAAAGGCAAAAGTGGGGAAAATCCAACAGCTTGCACAGAGTCTCAATGGCCGAGTGTGTTTATCCGTTGGGTCATTGCGGCTGAAGTTGGAATGGACTCGGGTTCAATCCCCGGTGCATCCACTTCCGAAAAGAGTGCTGATGATCGAAAATGGTTTTTCGTGAAATAGCTATACACTCAACCTTCGCTGTAAATAGTTGTTGAATTTTTTTTCCACTTACCCCAACAATTAGAAATCACCATTAATTTCAATGGTAAAATTTTAAATTAAGCTCTTACCCAATTAAGTTAATTATAAGTTTATGATTTTGTTAAACAATTTCTTAGACATGCCAAAAGCAAAACCGCAGTTATCTATATCTTCTGGAAACAGGCGCCGTTTAGAGAACTCACGGTTGCGTGGAATGCGACATGTGGCGATTCATACGAAATCAGCATTTAACTACGGTGACAGGTAACAAGGTCAATGGAAATAAGGTCAATTGACATTATTGCGTTTTCGAGCATTTAGCTTCGCATCGGTCCGTGTCGGTTCGCGTCGCTGCTGTTATTAGAAAAGTTAAGCGCCGCAGGCGAAAATTTGGAATAAAAAATCGCGCGATTTTTAATTCCAAATTTTCATTTTCCTACTTTTTTGCCATGCCGCAGGATAAGGCAAGTAGACATAGTTTTTATATACATTTGTATTTAAATTTTTGTATAACTAGATATTTAACATACTTTACATTATTATATAATTTATTGAAATATTTTTGCTGTGTTGGCAACTCTTTTTCGACGACCACACTTCACTAAATTCACTTATCAACTAATTTGTAGTAACATAAATTGTAAAATTGTATTTTCATTCATTAACAAACGGTACTCATAACGGGTTTGCAGAAGAACTCAGCAAATATTTTCATGAATGAACAAGTTTTAAGCATAGTTGACATTATTTCCATTTGGATTGGGAAATAAGGTCAATTATTTTATTTCCAAATTTTCGTTGACCTTATTGCGTTTTCCAAAAACGCAATAATGTCAATTGACCTTATTTCCCAACCGGGTGGGAAATAAGGTCAATTGACATTATTTCCGTTGACCTTGTTACCTGTCACCTTTAACTACAGACCGGATTTAAACTATATGGAACATTCTTCCCTTTTCATGGGTCGTATGAGTGAAATTTGCGTTTTTTTGTAAGTCCCAAGGCAAAAATTTAGCTATATTGGGGTAGACCTTCGCAACGAGGTGTTTTCTCACGGTCAAATGTATGTCGCTCTGTCGCGAACTGGTTCACCACAAAACCAGAGTTTTCTTATACCTGGAAATGGCAACAAAACAAAGAATGTTGTGTTCACGGAAGTTTTTAATTTATGAACAAGATGTACCTTAGTTTATGAACTAATTTGCCTACTAATGTACACAGAGCCAAATAATCCTCATAAAAATAAGAAGATTGTACATACATAGATACAAATAATAATTGAGACTAACTTTTTAGATGATTTCTATGCTTCTAAAAAATACAATTAAGCATATTTATATTATAAAAAAAAATTTAATCGCATTAATTTCGGGGGGGGGGATTGATCCCTGCCATCCCCCCCTAGATACGGCCTTGGCTCCAGCTATATTAGGGACTGAGATACCAAATTTCCGATTTTTTCTATATAGGAAAAGTGGGCGTGGTCATGGTCCGATTTCGCCCATTTTCAATACCAACCGTCCCAGTCTCGATACCAACTTGCATTCCAAATTTCATCAAAATATCTCAATTTTTGCGCGAGTTAGAGTGTTTACAGACGGACGGACGAACAGACGGACGGACGGACGGACGGACATGGCTCAATCGATTTCTCTTTTCGCCCTGATCATTTTGATATATATAAGTCTATATCTATCTCGATTATTTCATTCTGTTACAATCCACCGTTATGTGATTAAAACTATAATACTCTGTGTACTAGTACAGCTGAGTATAAAAACATTTTAAGCCATATCTCTGTCAAATATAAAGATCTATCATTGAAATTTTGTCCAATGAGTCCAACTATGGACATAAAACAAAAAACACAAAAATTTTGGAAAATGGGCGGTGCCACGCCCACTTATTAAGGGGCAAACATTGAAAGTTTTATGAGTCATAACTCAGAAACCGTTGAAGATATATCGATGAAATTCCGTACACGTGATATACTTACTTAGGCAAATGTTTTAACGAAAAATTTCCAAAATCGGTTGACGGCCACGCCCACTTTTATATATGTGTATTATAAAGTGGCCTAATAAAAACATTTAAAGCGATATCTCTGTCAAATATAAAGATATGTCATTGAAATATTATAGCAGAAGTCCAACTGCGGATATAAAACGAAAAACAGAAAAAATTTTGGAAAATGGGCGTGGCACCGCCTCTTTTTAGAAACAGGAATATACGAGATTTCTGAGCCCATAACTCGACAAATAATTGAGATATTATAACGAAACTTGGTTTATACACTTTTATAACTTGTGTTAATAGACACGCAAAAATTTATTGAAATCGGTTATGACCACGCCTACATTTTAACAAACATATTTCTGGAACACCCTTTGGGAATTTGGAGCGTGACATCTTTGTAACTAGAAGTCAAAAAGGAATGAAATTTTGCACAAAGAATAATATTCATATGCTTAGTTGGATGACTGATAAAAATGTTGAAAATGGGCGTGGCTACGCCCACTTTATGCGGCACTCGCTTTATATAAAATACGCCGTGTTTCCATCAAACGCAAACAAACAATGAAAACATACAGCTGAGTATCTAATGTTCGATTCCACTCGAACTTAGGCTTCCTTACTTGTTTTATTTTGTCTTTGGTTCGTGTGAATATATGGTTTAGTGTTTTGTTTGGTTTGTATGCAAATTTAATGTTGTTGTTTTTGGTAATGTTGCCCAATTGTTTGCCGCCCGTTAGCTTTGGTATATATTTTATTTCCGCATATATATTATTCTCTTCTCCTTCTTTTTTCTGCTCTGTCGTTTTTTGTTTGTTGTTTATTTTTTCGATTGTTGTTCTTGTCTATGCATCTATTAACCCATTAGGGTATCCATTTTTTTGTATAATATTTTTAATTTTCATGGTATTTAATTTTCCGTACTCCATATCACTCAAGTTCAATACTTTTTGTATAAAACCTACGGCTGTATTCTTTTTTTGGGTCCATGGTTGGTTAGAATGATAATTAATCATTCTGGAGGATGCGACGGATTTAGAGTACCAGTTTATTTTCAATTTTGTGTCAGATTTTCTAATTTCAATGTCTAGCAAGGGAAGCTTATTCTGTTCTTCTATTTCGACTGTAAACTGGATTTTTGTGTGTTGCCTATTTAATGCTTTTTGCATCTCTTCCACGTCTTTTTTCTTAATTATTGCGAATATATAATAATTTACTCCAATAAGATTAGAATTGCGGCGAAAAAATTTTTAATTAAGTATTTAATAAATTACTTGTCTACAAAATGGCTAAATTAGAAACGCTGAAGCAGCAGCGTGCTAATATCCGCCGGAAAATAACGCGCATTCGTACTACAGTTGAAAATTAAACTGGCATTGCACCCGCAGAACTAAACTGTCGTTTGGCTATTTTACAGGCCTATTTTAAGCAAGTGATGTCTGTACAGACAAGTATTGAGGAAATGGATCCTCCCGAAGCGCAGCGAGATACCAGAAGTGAAATCAAAGATACATATATCGCTTTTAAGTTATGTATTCAGTAGCAACTGGGCCCAGATGGCCACAACGCAACCTTTAACGATAACACGCACGGTGCTCCTCGTTCTACTTCAATGAAGCTACCACGGCTGTCACTTCCAACATTTGATGTGAAGTTTTCTGATTATAAGAACTTCACAACATCTTTTAGTGTTATGGCATTTCAGATATCTTTTGAAAATTATCCGAAGGCACTCTCAAAGCTCGTTACGAAAACCCAACTCTCGTCTTTTTAGACAATATAAACTCGCTATTTAATCTACATAACGTTCCCAAATCGAATGCACAACATTTACGCAGCCTCAAAGACAACGCATCTGTGTTATATAACTCGTTGTTGTCGTTGGGTTCGGAGGCTCAAATTGCTCAGGCCATGCTAATCTCCATCGTTATGGAAAAGGTTGACCAAGACACCAAGAAGAAATGGAATGAATTTTTAGACTTTCGAGACCTATCGACATGGGCATCGTGTGTTAATGTTGTAGAACTACGTTGCCAATATCTGGAATCTATAGGTAAGCCCATTGGAGATACCATTCAACCAGTGGCAAGCAAACCACACAATCAAAAAGTAAGGAAGCCTAAGTTCGAGTGGAATCGAACATTAGATACTCAGTTGTATGCTTTCATTGTTTGTTTGCGTTTGATGGAAACACGGTGTATTTTATATAAAGCGAGTGCTGCATAAAGTGGGCGTAGCCACGCCCATTTTCAACGTTTTTATCAGTCATCCAACTAAGCATATGAATATTATTCTTTGTGAAAAATTTCATTCCTTTATGACTTCTAATTACAAAGATGTCACGTTACAAATTCCCAAAGGGTGTTCCAGAAATATCTTTGTTAAAAAGTAGGCGTGGTCATAAACCGATTTGAATAAATTTTTGCGTGTCTATTAGCACAAGTGTATAGACCAAGTATCGTCTTAATGTCTCAATTATTTGTCGAGTTATGGGCTCCGAAATTTCGTATATTCCTTTGTCTAAAAAGGGGCGGTGCCATGCCCATTTTCCAAATTTTTCTATTTTTTGTTTCCGGTCTATTGTGGAACTCATGCCACAAAATTTGAATGAATTATCTTTATATTTGACAAAGATATCGCTTAAAATATTTTTATTAGGCCCCTTTATAGTTCCCATATAGAAAAGTGGGCGTGGTCGCCAACCGATTTCGCTAAAATTTTAAACATGTATTACCACAGCTAATAAAAGTGTACGCACCAAGTTTCGTCATTATATTTAAATTATTTGTCGAGTTATCGGCTCAGAAATCTCGTATATTCCTGCTTCTAAAAAGAGGCGGTGCCACGCCCATTTTCCAAAATTTTTGCGCTTTTCGTTTTATATCCACAGTTGGACTCCTGCCATAAAATCTCAATGATATACCTTTATATTTGACAGAGATATCGCTTAAAATGTTTTTATTAGGCCACTTTATAATACCCATATATAAAAGTGGGCGCGGTCGTTAACCGATTTTGGCAATTTTTCGTCCAAACATTTGCCTAAGTAAGTACATCACGCCTACCATATTTCATCGATATACCTTCCACGGTTTCTGAGTTATGACATATAAAACTTTCAATATTTGGCCCTTAATAAGTGGGCGTGGCACCGCCCATTTTTCAAAATCTCACCAAATTTCTTCATAAGAGCCTGTGCTCCACACGTGGGTGAAATCTTGTCACTCTAGCTCTATTAGTGACTGAGATACAAAATTTCCGATTTTTACTATATAGGGGAAGCGGGCGTGGTCATGGTCCGATTTCGCCCATTTTCAATACCATCCGTTCCAGTCTTGATACCAACTTGCATTCCAAATTTCATCAAAATATTTCAATTTTTGCGCGAGTTATCGTGCGTACAGACAGACAGACGGACAGACGGACGGACATGGCTCAATCGATTTCTTTTTTCACCCTGATCAATTTGATATATATAAGTCAATATCTATCTCGATTATTTTATGGTGTTACAATCCACCGTTATGTGATTAAAACTATAATACTCTGTGTACTAGTACAGCTGAGTATAAAAATCACGAGAGGGGCTGACCTTTAATATTACTTCGCAGCTTGTCTCGTTTGCTCCAGTACCAATCACAGAATCTTTAAATGTCCAAAATTCAGTGGAATTTCCCTTAATCAAAGTTACGATACTGCGAAACGGTTGGGTTTTTGCATTAATTGCCTCGGCAAAGGTCATCAGGCTGCAAAGTGTCCGTCAACACACAGATGCCAAACGTGCTCACGCCATCATACGTTGCTACATCGGGATGGTAATAACACCGCTGCCACGACGCCTCAGCTACCATCCCCGCCGCGATTGTACATAAGAATTCCGATGCAGTTGTTCACATACATACAGACAGTTGTTTGAATCGTATTATTCTAGCCACTGTGTTGATTCTGGTCAAGGATGCAACAGGTCGTTATAGAATGGGTTGAGCATTATTTGACTCATGCTCGCAGGTAAATTTTGTATCTGATAACTTCGCCCAAGCACTTCGTATGCCCCGTAAAAAAGGCAACCTGGGTATTCGCAGTATTGGAGACTCGCAAACACAAGTTAAGCATCGTACATCCACCACAATCAAATAGCGTTTTGCGGCATTAGAAATGTCACTTGATTTTTGTGTCATATCACACATTGCATACCACCCTGAATCAGAAATCGATATATCATCATGGGACTTACCCAAAACTGCGCAATTGGGCGACGAAAACATTCTTCGAAATCTCATCCGTTGGGCAAGCGAAACTTGATCCAAATTTACCTGTCCTGCAGAAGACTCTCTTGGGATGGGTGGTTTCCGGTCATTGTAACACTACGTTTACGACTCCGCACACCTATTCTCTGTCCATGGATGAATCCATAAATCAAAATATTGAACGACTGTGGCGTATCGAAGATGTTAACAGACCAGTTGATAATAGCACCCCTGAGCAACGCAGATGTGAGGAAATCTTCAACAGTACTTTTCGACAGCAAATGGATGGCAGAATAATAGTTCGGCTTCCATTTAAAGATGATCCGAGTTTTCTAGGTCGTTAAGAATCAATACACAGAATTTATGGCAGAGTACTACCACAAAACTGCGGGTGGTTTTTGACGCCTCCTGCCAAACCACGTCGCAAAAATCACTCAACGATTTGTTGATGGTCGGACCAACAATGCAACCAGATCTCTACACCCTTCCCTTACGTTTTCAGTTATATTGCTACGCAATTACTGCTAATATTGTAAAAATGTTTAGGCAGGTTCTCGTGGATGACCAGGATCGCCAATATCAGTATATACTCTGGCGAAATAAAACAAATGAACCGTTTTGCACATATAAACTCAATACCGTCACTTATGGTACAGCTACTGCTCCATATCTTGCAGTACGAAGTATGACATATTTAGCAGAAAAACATTTTGACGAGTTTAAGATCGGTGCGGAGGCTATAATCTTTATTCTATGCTGATGGCTTTATATGTGGAGCTAATGATATCAATACGCTTCGCACAATCAAAGGAGAAGTTACCGAAATACTTAGCCGTGGCAGATTGAACTGGCGAAATGGCATTCAAATCACAGCGAATTTGTTGATGATTGCAGTATTAAGGAGCTTAATCTGCAGGACAACATTATAACTAGCACTCTGGGACTAAGGTGGAATCAACAACAGACGTTTTCATGTATTCGCTGGCTCCGAAGCAGACATTTAACATTGTCTCTAAGCGTTCACTACTGTCAGTAGCCTCATCTCTGTTCGATCCCTTGGGTTTGGTTTCACCTGTTATCATAGTGGCAAAGATTCTCCTGCAAGAATTTTGGCTACTTAAACTGCAGTGGGATGAATCAATATCCACACAGACTGGACTTCATTTCTCTTATCGCTTTCATCATTGGAGTTACACACAATCCCACGATTTTGTCTACAACCGAACCGTAAAAGCTTACAGTTGTATGGCTTTTGCGATGCCTCCATAAGAGCATATGGATGTTGCATCTACGCGCGTACAGTGATGCCAATATTCTTGGACCAAAAATCCCTACGGCATGCCAAAAAATTCCCTACTTTTCCCTACGCTTACAAAATTTTTCCCTACAAATTTCCCTACGCCGCGCCGTATATTCTCTATATTTCAATAAACACAAATAAAATTGATGCAAATCAAGTTTTTATTCAAAAAGCGACGTATGCATACTTAGAAATTGATACATTTATTTGTGTTTATATAATATATATATTTATAACTATATATGGTTGAAATTTGGTTTATCTTAATAACATTGTACATATTTCATAAAAAATTATAATTGTAATTTTTTTACTATAAATAAACATTTTAAATAAAGAATGTATACATGTATTTATGTAGATATTTTCATATAAAAATTATATGGCAGACATTTTCCCATTGAAAATGATCATATACACCTCCATATTTCATAAATCGCATTCGTTAAATTTAAAAGAAATGCAATTTTGATTTTTCGCCATCTATGTATATTTTCAAGAGCTTTGTTCAAGGAAATGATATTCAATAGACCTCCACTCAACCAGCAAGTAATTTCTATTAAATTTAAATTTCTCACAAATACTTTTAAAATCAATAACACGTCTGTCGAATTCGGTATGTACCCCCAGTACAAACATGGGGTTAAGAAAACATATGTTGAAATAGGAGTTACTCTGTATAGGCAATCTTTGCTGTATTTCTTCCAAGCAGTGATATAAAAAGATAGGCAATCTAATCTTTTTCGCTCAGAGGCTGATTTCGGGAGGGTATTTAGAAGCTCGAGACATTCAGGTCTAATATATATATCATCGACAGTGTTACGTGAGGTGACCTAACGTTGCAATCAATCCCTATTTCGTTGTTTTAATAAAATTTTGAGCCAACTTATAAAATATTTTAGTTGTCTATAATTAAATTTCATGGCTTTTTTAGTTTGAAAAGTGCATTTAGTTAATTGAAAAACCTCAAAACGTATTTTAAAAAGAGCATTGCTCAGCTCCGTTAAAATTACTTGTGTAGATTTTAACTTAGGCTTCCCTCTTTAAAAATCTCTAAAAGCAATGCCCAGTTATCGATAATACTTTCAATGCATTTTTGATGTGATAACCACCAAGTCGCACTTGTTTTTTTTTTTTAATTTTTCTTTTTTTCTTTGTTTCTTTTAAAATATCTTAAAATCTTCAATCTAAATACACCTTTTTGTACTACGTGATACTTAAGTTCCGATCTGCCTCAATAATTATTCTGGAGCCCTAGGTAGTTCCACGCATGCCTTATTTGCTATAATTGCTGCTGTGTGGCAAATGCATTTTATATTAATTGGGTCGGGAATGTCTTAAAATCAGATTAACTACAACAAATCTTTTTTTCAATTCGACTTGTTTGATATTAGCACAATTTTAGTATACAATACACAGATTCACTAACACAACCTTAGTTAGATAAACCTTGACTAAGAGGAAGACAAATTTCATGTGGTCTCATCACGTATTGATAGTTGAGAGTGAATACTTTTTATCGCATTTATTTGAACAATAATCGCCCAGTGGTCGAATTTCCACCAGCTTTATTGTTTAATTTCAAATACAACATAAAAATTTCACTTTCTCTGATTACCACAACAAAAAAGTGCTAACATCGGACCCAGAGCTAAAGCAAAAAATTTTGGGAGCGAAGCTAACAAAAAAAACTTTTGCTTCGAGGCCCTGTAGGCAGGTCGAAGAATATATTGCCAGAGCAGAACAAAGTACAATTTTGAAATATTGTATCAAGCATGCAGAAACATTTTATTTGTAGTTATTAAAAACTGTGAGGTTCTTAGAAAAATTGAATTCGTTGCAAAGGAAACGAAAATTTCTGACTTCAAAAATTCCCTACATTTAGCTAATTTTTGAAAATCTGTCCTTTTTTCCCTACACTGCAAATTTGAGGTCGATTTTCCCTACATGTAGCCTCTTTTCCCTACACTTGGCATCACTGCGCGCGTATGGTTAGAAATAATGGTAATGTCGAGGTGAAACTAATTACATCAAAATCACGGGTTGCGCCGACTAAGAAATTATCGCTTCCGAAATTGGAATTATGTGGCGCTCACCTGCTAGCACAACTTTTCGCTAAGATCAAGCCAAATTTTGCTGATGACAATCTCTCAACATTCTTATGGAGTGATTCTCAAATCGTGCTACATTGGATTCAGCAACCCTCAGCCACATTGTCCACATTTGTTGGAAATCGAATCTCAGATATACAGGAGCACGCTTCCAGTGGTCATTGGAGTCATTTCCCAATGCGCTGTAATCCTGCTGACCTAATATCAAGAGGATGTTCAGTGGATGATCTCAAGCAGTCGATGTGGTTCACTGGCCCTGCGTATTTGCTCCAAAGGGAAGATGAGTGGCCAAGGCACAAGACGACTTCGATGAAAATATTGTTGACGCTGAAAAGCATAAATTGGCATTTGTTGTTACTACACACCGTCTCCCTCGCCACAAGAACTACTGCGTGCCATGCATTGTACCACCTGGAATATACAAGCTAAATACGTCAGTAGCCAACTTAAATATTTGAATCCTTTCTTACAGGAGACTGATGGCTTTGCACTACTTAAGGTTGGAGGTCGGTTAGAGTTGGCGAACGTCGATTACACCCAGAAACATCCCATATTACTCCCAGGTAAAGACGAATTTGTCCGCAGAAAATTAGAATTTGTTTATCGTAGAAAGTATCATGCCGGCCTAAAGGCTCTGGTTGGTCTCATACGTTTAAAATTATAGATTATTAATACACGAGAACTAGCACGTCGTGTCGTTCGCTCATGTGTGCACTGTATTCGCTACCGACCAACTCTGGAGAAACAAATAATGGGTCAACTACTTGTAGAGTGACTTACGCCATCAAGGCCATTTTCAAGATGTGGAGTGGATTTTTGTGGTCCAGTCAACACGTACCTACGTATTCGCGGAAGGGTTCCTTACAAGACCTATACAGCTATCTTCATATGTTTTGCTACGAAGGCGGTACATGTTGAAGGGGTATCCGATCTGTCGACGGATGCCTTCATCGCGGCCTTACAGCGCATGGTTGCCAGGCGAGGACTACCCTCTGACATCTTTTAAGTCAACTTAAGCAGTTTTTATTCAATGAGCAAACAATTAGCTCCATAAAAAATTTCTGTCATCAAATTTCATTTCATTCCTCCCAGGGCACCCCATTTTGGCGGCCTGTGGGAGTCATCCGTCAAAGGCGTCAAAGGGTTACTCAATCGAACCTTAATGAATGCTCGTCTCACATATGAAGAGTTAACCACTGTAAGCGACCTGGCAGCGCTTACACCAGGCCACTTCCTTATCGGAGATGCATAGCGTGCTTTGCCGGAAAATCCAGTCGTAGAGTTGGAGCATTCGGAACACTGGCGACGAGTAGGCGCAATTAAACAAAATCTTTGGCGCCGCTGGTCACAAGAATATATTAACGAGCTCCAGGTACGTAATAAATGGACCAAACCATCAACTAATATAGGCATAGGACAAATGGTTATCGTACATGATGACAACTTGCCCCCTGAATGCTGGATGTTGGGTCGTATTGAATCAGTCTTATCGGGCAAGAATTACCGAGTGCGGGTTGCTGACGTTCGTACTA
Source organism: Urophora cardui (assembly GCA_960531455.1). Lineage (NCBI taxonomy): Eukaryota > Metazoa > Arthropoda > Insecta > Diptera > Tephritidae > Urophora > Urophora cardui. Next base: position 19,391,141 of record OY482675.1, on the reverse strand, counting down.
GAAGACGAGTTATTCGCCGTCCCATACACAAGTTAGCTCTGTTGCCAGTGTCTTGAAAGTTGGCAAGCACTTCCAACGGAGCCGGGATGATGGATCAGGCATTCACGGCAATGAATACGAAACACTCCAGTTGTGTGTAACGTAACAGTCTTTTTACTTCAACTAACCCAAAAATTTGTTTGATGTTAAGCAAAAGCTGAGCAGTGCTCAAATGAACCAGAATTTCATCGAAAAACCAAAGAGCTTATATGGATAAGAGGGTGCAGTCTGCTGAAACTCCACACTAGATGTCACATTACGCGCGAGATGGGGCCCGCAAAAATTTTCACTCATTTGTTTTTAAATGAGTAAAAATTTTCGCGTCTGATTGTAACGTAACAGACCGCGATTTTGGCCATATGTATGTATGTATATAGCTTCATGAATTTTAATACAGAATAGAATAAAACAGTTGTAGTTGGACCGCAGAAACTACAGCCGCATAATTTATTTGAAGGTGACATTTTCGGTGGCTATATTTGTTCTAGGTTTTTCACTCCCGCTATTCTTAACCTTACACTCATCATCAGCTACCTTCAAGATAGAACGGAGAAGGTTAAATCAGATAAATCAATTTCCCTACCTAGAATTGTACATAGTGGTCTGTGCTTCGTCCATTGTTATTTAGTCTCTTCGTCAATGATATATTTTCTGTTTGTAAGTATGTGAATGTCCACGCTTATGCTGATGATATAAAATTGTACTTGTCAAATCGTATTGGTCTCGTTGAAGATTTAGGTTATAAAGTGAACAGTGACTTGTCTGCTATATCTATCTGGGCTTGTGAAAATACTCTATGTTTAAACGCGTCGAAGTCGCATGTGTGGCCCATTTGTAATAGCATTGTTTGTGTTAATGATATTCCTCAGTTTAAGATTGGGTCCATTTGCCTCAGCTTTACAAATAAAATTCGTAATTTAGGCTTTATTATTAACTCCAAGCTTACCTGTGAGGACCACATAAATAAGATAGTGGGTTATGTGTAGTATTTACGCCTTTGGATACTAGACGAAAATTGGTACTACAACTTATAGTGCCAATTATTGTCTATTCTGAGGTAGTGTATAGTAAATTGGACTCAATATCTCTCCGCAAAATCGATGTTGCCTTTAATGATGCTACGCGCTATGTGCATGATGTTGGTAGATATGATCATATTTCTGCATGGTGAACCAAGATCCTAGGTTGTAGCATTGAAAGTTATTTGTCTGCTACAAATTGTATATTTATGTACAAACTTTGTATGCTTAAATCGCCTGCATATCTTTATGAGAGGCTGTGAGGTCACGGAGACATAATAGTTTTAACGTAACGAAGTTTAATTACCTATCATCATCAAGACTTTTTTCATTAACGCAGTAAGGGTCTGGATTTCATTACCTGAGATCATAAAGGCTGGACTAAGCAGATCGAACTATAAGTCGCATATTTACAATTATTTTAAAACCAACTGATCATAAGGATTATGGGCATAAGAAACCTTTCTTTCTTTTTCATTTAGCTTTCTCCAAATTTGATGTTCTTGCCTGTTACTATTGATTATATTCAAGCTATAGTCTAAATCCAACTCTTTCAATAATCTTTGAGTTAGAGTTATTTATTTAATTAATCAATATTTTTTTTTCTTTTTATATTTAATTAGTGGTTACATCTTTGTAGAATTAAGATATATGATTTCCATCCTGTATTTATGAACGAAGAAATAGTACTAAAAGACAAGAGTCTTACTTTGTACTACTAATAATAACTAAAGAAATAAATAGAATGGTGGGCTATTTTTGCCGATTCCTTCTTCGAGAAGAGCAAAATGTAGCAAAACGACGAATAATATGAACTCTTAAACAGCCTTAACATACATAAACATAACAAGTAAGGAAGCCTAAGGAATCTAACATTAGATACTCAGCTGTATGCTTTCATTGTTTGTTTGCGTTTGATGGAAACACGGTGTACTTTATATAAAGCGAGTGCTGCATAAAGTGGGCGTAGCCACGTCCATTTTCAAAATTTTTATCAGCCATCCAACTAAGCATATGAATATTATTCTTTGTGCAAAATTTCATTCCTTTATGACTTCTAGTTACAAAGATATCCCGTTACAAATTCCTAAAGGGTGTTCCAGAAATATCTTTGTTAAAAAGTAGGCGTGGTCATAAACCGATTTCAATAAATTTCTGCGTGTCTATTAACACAAGTTATAAAAGTGTATAAATGTATAAGTGTTTCGTCATAATATCTCAATTATTTGTCGAGTTATAGGCTAAGAAATCTCGTATATACTTTGTCTAAAAAGAGGCGGCGCCACGCCCATTTTCCAAAATTTTTCTATTTTTTGTTTCCGGTCTATTGTGGAACTCATGCCACAAAATGACAATGAATTATCTTTATATTTGACAAAGATATCGCTTAAAATGTTTTTATTAGGTCACTTTATAATACACATACATAAAAGTGGGCGTGGCCGTCAACCGATTTTCACGCGTACCAAATTCATCGATATATCTTCAATGGTTTCTGAGTTATGGCTTATAAAACTTTCAATGTTTGACCCTTAATAAGTGGGCGTGGCACCGCCCATTTTCCAAAATTTCATCAAATTTCTTCCTAGGGGCCTGAGCTCAACACGTGTGTAAAATTTCATCGCTCCAGCTATATTAGTGACTGAGATACCAAATTTCCGATTTTTTCTATATAGGAAAAGTTGGCGTGGTCATGGTCCAATTTCGCCCGTTTTCAATACCAATCGTTCCAGTCTCGATACCAACTTGCATTTCAAATTTCATCAAAATATCTAAATTTTTGCGCGAGTTAGAGTGTTTACAGACGGACGGACGGACATGGCTCAATCGATTTCTCTTTTCACCTTGATCATTTTGATATATATAAGTCTATATCTATCTCGATTATTTCATTCTGTTACAATCCACCGTTATGTGATTAAAACTATAATACTCTGTGTACTAGTACAGCTGAGTATAATAAACAAATTAAGTTAAATAACACAGGCCGACAAGACATTTGACCATAAACCAGACCATACTTTCCTCAAGGTCTTCGATGCGCTGAATTCAAATCTGGACGCAGAATTGCTCTATCACGTCAGGATTTTGAGATATCCTAACCTAAATGTGCAAAAAACACCATTTTTGCCTATTTTTGAGGTTATATATAAACGAAAGATTTAAAAAAAAAAAAAGCACACATAGCATCTTAAAGAAGAAGTCTTTATCTTACGAATGGTGTTGAGTTTGCTCAAATATCTTTTGTTTTCGTTAAGATAGAGCAATTTAAAGTTTATATGAATTAACGTAGGCATGATGCAGTAGAACACATACCTCTTACGGTAAGTCTGCAAATTTCAGTTGCAATTCAATTTCAATTCTAAGATAATCGATGAATTTGCGGAAATCACTCGCCCACCAGCCCCAGGCACAAAAACGTCGTCTGGTGTAATCCATCGCATTGAGACGAAGGGGCACCCGGTTTTCGCTCGCCCTAGAAGACTATCACCGGAAAAACTTACAGCTGCAAAAAAAGAATTTGAAACTCTAATAAAACTAGGTATCTGCCGCCCATCGAATAGTAGTTGGTCCAGCCCCTTACATATGGTACATAAGGCGGATGGATCCTGGCGACCATGCGGTTCCCGACAGATATCCTCTGCCTTACCTTAGCGATTTTTCTACCATTCTTACAGGAAACACGATATTTTCCCATTCCCAAAACATCTATCTGTACACCCTTTGGCCTTTACGAGTATACACATATGACATTGTTATGTAACCGTGTGATTTGGTTCTTGGCGAAGCGACTTGTTGGCACGCTAGCTGGCCCTGGCTTAGCTCGTCAGTGGGGTGGTACAGCTGCGCTTGCCGCCGGTTGCATAAACAAAAAAGGGTTCATCGTACCAAAGAAGTTTGTGAATAAAGAAATAGAGCGAAGCTGCGGAAGTGACGTAAAAGCGGAAAATGAAAGCCTGTCCTGTCAGGTGGAGTCTGCCCTCCCGCTTCGACGATTAGAATGCGAAACCGTGGGCGCTGTGCTGACTCCTAGATACCTTACAGCGCCCCCAAATGCTGACTTAGGTTCGTCAGTAAACTGTATGTTAGGTCATCGTAAGTTGTGTCACCCTGTCGTTACTCCCATTTCCCCTCTATTGCCCAAGAACAACACCCACACCAAATGGTTAGATTCTAGCCATCCATTGTCAACTAAATAAAGACCTCAGCTCTTCGAATTCATTACAAATGTTTAATCCAATTTCTTATTAGTTTAACAAAGCTGAAACTTATGATTAACTTAAATAGGAATTAATGAAATCAAAATATATGTTTTTGTTATGTGTAATGTTTATCCAACATTTAATACGGAGAAAGTTCTGAGGGAAAGGATAAAAAAAAAACAAAAGGAACTTCCACTACCCTCACTAGGCTGATTCACACATATCTGGATATCTCAGTCGTACCCGCATAAGGAATAGCACAGATACATACGTATGTTATAAACACCCTGCAAAAAATGCGATTAATCCGAGACGTGTCCGGGATCAATCGCAAGGGAGCATGCGACTAATACAATTTTACATCCCTTTATATGGAGTGAATTGATCGCATTTGTTCGAGCATGTCCTATGAAGAGACCCGAACGGGTACGAATGTAGATCAATCGCTTTCATCCCCAACGGGTACATATGTAGATCAATCGCTTCGAACGGGTACAAATGTAGATTTTTCCAAGTTGTTCGCCAAGGCAATTTTTAATAACAATCTTTAACAAGTAAGGAAGCCTAAGTTCGAGTGGAATCGAACATTAGATACTCAGCTGTATGCTTTCATTGTTTGTTTGCGTCTGATAGAATCACGGTGTATTTTATATAAAGCGAGTGCTGCATAAAGTGGGCGTAGCCACGCCCATTTTCAACATTTGGTGGTCATAAACCGATTTGAATAAATATTTGCATGTCTATTAACACAAGTTATAAAAGTGTATAAACCAAGCTTCTTTATAATATCTCAATTATTTGCCGAGTTATAGGCTAAGAAATCTCGTATATTCCTTTATCTAAAAAGAGGCGGTGCCACGCCCATTTTCCAAAATTTTTATACTTTTTGTTTCCGGTCTATTGTGGAACTCATGCCACAAAATTTCAATGAATTACCTTTATATTTGACAAAGATATCGCTTAAAATGTTTTAATTAGGCCACTTTATAATACCCATATATAAAAGTGGGCGTGGTCGTCAACCGATTTCGCTAAAATTTTGAACATGTATTACCACAAGTAATAAAAGTGTACGCACCAAATTTAGTCATTATATATCAATTGTTTGTCGAGCTATGGGCTCAGAAATCTAGTATATTCCTGCTTCTAAAAAGAGGCGGTGCCACGCCCATTTTCCAAAATTTTTGTGTTTTTCGTTTTATGTCCATAGTTTGACTCCTGCCATAACATTTCAATGATATATCTTTATATTTGACAGAGATATAGCTTAAAATTTTTTTATTGGGCCACTTTATAATACCCATATATAAAAGTGGGCGTGGTCGTCGACCGATTTTGGCAATTTTTAGCCCAAACATTTGCCTAAGTAAGTATATTACGCACACCAAATTTCATCGATATATCTTCAACGGTTTCTGAGTTATGACTCATAAAACTTTCAATGTTTGCCTCTTAATAAGTGGGCGTGGCACCGCCCATTTTTCAAAGTTTTTCTGTTTTCTGTTTTATGTCCATAGTTGGACTCATGCGACAAAATTTCAGTGATATATCTTTATATTTGACAGAGATATCGCTTAAAATGTTTTTATTAGGTCACTTTATAATATACATATATAAAAGTGGGCGTGGCCGTCAACCGATTTTAACTATTTTCCGTCCAAATGTTTGGCTGAGTAAGTAAATCACGCATAGCAAATTTCATCGATATATCTTCAATGGTTTCTGAGTTATGACATATAAAACTTTCCATGTTTGACCCTTAATAAGTGGGCGTGGCACCGCCCATTTTCCAAAATTTCATCAAATTTCTTCATAGGGGCCTGAGCTCAATACGTGGGTAAAATTTCATCGCTCCAGCTATATTAGTGACTGAGATACCAAATTTCCGATTTTTTCTATATAGGAAAAGTGGGCGTGGTCATGGTCCGATTTCGCCTATTTTCAATACCAACCGTCCCAGTCTCGATACCAACTTGCATTTCAAATTTCATCAAAATATCTCAATTTTTGCGCGAGTTAGAGTGTTTACAGACGGACGGACGGACAGACGGACGGACGGACGGACGGACGGACGGACGGACATGGCTCAATCGATTTCTCTTTTCACCCTGATCATTTTGATATATATAAGTCTATATCTATCTCGATTATTTCATTCTGTTACAATCCACCGTTATGTGATTAAAACTATAATACTCTGTGTACTAGTACAGCTGAGTATAAAAAATAGTAAATGTTCAAGCATATATAAATAAAGATTATATAATGTTTTACTTTTGAAAAAAAAAATCTCAATAAATAAATAAAAAAAAATTGTAAGTATGCATTATATGAGCGTATTGCAAAGGATTTTTTCATAGAATATTTTAGGCAACATTTTTTTAAATTATTATTCATCATTGTTATTAAAAGAAAGGGTATTCAATTCGTTTTACCGGTTCTACAATTTTTTAAATACATTGCATATTTTTGTAAAATTTCTATATTTAAGGAATCTAGATTTGTACCCGTTCGGAATGAAAGCGATTAATCTACATTTATACCCGTTCGGGATGAAAGAGATTAATCTACATTTATACCCGTTCGGAATGAAGGCGATTAATCTACATTTATACCCGTTAGGGAACAATTGGTCTACAAATAGTCTACATTTATACCCGTACGGGAACAATCGGGGACTAATTGTGGACCGATTGTTCTCGAAAGAGATCAATCCGGGACAAATATCTTTCGGTATTAATCGCACATTTTTTTGCAGGGTAGCTATTTATTAAGTGAAAAGCCACTTACCTTGGTTACTCCAGCGACGTTGGTACCAGCTCGCTACAGCACCTGTATTGAAGGGTATCTACAGATACGAGTACATATCCACATACATACACTGCCCAGTTGATGTAGGTCAGTTTTGCTCAAAAGTGGGTCAACGATAGTAGAAAAGAGGGAGCGAGAAATAATGAGACATAAGTGAGAGAGCGAGAGCGAGATAGAGATAATATGGAGATAGTGGATTATTTAGGAAACCGAAACAGAAAACTACAACGATATGGAACTCGGAACAATTTTTAGTAGCTGTTGAACTTTGGCGCGAGCACCTGTCGATGATAAATGGACCTCCCCCGGAAAATTACATTTAATTAAATAAAATTAATAAAAAGAGGAAATAAGCAAATTCTAAGGTTAGAAAGAAAGAATATAAACCGAAAGAATAAGTAAGCAGAATTCAATTAAAAAAGATGAATATGTATAAACCTAGGGCATAGAAAAGAGAAGGAAAACTAGGAGGGAAGTAAGAAGAGGACATTACTAGGAACGGGAAAAAGATCAAAATAAATGTTTACTTAGTAATAATAACTAAATTCAGTGGGTACGCAAAAAAATTTCATGAAAATAACCTACGCTTAATTTAACTAAAGAAATATAAAAAAAAACCATGTGTAAATCATAAAGGCAAAAGGAAAATGGCAACAAAAAAAAAAAGCAAACGAAAAAACCCAGGAACGAGATAAACGTAGGAACAGTGATTTCTCCTTCGCTGTGTCGGCGTCGGCGCAGTGGTCGTAGCGTATGTATGTGTTCCAGCACTGCTCAATGTTTTCCACCGCGTCACCTACTATGGTGAGTGTTGGTCTCTATGCCTTGCTAGTTCCACTCCTATTTCGGCCCGCTTCTCTCAGTGTCCATCTTGTCCCAAAAATGTCTATCGTTGTAGGTATTTTCGTGGTGTTTTGTGGTCATCACCCTTTGGCTTGACAGATTATTCTCCTCTTTCGTCTTTTGCCTATTTTCCGTGTGTGTCTGTATATATGTTGAATATGTATGCCAACTTATACATCCAAAAATTCAAAGGAGTGGGAGAATTTGGTGTCCGCCTCGAAGAATTCTGAGGGGAGTAAGGTTCCTCAGGGGAAGTGCCTAGGGGATATACATAAAAAATTGGTTATTTGTTGCCACTAAAATTAATACATATACATATCGGTTCCTTCAAACAATACTGCACTAAGACGACTTAGTACGTTTTCCCATTTTTAGCGCTTTCAAGTATTACGTGTCTCAATTTGGATGCTGTAAAATTTTGGTATCAGTCGGGAAACCCAATCAAAAGTTATCAACAAAAGTGTACATCTAGCACAACTCGCGATTATTACAGAATAAAAACATTGAAAACTTGCCATGAAAAACAACGTAGCAAGTTTTTATTCCCTTTTATGGCCCTATATAAAGCGTACCCTAACTTAGATGGTATCGAGTTTTGGTATTGACCCTTCAATCCACATAGAAGCTACAAGTGAAGATCTACTTAGTATACAACTGAAATTCATATCGAATTTAAACTTTGAGAGCTTCTACTGCAATGCACCATTTTCAGACTTAGTACATTATTGCTTGGAAGCGTTGATATGTATGTGTACTTGTACATGTGCGTGTGCAAAAATCCTAGGCTATGAACAAGAACGAAGGTCTTTTTTTTTCTTGATTTAAATTTAATTTTACTAACTTATTTTTATGAAGAAAAATTGAAAAAATTTTTTTGGTAGAAGTTATGGATCCATTTCGGAGACCACCAAATCCCCTCATAAGACTTCTTCAAGCGGCCTCAACCGAGAATCGAACTTAAGTCGTTCGATTGGTAGTCACAGGTGTAACCCATTGAGCTACCACCGCCATCAGCTTTGTTTCGCTTAAATTTAAATTTTCCCTCCATTACAATCCACATACCAACAACAGTAGCTTAACCGAATCTCTGACACTCTGCCTTTGCTACCTAGTAGGTTAGGTTAGGTTGAGGTGGCTGTCTCCGCAATTCATGAAAGTGGGGACACACTTAGGCCGAGGTGGCCCATTGTGATACCACACGGGAGCCCTAGCTTCCTTATCCCTGTTTACAAACCTTTCCGGAAAAATTAGATTCAAAAGTATGATAAGATTAGATGCCCGTGAAGCTAAACCAGCGCGTTTGTTTCATGAAGCGCAGAAAATCTAGTGTCCTCTGCAATGCAGTTGCCCCGAACGTTGCTATGGCCTGGAACCCAAATGACGTTCAGGTCGCACCTTTCGGCTAGTTTGTTCAAAGACTCCCTACATTTCATTGCAACTATAGATGTAGCATTGTTACTCTGTAAGGATTTTATGGCAGCTTGGCTGTCAGAGAAGATTTTGATAGAATTTATGTCTGGCAGATCTGTCAGGCGACGAGCTGCTTCCCATATGGCTATGAGCTCAGCCTGATAGACGCTGCAGTGATCAGGTAGGCGCAAACTTACTTTCAGATGAAGCTTTTCGCAGAAAAACCCACTTCCAACTCTATTGTTCAATTTAGAGCCGTCCGTGTAAAGGTGCAGTGTATTAGGGTCGGGATCCCCCAAGTTCTTCCACTCGCTCCTCTCCGGGATTCTTGTGGAGAATTTGTTATCCCAACAGAAGGCTGGTATTGCATAGTCCAGCTTTAGAAAATTGGCAGGGACGTTACTAAGAATTTGAGCGTGCCCGAATCTGGTGTCCCTCCAGGGTTCGGTTGCATTGAGCCTTGCCGCGTTGCAGCTGGCAATGAGTTTCCCCTGTATATCCGTGGGGAGAAGAAATAGGATGGTTTCGAGAGCTTTAGTTGGGGTGGAGGGAAGGGCTCCGCTAATAAGCATGGAAGCCATTCGCTGCACTCTAGTTAATTTGCTCTTATTGGTTTCGAGTTCCAGTGCTGGCCACCATATGGTGACTGCATAGAAGAGAATAGGTCGCACTACCGCTGTGTACAGCCAATGGACGATTTGGGGGTTAAGTCCCCATCTCTTGCCTATCGCTGATTTACATGCGTAAAGTGCTAACATGGCTTTTTGGGATCGTACTACCTAGTATGTTGGTGCGATTGTGTGTTTGGTTTGTACAAAGTTCCAAAGCTATTAACAAGCAAAGCTTTTGTACAGGCAATGCTTGTTATTGTTTTCAGACTTTTGTCCCTCGGCAGGCTCTCCGATATACATATTTACGTTTGTATTTATATGGCCGTTTTAATTCTAATAATTACACTGGTCGACAAAATTTCAACAAATTTTTGTTACAGAAATAAAATTCTACTTTTCTAAAGGATTTCGGTGCGCTGAATCCCAATCTGAAGTCAGATTTTCTGTAATACGTACAGTTTTTTCTGTAACAAAAACTTGTCGACCAGTGTTATTTTATGTGAATTTAAATGAGCTATTGGCTGACGGCGGTGGTAGCTCAATGGGATAGACCTGTGACTACCAATCGAACGACTTAAGTTCGATTCTCGGTTGAGGCCGCTTGAAGAAGTCTGATGAGGGGATGTGGTGGTCTCCGAAATGGATCCATAACTTCTACCAAAAAAATTTTGTCAATTTTTCTTCATTAAAAAATGGCCAATAGCTCATTTAAATTCACATAAAGTAATTATTAGAATTAAAACGGCCATATAAATACAAACGTAAATATGTATATCGGAGAGCCTGCCGAGGGACAAAAGTCTGAAAACAATAACAAGCATTGCCTGTACTAAAGCTTTGCTTGTTAATAGCTTTGGAACTTTGTACAAACCAAACACACAATCGCACCAACATACTAGGTAGCAAAGGCAGAGTGTCATTAAGCTACTGTTGTTGGTATGTGGATTGTAATGGAGGGAAAATTGAAATTTAAGCGAAACAAAGCTGACGGCGGTGGTAGCTCAATGGGATAGACCTGTGACTACCAATCGAACGACTTAAGTTCGATTCTCGGTTGAGGCCGCTTGAAGAAGTCTGATGAGGGGATGTGGTGGTCTCCGAAATGGATCCATAACTTCTATATAGCTCATTTAAATTCACATAAAATAATTATTAGAATTAAAACGGCCATATAAATACACACATAAATATTTTTATCTTCATTTACTAGTTTGCTCTTAGTCCTTTTAATTTTAAAAATTTACTTTAATTAATTTCCCTCATACATTTATTATGACCTATGTACATTATTTCACTTTTCTAATTTTATCTTAAGACATAAAAAAGAGTTCTACTTTGATTAACGTTTAATTAAGTTCAGTTTATTTACTTTACTATCTTTAATTAGTTTGTTTTTTTTTTTTGTTAGACTTAAAATTTCTTTTCAGCTATCCACACAACGTCATATTTATACATACATATATATGTAGTTTAAATATTTACATACTTTTCTTTCCTTACCTTCTCCGCGGCACTTTTCCCCCTTTTTTTTTGGTAACCGAACTGCGATCCCGGTAAAACGGCAATATCTTCCGGTCGGGCAACGGCACTTTCACTGTGAGGATTTTAACTCCTTCTTTTTTCTTATTTTTGCATATTAAGTTTTATTTTAACTTGTTTTTTAATACCTCACAACCACGGCACACCTTCGCGCTTCGAGACGTACTTTTGGTTTGATCGTTGCCAATTTGATCATCGTGTCCCGATGCAATTTTCTTTTTGGCGACACGACGTCCACTCTCACTCTAACGTTACATGCCACACCTACACAAACATTCTCTAACAGGGATACGCACGCATACATACACGTAACACACGAACAGAGAAATACCCTTTCACTCAAGTTGTGCAACATGTGTAGATACATGTATGGGTGATCTTTCGCAGCAAGTTATGCAACCTAAAAGCTCGCGTTACATTACTTGGCCTTAGAAACGCGGCCCAAACGTTTCAACGTTTAATTCACGAGGTTATTAGAGGTTTGGACTTTGTTTTTGCGTATTTAGATGATGTGGTGATCGCCTCTCGAAACTTCGAAAGCCACTGCAAACATTTACGATTGGTTTTTCAACGTCTTCGCGACAACAACTTGACCATCAACACGTCTAAATCGATTTTTGGCGTAACCGAACTAGAGTTTCTTGGGCATACTATAACCAAGCACGGCATCCGCCCACTGCAGAAACACGTCGACGCATTGCTTAACTTCCCAAAACCGCAAACGGTTCAACAGCTGAAAAAGTTTTTAGCCATGCTCAATTTTTATAGACGCTTTCTCAAAAATGCAATTAAGATACAAGGGCCGCTATATGAAATGGCAAAATCAAATAAAAAAAATGATAAGACATTACTAAGGTGGACTAATTAGACCGAAGAGTGTTTTGAAAAAAGTAAACGACAACTAGCCGATGCGACATTGCTAGCCCACCCCTTACCTGATACCGAACTGTCGCTGTGGGTTGATGCTTCGAATTACGCTGCGGGGGCTGCGCTGAATCAACTTGTTGGAAACGAAGTACAACCGCTCGGTTTCTTTTCGCTGAAATTCTCTCCCGCTGAAACTCGCTATAGTAATTACGATAGAGAACTTACGGCTGTTTTTCTGGCGGTGAAGCATTCTCGCTATATGCTGGAAGGGAGGCAATGTCATATTTACACTGACCATAGGCCACTGACATTCGCCTTCCGTCAAAAATCGTCCCAAGTATCAGATCGCCAGGCAAGACAGCTCGATTACATAGGACCAATAAATACCGATTTACGTTATATCGAGGAAAAGAAATTTCTTCAAGAAGGTAGCAAAGATAATTCACTTCTCTTAAGACCATATCCTTTATTATCCAGCCCTAAGTCAGTTATGTGAGATTTCTCAAACAATCGAGTACGGCCATTTATTACGAAGCGCTTTCGATCGAACGTATTGCATGCAACTCATGACTTATCACACCCCGGACCTAAAGCTACGGCCCGATTGATGTGTGAACGTTATGTTTGGCCGGGCATCCAACGCGAGAGTAGAAGATTTGCCCAAAATTGCCTGGCCTGTCAGCGCAATAAAATCCAACGTCACAGCGTTACACCACTATTAAGACGAGAAACCCCATCACAGCGATTCTCTCACATAAACATGGATATTATCGGCCCATTCCCGACTTCAGGTGGTCATCGCTACTGCCTTACGATTGTCGATCGTTTCACACGATGGCCAGAGGCTATACCAATGGCAGACAAAACAGCTGAAACCGTGGCTAATGCAGCAGTTCGAGAACTCAGGTTTTCGCCAACTCATGAAAACTCTAGGAATCAAACACCTACGAACTACACTATATCATCCACAAACGAATGGATTGGTGGAGAGATGGCATCGCACGTTGAAATCCGCTATTTTATGCCACAGTGCGCAAAATTGGACAAAGTTCTTACCCATTATACTTTTAGGTATGCGTTGCACGTATAAAGAAGACATTAAAGCAACCCCTAGCGAATTAGTATATGGCACTTAACTACGATTGCCGGGAGAATTTTTCACAAATAACGAAACCGACCAAACGCACGCAGAGTGTTTGCTAAAACTTCGTAAGGCTATGAGAGAGTTGAGACCAACAGAGATGGCTTGGCATTCGCAAAAGAAAGTTTTTGTGCATCCGAACCTGAAAAGTTGTACGCATGTTTTTGTAAAATATGGTCAGATTAGAGCATCACTATCCTCGCCATATAAAAGCCCGTTCGGAGTTGCAAAGCGATACGATAAATACTTTGAAATCAAAATGAGCGGCCGAATCGCTAAAATTTCAATCGATCAGTTGAAGCCTGCTTTTTTACCTTCGCCAAACGAAGTTTCTGGAGGGGGATAGTGTGGCAGCACACCAAAACGTAATATTAGCCTGTTAAGTTTTGTAATTTAGTTTTAAGTTTATAAAATCTTGCAACACAGATCTTCGGAGTAAATAGAGAATGTACGTACATAATATACTCTCAGTAGCGCTCACTGGAATATAAGCCGTTAAGTAAAGAAACTATTTATGTGCTTTTGAGTAAGCTTATGTACCTGCTTATGTACTTACCTGCTGAGAAAAAATAAAGACTATTCGAGAAATTTACTTCAACCACGTGGGTCTTCTACATATATATATATATTTTCATAAAATTTGGTATGCAGGGAGCTACGGAGGTGAACTCTCGAAAAATATAATTTTTTTTACTAACTTTTATCCCGGGTCCCGAGATATGGGTCAAAACGTGGACCCGGATAACCCTCGAATGTCTCTGAGTGATATGGGCATAAAATGAAAGGTATTGATGAGGACTTCAACATAGAACTCTTTTAATTGTGAAGCCTAGGCCGGGTCCCGAGATATGGGTCAAAACGTGGCCCCGGATGAGCCTCGAATGTCTCTGAGCTATATGGGTATCAAATGAAAGGTATTTATGAGGACTTCAACATAGAGTTTTTTTTAATTGTGATGCCTAGGCCGGGTCACGAGATATCGCTGAAAACGTGGACCCGGATGAGCCTCGAATGTCTCTGAGCGATATGGTTATCAAATGAAAGGTCTTGATGAGGGCTTCAACATAGAACGCTTTTAATTATGGTGCCTAGGCCGTGACCCTCGTGAGCGATATGGGTATCAAATGAAAGGTCTTGATGGTGACTTTAACATAGAACTCTTTTAATTGCGATGCCTAGGCCGGGTCACGAGATATCGATCAAAACGTGGACCAGGATGAGCCTCGAATGTCTCTGAGCTATATGGGTATCAAATGAAAGGTATTGATGAGGACTTCAACATAGAACTCTTTTAAGTGTGAAGCCTAGGCCGGGTCCGAGATATCGGTCAAAACGTGGACCCGGATGAGCCTCGAATGTCTCTGAGCGATATGGGTATCAAATGAAAGGTCTTGATGAGGACTTCAACATAGAACTCTTTTAATTGCGATGCCTAGGCCGGGTCACGAGATGACGGTCAAAACGTGGACCTGGATGAGCCTCGAATGTCTCTGAGCTATATGGGTATCAAATGAAAGGTATTGATGAGTACTTCAACATAGAACTCTTTTAATTGTGATGCCTAGGCCGTGACCCTCGAATGTCTCTGAGCGATATGGGTATCAAATAAAAGTTCTTGATGAGGACTCCAACATAGAACACTTTTAATTGTGATGCCTAGGCCGGGTCCCGAGATATGGGTCAAAACATGGTCCCGGATGACCCTCGAATGTCTCTGAGCGATATGGTTATCAAATGAAAGGTCTTGATGAGGACTTCAACATAGAACTCCTTTAATTGTGGTGCCTACGCCGGGTCCCGAGATATGGGTCGAAACGTGGACCCCGATGACCCTCGAATGTCTCTGAGCGATATGGTTATCAAATGAAAGGTCTTGATGAGGGCTTCAACATAGAACGCTTTTAATTGTGGTGCCTAGGCCGTGACCCTCGCATGTCTGTGAGCGATATGGGTATCAAATGAAAGGTCTTGATGGTGATGCGATGGATTGCGATGCCTAAGCCGGGTCACGAGATATCGGTCAAAACGTGGACCCGGATAAGCCTCGTATGTCTCTGAGCTATATGGGTATCAAATGAAAGGTATTGATGACGACTTCAACATAGAACTCTTTTAATTGTGATGCTTAGGCCGGGTCACGACAACATAGAACGCTTTTAATTGTGGTGCCTAGGCAGGGTCCCGAGATATGGGCCAAAACGTGGACCCGGATGACCCTCGAATGTCTCTGAGCGATATGGTTATCAAATGAAAGGTCTTGATGAGGGCTTCAACATAGAACGCTTTTAATTATGGTGCCTAGGCCGTGACCCTCGTGAGCGATATGGGTATCAAATGAAAGGTCTTGATGGTGACTTTAACATAGAACTCTTTTAATTGCGATGCCTAGGCCGGGTCACGAGATATCGATCAAAACGTGGACCAGGATGAGCCTCGAATGTCTCTGAGCTATATGGGTATCAAATGAAAGGTATTTATGAGGACTTCAACATAGAGTTTTTTTAATTGTGATGCCTAGGCCGGGTCACGAGATATCGCTGAAAACGTGGACCCGGATGAGCCTCGAATGTCTCTGAGCGATATGGTTATCAAATGAAAGGTCTTGATGAGGGCTTCAACATAGAACGCTTTTAATTATGGTGCCTAGGCCGTGACCCTCGTGAGCGATATGGGTATCAAATGAAAGGTCTTGATGGTGACTTTAACATAGAACTCTTTTAATTGTGATGCCTAGGCCGTGACCCTCGCATGTCTGTGAGCGATATGGGTATCAAATGAAAGGTCTTGATGGTGACTTTAACATAGAACTCTTTTAATTGCGATGCCTAGGCCGGGTCCCCAGATATGGGTCAAAACGTGGACCCGGATGAGCCTGGAATGTCTCTGAGCGATATGGGTATCAAATGAAAGGTCTTGATGAGGACTTCAACATAGAACTCTTTTAATGCGATGCCTTGGCCGGGTCCCCAGATATGGATCAAAACGTGGATCCGGTTGCCCCTCGAATGTCTCTGAGCGAGATTGATATCAAATGAAAGGTCTTGATGGTGACTTTAACATAGAACTCTTTTAATTGCGATGCCTAGGCCGGGTCCCCAGATATGGGTCAAAACGTGGACCCGGATGAGCCTCGAATGTCTCTGAGCGATATGGGTATCAAATGAAAGGTCTTGATGAGGGCTTCAACATAGAACGCTTTTAATTATGGTGCCTAGGCCGTGACCCTCGTGAGCGATATGGGTATCAAATGAAAGGTCTTGATGGCGACTTTAACATAGAACTCTTTTAATTGTGATGCCTAGGCCGTGACCCTCGCATGTCTCTGAGCGATATGGTTATCAAATGAAAGGTCTTGATGAGGGCTTCAACATAGAACGCTTTTAATTATGGTGCCTAGGCCGTGACCCTCGTGAGCGATATGGGTATCAAATGAAAGGTCTTGATGGTGACTTTAACATAGAACTCTTTTAATTGTGATGCCTAGGCCGTGACCCTCGCATGTCTGTGAGCGATATGGGTATCAAATGAAAGGTCTTGATGGTGACTTCAACATAGAACTCTTTTAATTGCGATGCCTAGGCCGGGTCCCCAGATATGGGTCAAAACGTCGACCCGGATGAGCCTCGAATGTCTCTGAGCGATATGGTTATCAAATGAAAGGTCTTGATGAGGGCTTCAACATAGAACGCTTTTAATTATGGTGCCTAGGCCGTGACCCTCGTGAGCGATATGGGTATCAAATGAAAGGTCTTGATGAGGACTTTAACATAGAACTGTTTTAATTGTGGTGCCTAGGCCGGGTTCCCAAATATGGGTCAAAACATGGATCCGGTTGACCCTCGAAATTTTCTGAGCGATATTGATATGAATGAAAAGTCTTGATGGGGACATCAACTTACAGCTCTTTTAATTGCGATGTCTAGGCCGGGTCTCCAGATATGGGTCTAAACGTGGGCCCGGTTGAACCTCGAACGTTTCTGAGCGCTCTTGGTATCGAATGAAAGGTCTTGATGAGGATTTCGACATAGAACTATTTTAATGGTAATGTCTAGGCCGGGTCCTCGGATATGGGTCAAAACGTGGACCCGGGTGACCCTCGAATGTTTTTGAGCGATATTGGTATCAAATTAAAGGGTCTTAATGGTGACTTGAACATAGATGACTCCGAAAATTGGGAATCATGGCTTCAATATAGAGATCTCTTCGATGTAATGCTCAACCTGGTTCCCTAAGTAAAGGGAACATGAAAAGGAAAAAGAAAGTCGAATGGAATGGAATGGAAATGGGAAAGGGAGAAGGGAGAGGAAACCAATATAGAATGGGAGAGGGAAGGGGTGAGAGAGAGATTGGGAGAGGGGAAGGGAGAACGAATAGGAGGGTGAGAGAAAAGGAGGGGTTAGGGAGAGCGAGAGGGAAAGGAAAGGAAAAAGGGAAAGAAAAGGAAACGGAGATGAAAGATAAAGAGAAAGGAAAAAGAAAAGTAGAGGGAGAAGGACATGAAGAGGTAGAGGTATCACGGCCAAGCGAGTCGGATTTACTTTAGTTCTGGCTCTCACAAATGGCTTCAACAATTTTCATGAAATTTAGTATACAAGGGGTCTCGGGCGCAAACTTCTGAAAAGTTTAATTTTTCCACTAATTTTTTTAATTTTAACTTCTTATTTCGCTTGCGATGACCTGCGAAAAAATGGCAGCCCGAGATAAGCTCGGCCATCCAGGGACTCATCTTTATATTTGACAAAGATATCGCTTAAAATGTTTTTATTAGGCCACTTTATAGTTCCCATGTATAAAGTGGGCGTGGTCGTCAAACCGATTTCCTTAAAATTTTGAACATGTATAAGTAATAAAAGTGTACACACCAAGTTTCGTCATTATATATAAATTATTTGTCGAGTTATAGGCTAAGAAAACTCGTATATTCCTGCTTCTAAAAAGAGGCGGTGCCACGCCCATTTTCCAAAGTTTTTGTGTTTTTTGCTGTATGTCCATAGTCGGACTTCTGCCATAAAATTTCAATGACATATCTTTATATTTGACGGAGATATCGCTTAAAATGTCTTTATTAGGCTACTTTATAATACCCATATATAAAAGTGGGCGTGGTCGTCAACCGACTTTGACAATTTTTCGTCCAAACATTTGCTTAAGTAAGTAAATCACGCGTACCAAATTTCATCGATATATCTGCTACGGTTTCTGAGTTATGGCTTATACAACTTTTAATGTTTGGCCCTTAATAAGTGGGCGTTACACGGCTCATTTTTCTAAATTTCACCAAATTTCTTGATAAGGGCCTGAGCTCTACACGTGGGTAAAATTTTATCACCCCAGCTCTATTAGTAACTGAGATACCAAATTTCCGATTTTTACTTTATAGGAAAAGTGGGCGTGGTCATGGTCCGATTTCGCCCATTTTCAATACCATCCGTTCCCGTCTTGATAGCAACTTGCATTCGAAATTTCATCAAAATATTTCAATTTTCGCGCGAGTTATCGTGCGTACAGACGGACAGACGGACGGACGTGGCTCAATCGATTTCTCTTTTCACCCTGATCATTTTGATATATATAAGTCTATATCTATCTCGATTATTTCGTTCTGTTACAATCCACCGTTAGGAAATCAAAATTATAATACTCTGTGTACTAGTACAGCTGAGTATAAAAATAAACATAGGTTTGTTCACTAAATCTCTTATAACCTTGTCATTTTTCTATTGATTATAATCCGGAAAGTATTAAAATGTGTATTTCATCCTCTCAAAATGAAATGAAATAACATAAAAATGGAGACAGTAATGGCGGAGATGTTGGGAGATTAGTAATCCATATTAAAGTAATTTTTATTGCTACTTACTGAAAACATGACTCAGGTCCGTTCTTGTTGGAGTTTTACCGCTTTTTTCCTGTAACAATAAAGAAGGCAAAATTACTGCTTCTGGTTATTTTCATATTATGAATAAAACAATAGAACATTCAACTATGTAATACAGTTTTCAGACACAAAATTAATGGAGTACATTATATTTATAATTTAACAATAAATTTTTGTGTTTCACACACACTTAATTAACAAGGAGATGTCACCTTTCATAAAATAATTTTTTCTTGTCTTAAATAATTTTTGTTTGTTTGCAAGCAATGGAGTGCACTTTTTCTAGCGTATAGTGCAAATATGCAAGTTTTTCGGTCAGTGCTGGATAGCTAGAGAGGAGGAGTAGGTTGAAATTTAAAAAGAAAATTTTGAATAAATAATAAATTCATGCCAAAATTAGATGACGGTTGACACTGAAAACATCAAAATTAAAAAAAAAAACTAGTAAGAGCCAATTTAAAAAATTTACCAAAATTAAAATTAAATAAGAAAAGAAGCCTAAGTTCGAGTGGAATCGAACATTAGATACTCAGCTGTATGCTTTCATTGTTCGTTTGCGTTTGATGGAAACACGGTGTACTTTATATAACGCGAGTGCTGCATAAAGTGAGCGTAGCCACGCCCATTTTAAAAATTTTTATCAGTCATCCAATAAGCATATGAATATTACTCTTTGTGCAAAATTTCATTCCTCTATGACTTCTAGTTGCAAAGATGTCACGTTACAAATTCCCAAAGGATGTTTCAGAAATATCTTTGTTAAAAAGTAAGCGTGGTCATAAACCGATTTCAATAAATTTTTGCGTGTCTTTTAACACAAGTTTTAAAAGTGTATAAACCAAGTTTCGTCATAATATCTCAATTATTTGTCGAGTTATAGGCTAAGAAATCTCGTATATTCCTTCGTATAAAAACAGGGGGTGCCACGCCCATTTTCCAAAATTTTTCTATTGTTTGTTTCCGCTCTATTATGGAACTCATTCCACAAAATTTCAATGAATTATCTTTATATTTGACAGAGATATCGCTTAAAATGTTTTTATTAGCTCACTTTATAATACCCATATATAAAATTGGGCGTGGTCGTCAACCGATTTCGCTACAATTTTGAACATGTATTACCAAAAGTAATGAAAGTGTACATACCAAGTTTCGTCATTATATATAAATTATTTGTCGAGCTATGGGCTCAGAAATCTCGTATATTCCAGCTTCTAAAAAGGGGCGGAGCCAAGCCCATTTTCCAAAATTTTTGTGTTTTTTGTTTTATGGCGCAGTTGGACTCCTGCCATAAAATTTCAATGATATATCTTTATATTTGACAAAGATATCGCTTAAAATGTTTTTAATGGGCCCCTTTATATTTCCCAAATATAAAAGTGGGCGTGGTCGTCAACTGATTTTCGCAATTTTTCTGCCAAACATTTGCCTAAGTAAGTATATCATGCGTACCAAATTTCTTGGATATATCTTCAACGGTTTGTGAGTTATGACTCATAAAACTTTCAATATTTGCCCCTTAATAAGTGGGCGTGGCACCGCCCATTTTCCAAAACTTTTGTGATTTTTTGGTTTTATGCCCATATTTGGACTCATGCCACGAAATTTCAGTGATATATCTTTATATTTGGCAGAGATATCGCTTAAAATGTTTTTATTAGGTCACTTTATAGTTCCCATATATAAAAGTGGGCGTGGCCGTCAACCGATTGTAAGTAAATCACACATAACAAATTTCATCGACATATCTCGGTTTCTGAGTTATGGCTTATAAAACCTTCAATGTTTGCCCTTAATAAGTGGGCGTGGCACCGCCCATTTTCCAAAATTTCATCAAATTTCTTCATATGGGACTGAGCTCAACACGTTGGTGAAATTTCATCGCTCCAGCTATATTAGTAGCTGAGATATCAAGTTTCCGACTTTTTCTATATAGGAAAAGTGGGCGTGGTCATGGTTCGATTTCGCCCATTTTCAATACCAACCGTCCCAGTCTCGATACCAACTTGGATTCCAAATTTCATCAAAAATCTCAATTTTTACGCGAGTTGGACATGGCTCAATCGATTTCTCTTTTCACCCTGATCATTTTGATATATATAAGTCTACTAGCAAATACCCGTCACACTTCGCTGCGACAAATCACACTATGCCACTCCCTTGCCTATCGGTCTCCCCACCAGTCAGCATTTCCCGTTCCCCCTATCTCTCTCTCCCCGTCTCATGTTCCTTATCAACAACTTTCCATGGCCATCCAGTGCACATATCGGTGTACATGATGATTACTAATATATTTTGGATAACCGACTGGAAAATTGCAATGGAAAGAAATCTCTATTGATTGATACCTTTAATTTGATACCAATAATGGTCAAAAATATTTCGGGGGCTATTTAGGTCCATGTTTCGGCCTCAATCCCGGGAACCGATTGAGATATCCGTATAGTGTAAAATATATATGGCTACCCTGATCAGCACCTTTAATTTGATACCAATATTGCGAAAAAACATTTGGGGTCATCCGGGTCCACGTTTTGGTCTCTATCTAGAGAACCGACTGGAAAATTGGAATGGAATGAACTCCCTATTGAAGTTCTGATTGATACCTTTAATTTGACACCAATATTGCGAAAAAATATTTGGGGCCATCCGGGTCCACGTTGTGGTCTCTATTTTGAGCACCAACTGGAAAATTGGAATGGAATGAACTCTCTATTGAAGCTCTGATTGATACCTTTAATTTGATACCAATAATGGCCAAAAATATTTCGGGGGCTATTTAGGTCCATGTTTCGGCCTCAATCCCGGGAACCGATTGAGATATCCGTATAGTGTAAAATATATATGGATACCCTGATCAGCACCTTTAATTTGATACCAATATTACGAAAAAATATTTGGGGCCATCCGGGTCCACGTTTTGGTCTCTATCTGGAGAACCGACTGGAAAATTGGAACGGGATGAACTCTCTATTGAAGCTCTGATTGATATCTTTAATTTGATACCAATAATGCAGAAAAATATTTCGGAGGAATCTGGGTCCATATTTTGACCTATATTTCGGGAAGGGGTTGAAATACCAGAATTAAATGTGGTCATAATTTCAATCTAATACCAGGTGATCATTGTGTCAAAATTTGAATGTGATCGGCCCGGTAGTTTCGGCGTCCATAGGGAACAAACATACAAACAAACAAACAAACAAACTTACATCTTTATATATATAGAAGATATCTATCTCGATTATTTCATTCTGTTACAATCCACCGTTATGTGATTAAAACTATAATACTCTGTGTACTAGTACAGCTGAGTATAAAAATTAGTCCAATTAACATTGCGATGTCCTAGGAAAGGACTAGCCCCTCCATGCCTGTATAACAGCCACGGCAACTACCTTATTGCCACAAGCCACATCGGCGTTGCTAAGTGATAGAAGTAGCAAACAATATACAGTCAGTTAGATCCTTAAATCTACGAACTTTCGACAGCCTACTATTCCACTAGCGAGTATCAACAGGTATTTATCGATAGTTGCGTTACTTGTTTGGTTTATTTAACACTTAAATCGATTTGTGATAATCGCTAAATTGAATTAGCGTTACCACATCCTTCCTATGTACAAAATTATGTTTCATTACAAGCGGTGGCAGGGTTGGCAACTCGGAAAAGAAAAATTATGGTACCAAATTTTGAACAATATTATTGTACATTTCAAAATTACGCCTACGGCCTAATACTTTTATCGATATTGTACGCGTAGGATTGAGGATTGAAAAAGTCATGAAATTATTGTACGTGTACAATAATTATTGTACGGTTGCTGACACTGAGCGGTGGCTAAAAACGTGGCTAGGGGCAAAACCGAAATTTTGGTGGCTAAAAAAATACGGCGGTGGCTAAATCTAGCCACCAAATGGCTAAAACAGCAACGCTGGTAATTAATATAATTCAATTTATTGAAATCGCAGATTGATTTTCGTATGTTTTTGTGCGAATCTGTGGTTAACTTCTACCACTGTGATATCGATATTTCTGTTAATACTCATTAGGGCAAGTCCGTTCAGCCTATCTTCACCAGTTGAATTTCTTATCCAATCTTTTATTAACATTTTTGGCGTTACTTTTCTGTAATTAGCATGTTAATAACACAAATACCGTATAATAATTGTAGCGTTTGTTGAGCCGTAGGAAAGTGCAGGAACCGTAGGAATTTTACCACAAAAGAGCGAATATGAGTACAAAGAATGTGAATTGTGGTAAAATTCCTGCGGTTCTTGCACTTTCCTATAAATAATACTTCGTAAAAAGCGCTAAATTTCGAATTACCAATTTCGAAAAAATACTATTCTCATTGATTTTTTCCTGAAAAACAAATGTATTCTAATAAAACATCTCTTAGTTAAAGATGGTTTTATGGTCAGATCAATTTTATACAAGACGAATCTTTCGCGGGGGGGTTTTGTTCCCCCCCCCCCCCGTTACTACGCCACTGAGTGAAAAGTGACATTTGTTGAAATTGAAATTTATATTTTGTATAAAGATTTTTTTATTGGCCAAAATTTGAAAGATGGTTGTGAGGCGATGCTCCAAATTTTTTCTTTTTACATTTGCTCAGTTTTAGTTTTGGCATTTATGTATTCTCATTTGACAAAAAATATTTCTTGAAACATTTCGCGGCAAAATAAATGCATGTTGCTGGCGAAATTTCACGGCGGTGAACTCAGTACTAGGCTTTAGATGGTATAATGGAGAATGTATACCCCAAAATGTCCATAGCTGAACAATCGGTTGTCTGGGAGCTATATGTTATAGTGGTCCGATCTTGACAATTTTCGGTAACCTTATTTGCTTATAAGTTTCATGTCCTTAGCTGTTAAAACGGAGGAGTTATACAGAAGTTACACCCCAAAATGTGTATGTATATCTGAACAATCGGTTGTTTGCTATATGTTATAGTGGTCAGATTCGGCCTATTCCGACCAGTGATGCCAAGTGTAGGGAAAAGAGGCTACAAGTATGGAAATTCGACCTCAAATTTGGAGTTTAGGGAAGAAAGGACAGATTTTCAAAAATTAGCTACATTGAAGTCAAAAATTTTCGTTTTTTTTGCGACGAATTAATTGATTCTAAGAACCTAAAATTTTTTAATAACTACAAATAAAATGTTTCTGCATACTTGAATGCAATATTTCAAAATTCTACTCTGTTCTGATCTGGCAATATATTAT
Organism: Urophora cardui; assembly: GCA_960531455.1. Taxonomy (NCBI): domain Eukaryota; kingdom Metazoa; phylum Arthropoda; class Insecta; order Diptera; family Tephritidae; genus Urophora; species Urophora cardui. The sequence continues at coordinate 19,366,548 of OY482675.1, read as the reverse complement.
TCGACTTGCTTGCAGGGCCTCGGAGAAAAAGTTTTTTTCAGAAGTGCGTTTGTGGGCTTTTCTTACCAAACCAGTATAGGAAGTAAGTATATACCAGGGTGCGAAGAACGCTCAAAATAAACTCACTCAAACGAATTATCACTCTATAATTCTGAGCTATGCCACGCTCTCATGAGCGCAAATACACAGTAACAACGAACGCAAATGAACGCACGTCAACAGCGATCGATGGGTCTCTGCAGTGGCGATAAACTCTTACATAAATTCATTTTAAAATGAGAGATCGTTTGAAAATTCATTTTTTGAAAATTCATTCTATGAGCTTATTTTATAATTTTTTGCGCTAGCGATCATTTTTTGAGTTTATCATTTTTTGATTGCTCTTTGAGTTTATCAATTTATGCGTTCACAAGGGTTTGTTGTGCAGCAGCTAATGGCATTGTGAAGGCGCAATTTTTGGATGATGGCGTGCGTTTATTAGACCATAAATATGATGTATGTATGTATGTACATACATATTCATGCATGTGTGTACGTATATATGGATGTACATACATATGGATGTACATATTTATAATATTTTAAAAAGCCTTAGCTCCCATAGCGATAGGTATGTATATGTATGTAGGTATATCGAGTTTAAATTTTATTAAGGGCCTTATTTTGCAAAACGCAACGCGACGCAACGAGTCACCCAGAGTCACTTTTTGTCGTGTTCGTATTTTGTATCTCTTTAGGTGACTGAAAGTGACTGTAAGTGACTCGAAGTGAATGTGTTACGTTTTCTGGTGAGTATGTTACGTTTTTGGTATTTTATAAAACGCAAAGTGACGAAAACGCTCACTTTAACTGTCAAAAGAGTCACTTCCTTTTGTTCGAGTGAGAATTCGATATGGTTTAATTTGCAACGGCTAAAATTAGCCAATTAAAAAAAAACGAGGTATCAATCGACACGTTTCAATCTCGCGAACCCGAATATGATGCTGAACTAATTTTTTATTTGATTTAAATAATAAGCTATCAATAAAAACGTTTTAACTTTTGTCTTTCTTCTTGAACACACGCGAACACACAAATGCATTTTTTAACATTGGATAACACGTACATATATTTATTTATTTATTTATTTCAATTTCAATTCAATTATTTATATTTTATTCAAAAAAAACAAACTAAACAAAACACGTATGTATGTATTTACATACAATGTCAACAAATACTTTTTTTTATTTTTGTTGACTTCCCATTAAACACTGAAAAAGAAATTCTGAAACGTTGAGAAAATATTGTTTCTAAATTTGAGAATCAGCATATATGTATATAATTTGAAAATAAACATATTTTCAAGTGTTCATGAAACATTGTTTATCAGTTTTAGAATAACTTACAACACATTTGAAAAAAAAATTTTTTCGCATTTTGTACCATTTCACGAATTTCATCATGTCAAGGTTTCAAGGAACGAAGAAATTTTGTACCTATGTTTGCAAATTTCAATCAGCGTTCGTTGTTTTACGTGAGCAGTCTCTTAACGGTTGAAATTATGATAGTTGAAAATGATTGTGTGTAATAATGATTCCGTATTTCTTACTCTTATTTTATTTGTTTGTTGCTTTTTGTGAAGTTACACAAACTTTATTAAAAACATAGTTTGTTTCTCATATGTATGTACATATGTATGCATATTATGACTGTACAAAAGGCACAGGCGAAATTCACCCGCACGGGTAAATGAAAAACATCACATCAGAGTACAAATATGTAATACATATCGTCGTACCATACGAAAACTAACATACGTTTTTTTGTGACTGACGAAAAGTAACAAGTTCGACTTTTGGCTGACGAAAAATAACAAGTTCGACTTTTGGCCGACGAAAAATAACAAAATCGACTTTTGGCTGACGAAAACTATCAATTTTGTTTAAACAACAACAATTTCAATGTAAAAACAGTATATAATTACTGATACTTTTCGTCAGCCAAAAGTCGATTTTATTATTTTTCGTCGGCCAAAAGTCGAACTTGTTATTTTTCGTCAGCCAAAAGTCGAACTTGTTACTTTTCGTACAGAGTTTTTTTATTGATAGCTTTCGCCAGAAATTTTAAATATGCTAGTTTTCGTTTTTTTTTAACATTTTCGTGTAGCCCGAACAATTGTTGTTCAAATGCTCGAACAGTTATTTGTTTGTTTGTTTATTACCCGTATGTTTGTACGGGCATTTGAACAATTCTGGTATTTTGAATTTTTTTTCTTTTGTTTATTATTTTTTTTTATATGTAGTTTTTTTATTTTTGCTTTTCCCATACACATTTTTTTGTTTGTAAGCTCGAATGCTCGAATGTTTGTACGGGCATTTGAACAAAAACGATCAGATCGAATTTCTCGATACCCGGGTATCTAGGGCTCTAATACATACATCTATTTATTCCATTCCATTTCTGCGCTCATAACACAAACTCTCTCACTATCCCTCAATTTTTCTGTACTCTAGAGTACAAATATGTAATACATACATACATCTATTGATTGCATTCCCTTTCGTACCAACTTTGAAATTGGAGAAAATGAAATCTATCAAATTGAGAATCAGCCCGAAATCCCATACTAAAAATGTGCCTCAAATGAACCTCAAATTGAAAATGAAAAAAAAAAAATGTTTATTGGGTTGCAAGCTGCCTATTTTCCAGGGTTAACCAATCAATAAAACAGTTCGATTAAAAAAAACACACCAAAAATTACTAAGGAAATGAAGAAAACCAGAAAAGTGGTAAATAGGCTACGTAAAGCGTTTGACAATCGTCGTGACTACGCAACGGAGCGAACGAAAAAACGTAAAAGCTTATAAAATACCAACTTTTAGGTGAAGGTGAAAGTGAGTGAACGTGAGTGACTGCGACGCAACGAGTCACGGCGTTTTGTAAAATAAGGGCGTAAGTATGTATTTATTCAAACTAATTAAATTATTCAATTTATTTAAATTAATATTTATAAAAATTTATATTTACATACCGATGTACCTACATATATATTTATGTACATTTGTAGTCTATATGTATGAGTTAAGGGTTGTTAAATATTTTTTTTTAACATAAATACCTACATATATACATATGTATGTATTTAGTTCTTACTTGAAAACTAGAATACAACAATTGAGCGTTAAAAAAATAAGTTCGCATTTTATTTATTTGTACACATGTATGTATGTATATATGTACATTCCAAATGGAAAATATCATTACCCGCATTCCATTATTGAATAGACATACATATGTGCATGCATTAATATTATATACATACATACATACATATGTACAATTTAATAAAATCCGAACTTGTATTTTGAACGTACGCTCAGTTGTTCAATTCCAGTTTTAAAGTAAAATCTAAAGATGTAGGTACCTACCTATGTTAAATAAAATATTTATATACCTAGACTACATATCGACGGCTATTTCAAAAATTGTTTGAAAAACGTCTTATTTCAGAATTTTTTCAATAACGTCCTATTTCATATGCATATACATACATATGTATGTATGTGTCGAATGAATACAAATACATATGTATGTAAACTCATACATATATAAACTTTTTATCAGATTGAATAAATACATAATAAAATTGTTAAAGTGCAACTTCAATATACATATGTACATATATATCGCTATAAGACCTAAGGCTTTTTAAAATATTATAAATATATACATACATATGTACATTAGATAGGGTTGGTCTCCATATGAAAAATAAAAGTTGTAAAAGTCCGCCCCTAAATTTGAAGCTTATGTTGAGAGGGTTAAGGGACACAAAAAAAATTTTTTTTTGATCCCGCGAAATACCGCCGAAATCGTTTTTTTATTGTAACATTGTTATTTTTCATACAATTTTTAAAATTGATACGTAATTATTTTCGTATTTTGCAGCTCTACACTTCCTCCTAATGCTCTTTTGAGCTCTGAAGTCGTTTTCACATAGTTGGGTCAGCTAACTTATTTCTATGTCCATGAATTATCCTTTTTGTTTTGCCAAATGAAAGTGCTTCAAAATTCATGACAATGTTGCCTTTAAAGGGTTTTACTAAATTAATAAACAAAGAAGTTACGTCACTACGAATATTTAACGTAGCTATTATTTAATTTATTTTTTTAAGCAATTCAATATATGTAAAGTTGTAAAAGTCCGTCCCTAAATTTGAAGCTTATATTGAGAGGATTAAGGGACAAAAAAAAATTTTTTTTCTGATCCCGCGAAATTCCGCCGAAATGGTTTTTATACTCAGCTGTACTAGTACACAGAGTATTATAGTTTTAATCACATAACGGTGGATTGTAACAGAATGAAATAATCGAGACAGATATAGACTTATATATATCAAAATGATCAGGGTGAAAAGAGAAATCGATTGAGCCATGTCCGTCCGTCCGTATGTCCGTCCGTCTGTCCGTCCGTCTGTCCGTCTGTCCGTCTGTAAATACTCTAACTCGCGCAAAAATTGAGATATTTTGATGAAATTTGAAATGCAAGTTGGTATCGAGACTGGGACGGTTGGTATTGAAAATGGGCGAATTCGGACCATGACCACGCCCACTTTTCCTATATAGAAAAAATCGGAAATTTGGTATCTCAGTCACTAATATAGCTGGAGCGATGAAATTTTACCCACGTGTTGAACTCACGCCCCTAGGAAGAAATTTGATGAAATTTTGGAAAATGGGCGGTGCCACGCCCACTTATTAAGGGTCAAACATTGAAAGTTTTATATGTCATAACTCAGAAACCGTTGAAGATATAGCGATGAAATTTGGTATGCCTGATGTACGTATTTAGACAAATGTTTTGACGGAAAATTGTGAAAATCGGTTGACGGCCACGCCCACTTTTATATATGGGAACTATAAAGGGGCCTAATAAAAACATTTTAAGCGATATTTCTGTCAAATATAAAGATATATCATTAAAATTTTATGGCAGGAGTCTAACTACGGACATAAAACAAAAATCACAAAAATTTTGGAAAATGGGCGTGGCACCGCCTCTTTTTAGAAGCTGGAATATACGAGATTTCTGAGCCCATAACTCGACAAATAATTGATATATAATGATGAAACTTGGTGTGTACACTTTTATTACTTGTGGTAATACATGTTGAAAATTTTAGCCAAATCGGTTGACGACCACGCCCACTTTTATATATGGGTATTATAAAGTGGCCTAATAAAAACATTTTAAGCGATATCTTTGTCAAATATAAAGATAATTCATTGAAATTTTGTGGCATGAGTTCTACAATAGATCGGAAACAAAAAATAGAAAAATTTCGGAAAATGGGCGTGGCACCGCCTCTTTTCAGACAAAGGAATCAACGAGATTTCGGAGCCCATAACTCGACAAATAATTGAGATATTATGACGAAACTTGGTTTATACACTTTTATAACTTGTGTTAATAGACACGCAAAAATTTATTGAAATCGGTTTATGACCACGCCTACTTTTTAACAAAGATATTTCTGGAACACCCTTTGGGAATTTGTAACGTGGCATCTTTGTAACTAGAAGTCATAAAGGAATGAAATTTTGTACAAAGAATAATATTCATATGCTTAGTTGGATGGCTGATAGAAATTTTGAAAATGGGCGTGGCTGCGCCCACTTTATGCGGCACTCGATTCATATAAAATACACCGTGTTTCCATCAAACGCAAACAAACAATGAAAGCATACAGCTGAGTATCTAATGTTCGATTCCACTCGAACTTAGGCTTCCTTACTTGTTTTCTTGTAACTTTGTTATTTAACATCCGATTTTTAAAATTGATACGTCATTATTTTCGTATTTCGAAGCTCCACATTTCCTTCTAATGTCCTTTTGAGCTCTGAAGTCAAATAACAAAGTTACAATAAAAAAACTATTTCGGCTGTATTTCGCGGGACCAGAAAAAATATTAAAACTTTTTTCTTTATCCTCTCAATATAAGCTTAAAATTTAGGGACGGACTTTTACAACTTTACATATACTGAATTGCTTAAAAAAAAATTGTTAAATAATATCTACGTTAAATAACTTCTTTGTGACGTAACTTCTTTGTTTATTAATTTAGTAAAACCGTTTCAAGGCAACATTGTCATGAATTTTGAAGCACTTTCATTTGGCAATACAAAGAGGATAATTCGTGGACATACAAATAAGTTAGCTGACCGAACTATGTGAAAATGACTTCAGAGCTCAAAATGACATTAGAAGGAAGTGTAGAGCTTCAAAATACGAAACTAATGACGTATAAATTTTAAAAATCGGATGATAAATAACAAAGTTACAAGAAAAAAACAATTTCGGCGGTATTTCGCGGGGTCAAAAAAAAAATTTTTTTGTGTCCCTTAACCCTCTCAACATAAGCTTCAAATTTAGGGGCGGACTTTTACAACATTTTTTTTCGACCCTATCTAATGTACATACATACATATATACGTACACAAATGCATTCATATGTATGTACATACATACATATATCATATTTATCATCTAATAAACGCACGCCATCATCCAAAAACTGCGCCTTCACGATGCCATTAGCTTCTTAAACCTCACAAAAAACCCTTGTGAACGCATAAAATGATAACTCAAAGAGCGATCAAAAATGATAAACTCAAACAAGTAAGGAAGCCTAAGTTCGAATGGAATCGAACATTAGATACATGCTGTATGCTTTCATTGTTTCTTTGCGTTTGATGGAAACACGGTGCACTTAATATAAAGCGAGTGCTGCATAAAGTGGGCGTAGCCACGCCCATTTTCTAAATTTTTATCAGTCATCCAACTAAGCATATGAATATTATTCTTTGTGCAAAATTTCATTCCTTTATGACTTCTAGTTACAAAGACTTCACGTTACAAATTCCCAAAGAGTGTTCCAGATATATCTTTCTTAAAAAGTAGGCGTGGTCATAAACCGATTTCAATAAATTTCTGCGTGGCTATTAACACATGTTATAAAAGTGTATAAACCAAGTTTCGTCATAATATCTCAATTATTTGTCGAGTTATAGGCTAAGAAATCTCGTATATCCCTTTGTGTAAAAAGAGGCGGTGCCACGCCCATTTTCCAAAATTTTTCTATTTGTTGTTTCCGGTCTATTGTAGAAATCATACCACAGAATTTCAATGAATTATATTTACATTTGACAAAGATATCGCTTAAAATGTTTTTATTAGGCCACTTTATAATACCCATATATAAAAGTGGGCGTGGTCTTCAACCGATTTCGCTAAAATTTTCAACATGTATTACCACAAGTAATAAAAGTGTACACACCAAGTTTAGTCATTATATATAAATCATTTGTCGAGTTATGGGCTCAGAAATCTCGTATATTCCTGTTTATAAAAAGAGGCGGTGCCACACCCATTTGCCAAAATTTTTGTGTTTTTCGTTTTATGTCCGCAGTTGGACTCCTGCTATAAAATTTCAATGATATATCTTTATATTTGACAGAGATATCGCTTAAAATGTTTTTATTAGGTCACTTTATAATATACGTATATAAAAGTGGGCGTGGCCCTCAACCGATTTCGAAATTTTTTCGTCCAAATATTTGACTAAGTAAGTATATCACGCGTACCAAATTTCATCGATATATCTTCAACGGTTTCTGATTTATGACTCATAAAATTTCAATGTTAGCCCTTTAATAAGTGGGCGTGGCACCGCCCATTTTCCAAAATTTTTATGTTTTTTGTTTTATGTCCACAGTTGGACTCACGCGACAAAATTTCAATGATAGATCTTTATATTTGACAGAGATATGGCTTAAAATGTTTTTATTAGGTCACTTTATAATACAAATATATAAAAGTGGGCGTGGCCGTCAACCGATTTTAACTATTTTCCGTCCAAACGTTTGCCTAAGTAAGTAAATCACGCGTACCAAATTTTGTCTATGTATCTTCAATGGTTTCTGAGTTATGACATATAAAACTTGCAAGGTTTGACCCTTAATAAGTGGGCGTGGCACCGCCCATTTTCCAAAATTTCATCAAATTTCTTCCTAGGGGTCTGAGCTCAATACGTGGGTAAAATTTCATCGCTCCAGCTATATTAGTGACTGAGATACCAAATTTCCGATTTTTTCTATATAGGAAAAGTGGGCGTGGTCATGGTCCGATTTCGCCCATTTTCAATACCAACCGTCCCAGTCTCGATACCAACTTGCATTTCAAATTTCATCAAAATATCTCAATTTTTGCGCGAGTTAGAGTGTTTACAGACGGACGGACAGACGGACGGACGGACGCTTTTATTTATGTTGATACATATACAGAAATGCTTTGAAGAAATACGTTAAATGTATGTTTAGATTGAAATTAAGATCCAAATGAACTAAGGACTAATATAAATCTTGTTCAAAAATATAAAAAAATTATTTTTTTCCTTTTTAGTAAATTGTTATATTAATATTAAATAAAAGCTTTTTTAAAAAATTTTTTTTACTTTGTTTTATTTTTGCCTTTTTAGTTTTACAATGCATATTACATCTAATATCTGGTTTTACTATACTCTTTTGTGAATAGATTACTTCGTAATACGTGTTCAAAATAGGAACAAATCTGGTTCATAAATACTAATTTTCTAAATATCTTGACACTAGCGCCACCTAGCGGCGATTTATTTCCACGGATATATTTACTTTCTCATAGGCAATATATATACCGAATATGAACAAATTCGGTCGGTAAATACGAATTTTACAAATATCTTGACACCAGCGCCACCTAGCGGCGATTTTTTTCCTCGGATGTATTTACTTTCTCATAGGCAATATATATACCGAATATGAACAAATTCGGTCGGTAAATACGAATTTTACAAATATCTTGACACCAGCGCCACCTAGCGGCGATTTTTTTCCACAGATGTATTTACTTTCTCATAGGCAATATATATACCGAATATGAACAAATTCGGTCGGTAAATACGAATTTTACAAATATCTTGACACCAGCGCCACCTAGCGGCGATTTTTTTCCTCGGATGTATTTACTTTCTCATAGGCAATATATATACCGAATATGAACAAATTCGGTCGGTAAATACGAATTTTACAAATATCTCGACACCAGCGCCATCTATCGGATTTTTTTTTATTTCACATTGCATCGTCTTCGGGTCCTGAACTATGTTCCAAATTTCAAGTACCTAGCTCAACTAGAAGTATCTTAACCCTGCAAAAAATGCGATCACTCCGGGATACATCCGGGACAACTCGCAAGGGAGCATGCGATTACTACCCATTTGTATCTCTTTATATGGGTTGAAGTGTTCTCTTTTGTTTGAGCATGTCCTATGAAGAGACTAATTGTACCCAGTTTGTACCCGAACGGGTAGCAAAAGCGAACAATTGTACCCGTTTTGTACCCGAACAGGTAGCAAATGCGACACATCCATTTGTGCGACTAATTGTACCCGTTTGATACCCTTTCGGGTACAATTCGTCTACAATTAGTATACATATGTACCCGTTCGGGTACAATTGGGAACAATTGTAGACTAATTGTACCCGAAAGAGAGCGCTCCCGGACAAATCTTTTTAGAGACTCGTCGCACACTTTTTTACAGGGAAATGTTCGTTGCAAAATTCCACGACATACAAAAAGTGAAGTTAAATAAAAGCTTGTAATAATGATCGCTAGCACAAAAAATTATAAAATAAACTCATAGAATGAATTTACCAGAGAAATTGTACGATAATTCATTTTTGAGTGAATTTATGCATTGAGTTTATTGCCACCGCTATGAGCGATCGATTGCTGTTGTGCGTTAGTTCGCTCACTATTTGAGTGTTTATACATTTTTCTTTGCATATTTGTTTGTGATATGAGTAGAATGTATTTTTGAGCGTTCATGAGTGAGTTTTTCCGTACCCTGGTATATACGGAAATGTGGACTGGGCGATGGTTATTCAAATAAATGCGATAAAAAAAAGTATTCACTATTATCTTACATGATGAGACCACATGAAATTTGTCTTTCTCTTAGTCAAGGTTTATCTAACTAAGGTTGTGTTAGTGAATCAGCTAATTTAAATTGTATATGTATACTAAAATTATACTAAAGTCAAACAAGACAATTGGAAAAAATCTGTTTTATTTGAATGTGATATTGAGGAATGTGCAGTGATAGAGCGAGGGTAATGGTAGGCAGAATTAACTCATTAGCTTCAAGGCTTTTGCAAGACATTCCTGACGCAAATAGATATAATAAAATGCATTTGCCATACAGAAGCAAATATAGCAAATAAAGCATGCTTGGAACTACCTAGGGCTCCAGAAGTATTATTGAGGCAGATCGTAACTTATGTATCAGGTAGTACAAAAAGGTGTGCTTAGATTGAAGATTTAAAGATATTTTAAAAGAAACAAGTAAGGAAGCGTAAGTTCCATTGGAATCGAACATTAGATACTCAGCTGTATGCTTTCATAGTTTCTTTCCGTTTGATGGAAACACGGTGTATTTTATATAAAGGGAGTGCTAGATAAAGTGGGCGTAGCCACGCCCATTTTCAAAATTTGTATCAGCCATCCAACTAGGCATATGAATATTATTCTTTGTGCAAAATTTCATTCCTTTATGACTTCTAGTTACAAAGATGTCACGTTACAAATTTCCAAAGGGTGTTCCAGAACTATCTTTATTAAAAAGTAGGCGTGGTCATAAACCGAATTCAATAATTTTTTGCGCGTCTATTAACACAAGTTATAAAAGTGTATAAACCAAGTTTCTTCATAATATCTCAATTATTTGTCGAGTTTTGGGCTCCGAAATCTCGTATATTCCTTTGTCTAAAAAGAGATGGTGCCACGCCCATTTTCCAAAATTTTTCTACTTTTTTGTTTCCGGTCCATTGTGCAACTTATGCCACAAAATTTCAATGAATAATCTTTATATTTGACAAAGATATTGTTTAAAATGTTGTTATTAGGCCACTTATAACACACATATATAAAAGTGGGCGTGGTCGTAAACCGATCTCGCTAAAATTTTCAACATGTATTACCACAAGTAATTAAAGTGTACACACCAAGTTTCGTCATTATGTATAAATTATTAGTCGGGTTATGGGCTCAGAAATCTCGTATATTCCTGCTTCTAAAAAGAGGCGGTGCCACGCCCATTTTCCAAAATTTTTGTGTTTTTCGTTTTATGTCCGCAGGTGGACTCCTGTCATAAAATTTCAATGATATATCTTTATATTTGACAGAGATCTCGCTTAAAATGTTTTTATTAGGTCCCTTTATAGTTCACATATATAAAAGTGGGCGTGGCCGACAACCGATTTTAACTATTTTCCATCCAAACGTTTGCCTAAGTAAGCAAATCAAGCGTACCAAATTTCTTCGATATATCTTCAACGGTTTCTGAGTTATGACATATAAAACTTTCAATGTTTGACCCTTAATAAGTGGTCGTGGCACCGCCCATTTTCCAAAATTTCATCAAATTTCTTCTTAGGGGCCTGAGCTCAATACGTGGGTAAAATTTCATCACTCTAGCTATATTAGTGACTGAGATACCAAATTTCTGATTTTTTCTATATAGGAAAAGTGGGCGTGGTCATGGTCCGACTTCGCCCATTTTCAATACCAACCGTCCCAGTATCGATACCAACTTGCATTTCAAATTTCATCAAAATATCTCAATTTTTGCGCGAGTTAGAGTGTTTACAGACGGACAGACGGACGGACGGACGGACATAGCTCAATCGATTTCCCTTTTCACCGTGATCATTTTGATATATATAAGTCTATATCTATCTCGATTATTTCATTCTGTTACAATCCATCGTTATGTGATTAAAACTATAATACTCTGTGTACTAGTACAGCTGAGTATAAACAAGTAAGGAAGCCTAAGTTCGAGTGGAATCGAACATTAGATACTCAGCTGTATGCTTTCATTGTTTGTTAGCGTTTGATGGAAACACGGATTATTTTATACAAAGCGAGTGCCGCATAAAGTGGGCGTAGCCACGCCCATTTTCAACATTTTTATCAGTCATCCAACTAAGCATATGAATATTATTATTTGTGCAAAATTTCATTCCTTTATGACTTCTAGTTACAAAGATGTCACGTTACAAATTCCCAAAGGGTGTTCCAGAAATATCTTTGTTAAAAAGTAGGCGTGGTCATAAACCGATTTCAATAAATTTTTGCGTGTCTATTAACACAAGTTATAAAATTGTATAAACCAAGTTTCGTTATCTCAATTATTTGTCGTTTTCGTTATCTCAATTATTTGTCGAATTATAGGCTCAGAAATCTCGTATATTCCTGTTTCTAAGAAGAGGCGGTGCCACGCCCATTTTCCAAAATTTTTGTGTTTTTCGTTTTATGTCCGCAGTTGGACTCCTGCTATAAAATTTCAATGATAAACATTTATATTTGACAGAGATATCGCTTAAAATGTTTTTATTAGGCCACTTTATAATACACAAATATAAAAGTGGGCGTGGCCGTCAACGGATTTTGGAAATTTTTCGTCCAAACATTTGCCTAAGTAAGTATATGACGCGTACCGAATTTCATCGATATATCTTTAACCGTTTCTGAGTTATGACTCATAAAATTTTCAATGTTTGCCCCTTAATAAGTGGACGTGGCACCGCCCATTTTCCAAAATTGTTGTGTTTTTTGTTTTATGTCCATAGTTGGACTCATGCGACAAAATTTCAATGATATATCTTTATATTTTACAGAGATATGGCTTAAAATGTTTTTATTAGGCCACTTTATAATATACATATATAAAAGTGGGCGTGGCCGTCAACCGATTTTAACTATTTTCCGTCCAAACGTTTGCCTAAGTAAGTACATCACGCGTACCAAATTTGATCGATATATCTTCAATGGTTTCTGAGTTATGACATATAAAACTTTCAAGGTTTGACCCTTAATAAGTGGGCGTGGCACCGCCCATTTTCCAAAATTTCATCAGATTTCTTCCTAGGGGCCTGAGCTCAATCGTGGGTAAAATTTCATCGCTCCAGCTTTTTTAGTGACTGAGATACTAAATTTCCGATTTTTTCTATATAGGAAAAATGGGCGTGGTCATGGTCCGATTTCGTCCATTTTCAATACCAACCGTCCCAGTCTCGATACCAACTTGCATTTCAAATTTCATCGAAATATCTCAATTTTTGCACGAGTTATAGTGTTTACAAACGGACGGACAGACGGACGGACATGGTTCAATCGATTTCTCTTTTCACCCTGATCATTTTGATATATATAAGTCTATATCTATCTCGATTATTTCATTCTGTTACAATCCACCGTTATGTGATTAAAACTATAATACTCTGTGTACTAGTACAGCTGAGTATAAAAAGAAACATTTTAAAAGCTAGTGCGACTAGTTGGTGTTCATATCAATCTGGTCACACTGGTCGCGCTGTGAAGTTGTCAAAAATTTTTTCCTCCGTACTTTTGTGCTAAAAAAAATATATAATTGATCAATTTAACTCAATAATATTGTGAAAAAGTGTCGGAAAAAGTGTCGCAATTTAGTGTGCTATCAAATTAATATAAAACTGCTTTAGTTAAACTCTAAAGCGTAAATTAAGTGTTATTGCTGAGTGATTGTGCATATTGTTGTTGCATTGATCGCACAATAGCAAAAGCTCCGACACACAAAACTCCACCACAAACCTCTTTTTCACCACTAAGTGGTGAATTTTCGAGTAGCCCGAACAGTTGTTGTTTAAATGCTCGAAGAGTTGTTTGTTTGTTTATTACCCGTATGTTTGTACGGGCATTTGAACAATTCGGGTATTTTGAAGTTTGTTTTTTTCTTTTGTTTATTATTATTTTTTTTCTTTATATCGCCCGTTTTATGCAATAGAGATTTAACTCGAAATTTTCGATTTTTGGGATTTTGGCATATATTTCAAAAAGGGTCACACTGGTCGCGCTGTGAAGTTGTCAAAAATTTTTTCCTCCGTACTTTTGTGCTAAAAAAAAATATATAATTGATCAATTTAACTCAATAATATTGTGAAAAAGTGTCGGAAAAAGTGTCGCAATTTAGTGTGCTATCAAATTAATATAAAACTGCTTTATTTAAACTCTAAAGCGTAAATTAAGTGTTATTGCTGAGTGATTGTGCATATTGTTGTTGCATTGATCGCACAATAGCAAAAGCTCCCACACACAAAACTCCACCACAAACCTCTTTTTCACCACTAAGTGGTGAATTAGTGTGGACACAAACCATTCGTGTAAAGTTTATACATAAATATCAGAGCTGTAAAAAGCTGCAACCACATTGTATTACAATCATAAAAAGTTGTACATATTACAAGCGCAGCCGGGTGCAAATGAATATAGACTAAAATATTCGTTTGCACCAGCGAGATGCCCCCCAACCATACTCCTCCTAAAGTAGGAGGTTCCCAACAAGTCGAAGTGCGAGATGCCCAACAAGCCCAAGTGCAACTACAGCACCAAACACCGAGATCACTAGGTACACCCCAACAAATGTCCCAACATCTAACCCCATCCCGCCTGCCTAGTACCAACGTACCAAACGTACAACAGCAGATCGAAACCCTCCAAAGGCAACTGGAAATTCTCTATGCCCAACAACAACAAGCCCAGAAACCCCAAACTGCAGGAAACTTGACAACTGCTACCCCAACCGACCAATGGAAGATCGTCAATCCCAAACGCCAACGCGAAAGCCCAAGTAAAAATACTGCCTCTAAAAAACAGGCTAAACTTGATAATTATTACTGGCTTGGAAGCCGCCAACCAAATGAAAATGAAAACGAAAACAGATTTGCCTCCCTTGAAGTTGAGGAAACTAACCAACCAACTGAAAAAATACCCAAGCCGCCGCCAATATTTATAGACAAAGTTCTAAACATTCCCCCCCTAATGAGTTTACTACAAGAAGTTGCTCCAAACTCCTATGATCTAAAGCTCACAGGCAAGGATCAAGTAAAAGTACAAGCATCATCCCTGGATGCTTACAAAACCATAGTGTCACAACTGGAACAGAAGGGCACAGAGTTCCACACTTATAAAACAAAACAAGAACGTACCTTCAGAGTTGTTCTCAGAAACATGCACTCCTCAATAGACACAAAAGAAATTGTGGATTCTCTAAAAGATCTCGGTCACTCAGTCACAAACATTTGGAACATAAAACACAGAGTCACAAAAAATCCTCTCCCAATGTTTATCATTGAACTCAAACCCGCCTCCAATAACAAGGAGATATATCAAATTAAAAGTCTCCTGCACTCAAGAATTGCTTTCGAGCCCCCACACCCGAAGCGTGAAATACCGCAATGCGCCAACTGTCAGCAATATGGCCACACAAAGTCCTACTGTCGTCGAAAATCAGTATGTATAAAATGTGCTGGAAACCACCTCTCCGCTGATTGTAAGCGAAAGACAAGATCTGAAGATGTCAAATGCGCTCTATGTGAAGGTTACCATCCAGCAAATTATAAAGGCTGTATGGTATGCAAAAACATCCAAAGCGCCAAATACCCAACTCTGAGGAAAAAAGCTCCTGCACAGCCCCAAGAGAAGCCACAACAGCCAATTCAAACCCCAATGCAGATTGAAACCCCAATTGAAATTGACCAATACCCAGCCACATATGCTCAAGCAGCAAAGAAAGGCGTAAACCCCGCTCGAACCCTAATAATGCCATTCCAAATAGTAATGAAACCCACACCCCAACGCAAAACACTAACGAAATGCGAGAAATGATAGTCTTACTGAAACAAGTCATGCAACAAATGACATCAATCATGAGCCTCCTCGTCACCCTCACGACTAAAAACTGTGCATCTTCAACCCATTGAAAATTATCATTTGGACTGCCAATGGTCTATCCAAACACTTACTTGAAGTTAAAACTTTACTTCAGACCCACGATATGGATATACTCCTCATATCTGAGACCCACTTTACTGACAAAAGCTACTTTGAAGTACCCAACTACAAGTTTTACCACACAAAACACCCCAGTAACAACGCTCATGGAGGCTCAGGTATCTTGATACGGAAAAGTATTAAACATTACAGCACGAATTCATTCCGTACAAATGCTATACAAGCCACAAATATTGTCATTGAAGACCCGAGCGGCCAGCTTACACTCTCTGCTATCTATAGCCCGCCGAGGCACTCTATCAGCACTGCAGAATATGAAAATTTCTTCAAAACTCTTGGAAATCGATTTCTAGCTGGGGGCGATTACAATGCCAAACACACGTTCTGGGGCTCTCGTCTCATTACCCCTAAAGGAAGGCAACTATATAATGCTATTAGCAATCTCAGTTTAACTCCATTCTCTACTGGAACTCCCACTTATTGGCCAACAGATAAAAATAAAATACCCGACTTAATCGATTTCTGCGTGATGAAAGGCGTGAATTCTTCAGATATAAATTGCAAATCGTGCTTTGAATTGTCTTCCGACCACTCTCCAATCCTGGTAACAATTGATAAAAATTTTACACCGGCAGCGGAACAATGCAGCCTTTACAATCGGAAGACTGATTGGGAATACTTCCGACACATCATCACGTCTAATCTTGACTTCAAATTAGCCCTGAAATCTGCTGAAGATATAGAGGCAGCAGTCGAACATTTTAACAGCTTCATCCAACAAGCTGCATGGAAATCAACTCCCACCCTCATCAGACAAAAAAGGACAAGCGTTACCCACAACACACAAGCTAAGCTCAAGGAAAAACGACTCGCAAGGAAAAAATGGCAACAAACCCGTCACCCGACGACAAGAAAAGATTGAATGCTCTCACCAAAGAACTCAAAAACATCCTCAAAATTGAACACAACAGACAAGTTCAACAATATATCAGTAATATTGATGCAACAGCTGCAACTGATTACTCCCTTTGGAAAGCTGCTAGTAAGCTAAAAAGGCCGATTTTCTACAATTCTCCAATACGAATGGAAAATAACGAATGGGCGAAAAGTTACGCAGAGAAAGCAAATACTTTTGCACGCCACCTAAAATCAGTATTCACCCCACATGATATTGAACCCCCACTAAGCACAACAACAGAAGTGAAAAATACTCTGAGTCATCCCTATCAAATGGACCTCCCCATAAAACGATTCGCAATATCGGAGGTAAAAACCGTAATAGCGATGCTCAACCCAAAGAAAGCTCCTGGGTACGATATTATTAATGGCAATGTACTAAAACACTTACCTTACGAAGGCATAAAATTTCTCACCCAACTTTTTAATGCAGTACTAATAACTGCATTCATACCCCCTCAATGGAAAGTCGCTCAGATGAAAATGATTCTGAAACCAGGAAAGCCCCCTGATACGGCAGCGTCTTACAGACCCATTAGTCTGCTCCCCATTGTCTCAAAAGTCTTGGAAGTTCTCTTCCTTAAAAGACTCCTACCCAAAATAGAAGAGCGTAACATTATACCTAATCACCAATTTGGCTTCAGAAGAGGACACGGAACAATTGAACAAGTACATAGACTTACCGAGAAAATCTACTCTGCCTTTGAGCAAAAAAAATACTGTACAGCTGCCTTTCTAGATATATCCCAAGCTTTTCATCGCGTATGGCACGACGGCCTGCTCTATAAAATAAAAAATACTCTCCCTACAAGCTACTTTCTATTTATACAATCTTATCTAAAAAATCGTTACTTTTTCGTCAAAGAAGGAGCAGAGCAGTCTGAGCTTTACGAGAGCTTAGCAGGCGTCCCGCAAGGTAGTGTAATGGGCCCAATACTGTACCTACTTTACACATACGACCTCCCAATAGCAGAAGGAGTCACTATCGGCACTTTTGCCGATGACACTGCTGTACTGGCTTCAGACCTCAACCCTAACGTCGCCTCACTCAAGCTTCAAAGAAGTTTAAATAAAATTACCCAGGCTGAAAGACTGGCGGATAAAGTCAAATGAATCAAAATCTGTTCAAGTGACGTTTACCACTAGACGTAACACTTGCCCACCCGTAAAACTCAATGGCATTGATATACCGCAAAGTGACGTAACAAAGTACCTGGGTATGCATCTCGACAGAAAACTAACATGGAGAACCCACATATTCACCAAACGAAAAGCTCTTGGTATAAAACTGAGAAATCTTTATTGGCTCATGAATCGAAACTCCCAACTATCAATCGACAACAAACTCCTGCTCTACTCAGCTATCTTAAAACCCATATGGACCTATGGCATACAGCTATGGGGAACCGCAGCAAACTCAAATATAGAGATTCTCCAAAGATTCCAATCGAAAACCATTAGAATGATTGTAAATGCGCCCTACTACGTCACGAACGACCAACTACATCGTGACCTAAAGATACCTACAATCTCTCAAGAAATCAGAAAGTATGCTGCATCATACAAAATGAGAATATTAGCTCACCCCAACCCACTCGTTCTAGCCCTGACGGCAAGACCAACCAATTTCGTACGCCTCAAAAGAAAATCATTTACAGATCTTTGCTGATGCACTATAATAAATGGATGCGCTACTGAGAGCAATCCATACATGCCCACCATGTTTATTAAGTCATTATTAATTACTAATTACTTTTAACGAACCACAAAATTGTTAGATGTATTTTATTTATACAGTTGGCAAAATATATTGGATGCTAAAAAAAAAAAAATATCACAAATGCGTTGAAAGGATTCTCGAGAATTTGGCGGTGCTTTTTGAGTTTTTTTTAACAGACAACCCTAAACCATAAGCTAAAATCTGCACAAATAACACTACCCGACAAAATTAAAAAAAAATTCATATCCTCGACATTTGATACATGATTCCTATGTAGAATTTTCTGCTGATTCCAAATATGTAATCAGAAAAGTTTTCGAGATATTTTGAAATTTCAGTTTTTAAGATAAGAAAAAAAAGTAGGATTACTACTTAGTCAATATCTCCGCCATTACCGTCTCGATTTTTACGTTATTTAATTTTGTTTTGAGAAGATGAAACACCCTTTCCAACAAAGCCAAAATAATTAAAATCGACGTTAAATTGACGGAGTTATAGCGATCAAAAGATTTTCTTAATGAAAATTTTCAGTTTTTTTTTCGACATTCATATAATTTTTTGTAATTTGTTTTACAGAAATATTAAATATCCTCCTGGTTTCACACTGTGAGTCAATAGCCTATTTCTTGGTCAACATTTTGGCACTTTCCGGATTATAATCAGTAGAAAAGTTACAATGTTATAAGAGATTAAGTGAATAAACCTATGTTAATTTTTTACAACAGTATTTTATTCAACTTAATTTTTTTATTTTTACGTATATTAAAAGTGTTTAAATGTTGATGGTTTTCGCCGTTTTGGTACATTTTGTTCTTCTCAAAGAAGAAACAAGCCCATCATTCAATGTCCTTAACATTCCATTGTCCTTGGTATCGCAATTCCATTTTTTTTTATTTCTTTGTGAAAACGCTCACCTTTGTAAAAGTCAGCACTATATATAAGAAGCTTATGTGGAGGGGGTTTCAGAACAATTTTTATTTTTTGTTTTATCCCGCGAAATTCCGTGGAAATAGTTTTTTTGGATCTTGGTAACTTTACGCTTAAAGTTTTTGCAATTTAATAGGCTAATTTTTAAAAGTAAATATTTTTGCTGATTTTCCCAACTTCTTATAAAAACCTATTTTCAAAATCAAAATTAAAAAAAATTTTAAAAAATCCACAAAATTTTGACTTTGACCAGCTATCGCTCAGTGAGTTTTTACTCAACCACCACCAGTTGATGTCGTTAAAAGAGTATTTTAATTACCTTTTGAAAGAGCTACTGTTAGCTCTTACGAGTATTGCACATGTAACTTTAGCGAAAAATATTTTTGAAAAAAGCGA
Source organism: Urophora cardui (assembly GCA_960531455.1). Classification (NCBI taxonomy): domain Eukaryota; kingdom Metazoa; phylum Arthropoda; class Insecta; order Diptera; family Tephritidae; genus Urophora; species Urophora cardui. The sequence continues at coordinate 19,346,638 of OY482675.1, read as the reverse complement.
TAATCAAAAACGCAAAATTACCGTTATCTCAAAAACGTAACCGTGCAAAAAATAAAAATAATTAGTTTTGAGCTCAGGGGGCCATGCCAATTTCCCTTTTCTTGGTATTTTTTGCTGTAAACTAGTGTTATTGTTATACATAGTGATTTACATTTGCCAGATTTGGAAGTTCAATGAAAATATAAATATAGGTTTCTTCACTTAATCTCTTATAACTTTGCTATTTTTCCACAGATTATAATCCGAAAAGTGCCAAAATGTTCACTAAGAAATAGGCTATTGACGCAAAATGTGAAACCAGGAGGATGTTTAATATTTCGTAAAAAAAAATTACAAAAAATCACTTTACCGGCGATTTTAATTATTTTTGCTTTGTTGGAAAGGGTATTTTATCCCCTCAAAACAAAGTTTAATAGCGTAAAAATCGAGACGATAGTGGCGGAGATATTGACTAATTAGTAATCCTACTTTTTTTCTTATCTCAAAAACTGAAATTTCAAAATATCTCGAAAACTGTTCTACTTTTGAACCATCTGATTACATATTTGGAATCAGCAGAAAATTCTACATAGGAATCATGTATTAAATTTGGAGGATATTTTTTTATCGGGTAGTGTAATTTTAACGGAGCTGAACAATGAATGAATATTTGCTCTTTTTAAAATACTTTTTGAGTTTTTTCAATTAATTAAATGCACTTTTTCAAGCCAAAAAGCTGTTAATGGATGAAGTCAACTAAAATATTTTATGAGCTGGTTAAACTTTTATTAAAAAGAAAAAGAAATAAGGATTGATTGTAACGTAATTGCAAATTTAAAAATTAAGTAGGCATTGGAGTATTTTTTCGGGGAAATGTGCGAGCTTACTTTTTCAAAGGAAACTAAGATCTCAATATTTTCTGTTTCTGGTTAATTTGAATAGTTCGCGCCTCTATACAATGCGCTGCGTACATTTTATGTAATCTTAAAAATCTTTCCGAGTTAAAAACATCAAAAAAGTGTCAGTGAATTAATGTTTTTTTAAAAAATAGAAGAATGAGTGCAAATATCAAAAAGTTAAGCGGCGCAGCAAACAAAAAACGTGCAGCCGAGAAAGTGCAGAAAGACAAAGATTTACTGTCGAAAATCAATATACTTGTTTCATAACCAAAAAGGTAAAAACGCCTAAGTCAATTGATCGACAGCTAGGTTAGCCCAGGTAGATTCTGGGCCAGAAAGCCAGATTTCGCTACCTGGGAGGCACCCTACTGTCAAAAATTGTGAGTTTAGTTTCAGTATGAAACATTTTCACTATAAAATTGTTTTTCAGATTCGAATCATGAACTGCAATTTAATGATATTGCGAACTCTGTCCCACCTAATAATGAGGGTTTAAGATCAGATCATTTTGAAGGTTAGAAAATGGAAAAAAATGTGGTACCTATATAAGAATTTTAATTATACATATGTTTTATACATTATAGGTCAAAGTCTCGAAAGTAGAGATGGCACTATCGATAGTATCGATATTTTATTTTTTTGAACACTATCGAAGACCATCGATGGCTTTTTCAAATCTATCAAGAACTATCGATATTAATGTGCACTATCGATAGTTTTACAACTTTTACATCCCCATATTGCACCATACTATTTCAGATTCTGTTGAGGTTTTATATTCGTATATGTACAAAAAAATTTAAACATTATAAAAGGCTTTGAAGATTTTTTTTGTTTCGACTTCAATCTTTCACTTCCGTGTACTAAAATATACTGGACTGAATTTAAAAAAATTGAGATTTTGATGTTTTCTTGACTTTTTCAAATTTTCGGAGATAGTTCTCTCGATAGTAGTATCGATGGTTTATTTTTTGAAAATTATCGAAGACTATCAATAGTTTTTTTCAAACTATCAAAAACTATCGATGGTAGCACTATCGATAGTTTCCCACCTCTACTCGAAAGTGGAAAAGTCACATCAAATCCTCTTACATGTGACATACCTATTCAGAAAAATAAAGATTTGAATTCCCCCCAAGACCCTAGTGGACTGGATCAATTGATTTTGAGCGATACGCTTCATTTATAAATAAAAATGAAATAAATATTCTTTCTAAGAAAACTCGAATAAAATTTTTTCAATCTGTAAAATATATCAGTAATTAAATGTCACCACACGAAGGCAAGTACGGGTTTTTGGAAATATTGGGGCGCGGCTTGATTTGTTTGCCCAGGGCGCTTCTAGAGGTAAATCCGCCCCTGCTAATGAATATAATTTCCTTGAACATGAAAAGAAAGTTCTTGAAAATATAGGTGTTGAAATATTTTGGCTTAAAATTTAAAACCTTCGAAATTTTAACGACAAACTAATGTTTCCCAATTTATCAAAATTAGCTAAATATTGTTTGGTATTGGCTCACGACAATGCAGACGCATAACGAATATTTTCAGTTATAACTGATACACGCACAAAAAAGGAACGAACTCAGTCACGATAGCCTCAGTGCAATATGCAAAATTCGGTCTTTTCTACAAGCGAAAAATCAAAATTGCTTTTCTTTTAAATTTAACGAATACGGTTTCAAAAATATGAAACAGAGATCAGCGTGCGATATATTTTTTGTGATTTAAAGTATACTCATTAAAAGTGCGGCGAGGGTATGACGACAACCGCAAAATATGCGATCATAAGAAATACCGCACCGCATTTTCTTGATCAATTCCAGTATGCGATAGTATGGATATCACAGCCGCATACCGCAATCACCACATTTCCCAAATAAAAATATTTAGAATGTTGCCAGTGCAATTTTTTGTTTGTAATTTTTACCGTTTTATGAATTTCCGATGAAAAATACTACTGATTACAAATTGATTTTAAACAAAGAATATCTATAGAGAAAAACTACTGAGAATTGTTTTTTTTTTTTTTTTTTGTAATTTTTTAGGGCAACATAAAATTTCGACTTTGTTTACATTCAAAGGAATTTGGCTAATGAATTTTAAGATAAAAATATGTACATGAAATAGAGTTTTTTCCTAAAGTCATTGAATAACATTTATGACTTCTTAGTAATACAAATAAGTTTTGTTTACACATTTTTGTTTGTCTGTGACATAATTCTTTATTCCAACAAGGTCATTCCTTCAATTTTCACAATCGAAAAATTGGCGACGACACATTGATTGAAACCGAAGTTTTTGTCATTTTATTGGGGCAACAACAAAATACACATATTATTTTTATACATTTTATTATGGGCCCATCGGAATGAATACTTTTCCGCCAAACTAGCAATCCGTTTAACTGACAAGATAGTTCAATTAGATGTATTTGCTACGGCAAAGTTGAAGTACTGAGTGTGTCGATTGTCATGGAAATACATTTAATTCAACTATTTTGTCAGTTAAACAGATTGCTAGATTGACGGGAAAGTATTAATTCTGACGGCTCTATTAGTCGTATTGGCTTTAGAAAATTATTATTTTTTGCTTATTTCATTATTGAAAATTATTTTATTTTTCAAAAAACTGCCACAAAAACAAAGCACACAAAAATTAAAAAAGTGAGAATAAGTTTGCTCTATATCTTATAATATGTATATGTATATAAGTATGTATGAATTTTCAATTGTCTATACATTTGCAGTGTATGAAAATGTTCCGGCAACACTGAATAGTATACAAATAAACAAATGCGGTGTTTACGGTGTTTGCGGTATGTGGTGTAAACAACACTAAACATATCTTCGCGAAAGGTTACCAGATGAAGATGTCTTTTTCTGGGTACTTATTTTTTGAGCCACTTTGTATATGAAAATATCTACATAAATACATGTATAAATTCTTTATTTAATAATGTTCATTTATTATAAAAAAAGTTACAATTATAATTTTTATGAAATATGTACACTGTTATTATAACTGTTTATAGTTACCCGCGGGTTTCACATCACGTGCTTTTAAAAATATTAGTATATTGAGTTTGTTCTAAAAAGTTACAGAGAAAAGATATCTTTATTGACGTCAAAGATAGTTTTCCAAGACCTATCGTCACACATATTTTCAGTGCTCTACTACAAATATTTCAACAAATACTCGATGTGAAAATTTCAGTTTGTATGGGAGGTGCCCATCCCTGCTTTGCCAAGATCTAGCGTTTTTATCCCTTGAGTACGTAATTATCTCATATGCCCTCACACAAATTTTCAGTACTCTACTACAGATATTTCAACAGCTATTCGCTGTGAAATTTTCAGTTTGTGTGGGAGGTGCCCATCCCTGCTTTACCAAGACCTAGCGTTTTTACCCGTTTATTACATAGTTATCTCACATGCCCTCACACCAGTTTTCTGTACCCTACTACAAATATTTCCAGAGATATTCGCTGTGAAATTTTCAGTTTGTTTGGGAGGTGCCCATCCCTGCTTTATCAAGGCCTATCCTTTTAACCCGTTTAATACATAATTATCGCATATGCCCCCAAACAAATTTTCAGTACACTACTACAAATAAATCAACAAATACTCGCTGTGAAAATTTCAATTTGTATGGGAGGTGCCCATCCCCGCTTTACCAAGATCTAGCGTTTCCATCCTTTGAGTACGTAATTATCTCATATGCCCCCACACCAATTTTCAGTACCCTACTATAAATGTTTCAAGAGATTTTCGATGTGAAAGTTTCAGTTTCTATGGGAGGTGCCCATCCCTGCTTTACCAAGACCTAGTGTTTTTATTCGTTGAGTACGTAATTATCTCATATGCCTTCACACCAAGTTTCAATACCCTACTACAAATATTTCAAGAGATATTCGCTGTGATAGTTCCAGTTTATATGGGAGGAAAGTGCCCACCCCTGCTTTACCAAGACCTAGATTGTTTATCGGTTGAGTATATAATTATGTATTCTTCCTTCACACAAATTTTCATTATTCTAGTACAAATATTTCAAGAGATATTACGAAAAAAAGGAAACTTTTGTGTGGAAAGTGCCCATCCCTGCCTTTTAATCAGATATGCCTATAGTAATTACCGGGTGAAAATACCTAGGTGTGCAAAGTTTCGTGAGGATCCGTTCAGCGGTTTTCTCGCCAATTGAGTTTAAACATAATTTCCATTTCACATTTATAATATAAGAAGATAAGATAAGAAGATACAAATTTCTATGTATGCATACGTGGCTTTTGAATAAAAACTTTATTTTCAAAAATATTTTGTTTTTATTCCAATATAGAGAACTAGGAAATACCCGTTGCTTCGCAATGACGAATAATATTTAATCTAAATTAAGTCAAGTCAAGTCAAGTTAAGTTATTCAGGGGTTATCTGGGTCCACTTGATGACCCGGTCTAGGCATCACAATGAAAATAGCTTTATGTGGAAGCCGTCTCCGCATTTTGACCCATTTCTGGGGACCCGGTCTAGGAATCACAATTAAAAGAGTTTGTTGAAGTCCTGATCAAGGCCTTTCATTCGATACCAATATCGCTCAGAAACATTCCGGGGTCATCCGCGTCAATATTTTGGCCCATATCTGGAGACCCGGCATGAAAATAACAATGAAAATAAGCATTTGTAAAATCCCTGCTCAATACCTTTAATTTCATACCAATATCGTTCAAAAACATTCCGAAGTCATCCGGGTCCACATTTTAACCCATATCTGGGAAGGATGTCTAGGCATCACAATGAAAAGAACTCTATGTTGAAGTCCTGCTCAACACCTTTCATTTGATACCAATATCGAAGGTGTAGGTGGAGGCGTTCTTGAGTTATAGCATAGTATGCAAGTGTAAACAGGTTCTTGATTGCCACCGAGACAACAAACTATGCAAAAACAAACATATGAGTCGCCTGCGCTGCTTTGCCTGGCACGACTGCGACGCGTCCACTGAACACGGCAATTGACCAAACGAATCTGTCTATACTTGCGCTTTTTTGAGTTTTTTTGAATTTTAAAACCGGGAAAAAGGTATTAAAGTCTCGGTAATCGAGGGTCGAGAACTCACAATTTATGACATTTTAAAAGAAGAATTATTAAAATCGGTCCAGTACTTTTGGAGTTATCGCGTTACATACATTTTCCATACAATCAATTTTATATAATTAACTAGCAAATACCCGTTGCTTCGCAATGAGGAATATAGTTAACCAAAGTCAAGTCAAGTCAACTCAAGTCAATTCAAGTCAACTCAAGTCAATTCAACTCAAGTCAATTCATGTCAAGTCAATTCAAGTCAAGTCAAGTCAAGCCAAGTCAAGTCAAGTCAAGTCAAGTCAAATCACGTCAAGTCAAGTCAAGTCAATTCAAGTCAATTCAAACCAAGTCAAGTCAAGTCAAGCCAAGTCAAGTCAAGTCAAGTCAAGTCAAGTCAATTCAAGTCAATTCAAACCAAGTCAAGTCAATTCAAGTACATAATTCTATGTCGAAGTCCTCATCAAGACCTTTCATTTGGTAGCAATTTCGCTCAGAAATATTCGAGGGCCATCCGGTTCCACGTTTTGACCCATATCAGAAGACCCGACATGGAAATCACAATGAAAATAGGTCTATGTTAAAGCCCTGCTCAATACCTTTAATTTCATACCAATATCGTTCAACCACATTCCGGAGTAATCCGGGTCAACATTTTAGCCCATACCTGGGGAGGGGTACCCTGACATAATCCCAAGAGGCATAATCCCAAATTTTTTATTTGGGATTATGTCACTCCCTCTAGGATGACATAATCCCAACTTTTTTACTTGGGCTTATGTCACCCTAGGCGTAGTGACATAATCCCAATTGGGGTAATGTCATTTTCAAGCTCAAAAAACATTTCAGATTTTTTCTAAGATTTTATTACATTAAGCAAAAAAATTAAAGCTGACAATAAAGTTAATGTTGTTATACAATAAGTATATGTATAAGATGAAATATGTATGTACTTAAATACACATGTTCTCAAAAAATTACTTTAAAACTAAAAAATTACATTAAAATTAAATATATTTACATATATACAGACTTTTTTCAATAAAACGATAGGATTATAAATATTTGTGTACATTGTATATATGTCTATAAAAAGATGAAAATTTGGAAGAAAAAATAGCGCGATTTTTTCTTCCAAATTTTCGCCTGCGGCACTTTTTTCCTAATAGATCGATAGGTGTATAAATATGTCTATAAAAAAATGAAAATTTTGAAGAAAAAATCGCGCGATTTTCATTCCAAATTTTGGCCTGCGGCGCTTTTTTTAATAGATCGATAGGTATATACATATGTATGTACATATGTCTATAAAAAGATATATAAATATGTACATATGTCTATAAAAAATAAAAATTTGGAAGCAAAAATCGCGATTTTGCTTCGCACTAGTACCTACTCGAGTGATTTGGTATTCTGGCTCCCTTTTATTTGGGATTATGTCATACCATGGTGAGTGACATAATCCCAAATTTTAAAATTGGGGTTATGCCACTTGGGATTAAATCACGGCACCCTGGGGAGGATGTCTAGGCATCACAATGAAAAGAACTCTATGTTGAAGTCCTGTTCAACACCTTTCATCTGATGCCAATATCGCACGTGTAGGTGCAGGCGTTCTTGAGTTATAGCATAGTATGCATGCATAAACAGGTTTTTATTGTTACCGAGACAAACAACAAACAGTGCAAAAACAAACATATGGGTCCCCTGCGCTGCGCTGCCTGGCACGACTGCGACGCCTCCACTGAACACGGCAAATGACCAAACGAATCTGTCTATGCTTGCGCTTTTTTGAGTTTTTCGAAATTTAAAACCGGGAAAAAGGTATTAAAGTCTTAGAAATGCGCAAAAAAAAAGTACATGGTTCTCGAGAATTTACCATTTGTGACATTTTAAAAAAAGAATTATTAAAATCTATCCAGTACTTTTGGAGATATCGCGTTACATACAGTTTCCATACAATCAATTTTATATAATTAGTATAGATATAGATATAGATATAGATATAGATATAGATATAGATATAGATATAGATATAGATATAGATATAGATATAGATATAGATATAGATATAGATATAGATATAGATATAGATATAGATATAGATATAGATATAGATATAGATATAGATATAGATATAGATATAGATATAGATATAGATATAGATATAGATATAGATATAGATATAGATATAGATATAGATATAGATATAGATATAGATATAGATATAGATATAGATATAGATATAGATATAGATATAGATATAGATATAGATATAGATATAGATATAGATATAGATATAGATATAGATATAGATATAGATATAGATATAGATATAGATATAGATATAGATATAGATATAGATATAGATATAGATATAGATATAGATATAGATATAGATATAGATATAGATATAGATATAGATATAGATATAGATATAGATATAGATATATATATAGATATAGATATAGATATAGATATAGATATAGATATAGATATAGATATAGATATAGATATAGATATAGATATAGATATAGATATAGATATAGATATAGATATAGATATAGATATAGATTATTAAGCCTAGTACTGAGTTCACCGCCGTGAAATTTTGCCAGCAACATGCATTTATTGCCGTGAAATGTTTCAAGAAATATTTTTGAAGTTAACTTCTTAGGCGGCGATACAGAGTTTTTATGGAGAGTGAAATTTGAAATTTGATGCAACGGAAGTTGACCCCGGAAATAGCAGCCATTTTAGCTGATTTTTAATTTTTAAAAAAATCAACCTTGATATCGAGTGGTTCGAGAACATACAACCCCTCGCTTCCAGACCTGACACTCTACCGCTGCGCCATCACACCACCTGCGTTGAGTATGTCAAATGCTGCACTTAAACTGAACTAACAATTACAACTCACTCACGTATGTACATATAGATGTAAGTACATAACAGCGCTGTGGTGAAATAAACGTGGTGAGAATGTTAATAACACAAGCAGAAATTAAAGTACACCGTTTGACACAACTTGCGTAACTAGCGCAGTAGCTCAGCTGTAAGATGCTAGGCTTCCAATTTAAGTGAAGGTGGTTCAAGTCTAGGTCGAGCCAATTTTTTTGTTGCTTTTTTTCATTAAATAATTTTCTTTATAAATTTTTTTTTAAATAAAAGTGCCACCCGAATATCGGGGGTAACATAGATACTAGTTAATTATTAAAATAAAACCGACCAAACAACCAATATAAAAACCAATCGGATGAGCTTGCCGATAAACAAAATCTAATAACAAGAACAATAGAATTTGTACAAACAAAAACACACAACCACATGTATGTACGTGCGATAGTTTTCATTGCAATATCCCTGCAAAAAAATGTGCGATTAATCCCGATATACATAGATTTGCCCCGGATTGATTTCTTTCGGGAACAATCGGTCCAAAATTAGTGCCCGATTGTTCCCGAACGGTTATAAATGTAGATTGATTATATGTAGAAATTTTACAAAAATATTCAATGTATGTATTAAAAAAACAATAGGTAAAACTAATTGAACACGCTTTCTTTTAATAACAATGATGAATAATTTGACAAAATTTTACCAAAAATATCCATTGAAAAATCAATTACGATTATACACTGAAAACTGACTATTTAAAAAATTTTAATTTATTGAATAGATTTTTTTACAAAAGTGAAACTTGTTGTATAATCTTTATTTAAATAGGCATAAACTTTTATAATTTTTAAAGATTGTTATAAAAAATAGCCTTGGCTAGCAACTTTGAAAAATTCCTCACATATCTTTTACACTCGCATTATGCATTCTCAAAACTTTAAATATATGGAGAAAATACTTTACTTTTTTAAAAGATTTCACTACAAGATGAAGTCTAATCGAATAAACTCTTCTAATATATATAACAATTTATAATTTTTAGACATTTTCATAAAAAATAGCCTTGGCTTACAACTTTGGATGAAAGCGATTAATCCACATTTGTAACCGTTCGAGATAAAAGAGATTGATCTACATTTGTACCCGTTTGGTATGTTAGTGATTAATCTACATTTGCATCCGTTCGGGTATACAAGTTGAACAATTAGTCTCTTCATAGGACATGTTCGAACAAATGCGATCAATTCGCTCCTTATAAAGGGATGTAAAATTGTATTAGTCGCATTCTCCCTTCCGATTGATCCCGGACACGTCCCGGATTAATCGCATTTTTTCAGGGACGTATTTCCAAATTCGCTTCTCATATGATATGTTTATGAAACTTGTTACTTGTTGCTTTCGAGCCAATATAAATTGAAAACACAATTATTTGAAATATTGAACAATATGTAAGAAGTTAACTTCTATCACGTGTACTATGCTACACGCGGGTTTTTTTGTCAAATGAGAATAAATGCCAAAACGAAAACTGAGCAAATGTAAAAAAAAAATAATTTGGAGCATCGCCTCAGAACATACTTTAAAATTTTGGCCAATAAAAAATTTTTATACAAAATATAAATCCCAATTTCAACAAATGTCACTTTTCACTCGAAAATAAATGGCATTGTATATTTAATTTGGCGTGAAAAAATGTTGCTGGCATGATGTTGCTAGCATGTTGCGCAACGTTTTCACGGCAGGAACTCATTACAACTTTGTCGTGAAATATCTGTGAAATTTCACACATGTTTCACAACCAGTTTTTTTGTATGAATTCTGACAGCGGTTTCACGTGAAAATCGAACTCAGTACTATGCTTTAGTCAAGGCAAATTCATTTATATGGTAATGGTAAGTGAACAGCTGACTGCTTCTTCTTCTCGTTTTTAACTCTCCGAGTACAGAAGAATGTCATACAAAGAAATATTTGACTTTGAGTTTGACATTCTGATGGACAAAAACTTAAAGTGAATCGAGGCGATATTGCCGAATTCGCCCTGCCATTACATAATGAATTTGCCTTGGCTTTAGTATAGACCCACGGTGAACGGAAATTTGTAGGGAAAAATTGTGTTAGCGTACGGAAAAGTAGGGAATTTCTTGGCTTGCAGTAGGGATTTTTGGTCAAAAAATATTGGCATCACTGGTCAGTAGTGCTGGAAAAACATCGATGTTTACGAGTATCGATATTTTCGATATTTTTGAGAAAAAACATCGATATTATCGATATATCGACCTTTATATTAGAGCTCTAGATACCCGGGTATCAAACAATTCGAAAAGATCGAATTTGTCTGAGGCTCGTTTGTTGTTCAAATGCCCGTACAAACATTCGAGCATTCGAGCTTACAGACAAAAAAATTTGTATCAGGAAAACAAAAATAAAAAAATACATATGAAGACAACAAAAAAAAATAAACAAACGAAAAATACAAACTTCAAATGCCCGTGCAAACATACGGGTAATAAACAAACAAACAAGTGTTCGAGAATTTGAACAGCATTTGTTCGGGCTACTCGAAAATGTTCAAAAAAAATCGAGAGCTCTACTTTATATAAACCTTAATTTAACATATCTATATATAACAGCTTTATTTTTCGAAATGTCTGCATTCATTATTGTGCCCTGAATTGAACGAGAGTGACAGTCATTTATATTACTCCAAAAATTAACTAAATAAACATTTAAACTAAATATTTTAATTTATTATCAACAGAAATCTTTTTTGAAAAGGGAATTCAATAATCAAAAAAAAAATAAAACAAAAAAGGTAAATTCTGTTCCAGCCAGAAAGAGTAGGTATCAATTACAGTGGTTCACTGAAATATTTCGCATTTAAGTTATTTAAAAAACAAGTAAGGAAGCCTAAGTTCGAGTGGAATCGAACATTAGATACTCAGCTGTATGCTTTCATTGTTTGTTTGCGTTTGATGGAAACACGGTGTAGGTACTTTATATAAAGCAAGTGCTGCATAAAGTGGGCGTAGCCGCGCCCATTTTCAAAATTTTTATCAGTCATCCAACTAAGCATATGAATATTATTCTTTGTGCAAAATTTCATTCCTTTATGACTGCTAGTTACAAAGATGTCACGTTACAAATTCCCAAAGGGTGTTCTAGAAATATCTTTGTTAAAAAGTAGGCGTGGTCATAAACCGATTTCAATAAATTTTTGCGTGTCTATTAACACAAGTTATAAGAGTGTATAAACCAAGTTTCGTTATAATATCTCAATTATTTGTCGAGTTATGGGCTCAGAAATCTCGTATATTCCTGCTTCTTAAAAGAGGCGGTGCCACGCCCATTTTCCAAAATTTTTATGCTTTTCGTTTTATGTCCGCAGTTGGACTCCTGCCATAAAATTTCAATGATATATCTTTATATTTGACAAAGATATCGCTTAAAATGTTTTTATTAGGTCACTTTATAATACCCATATATAAAAGTGGGCGTGGCCGTTAACCGATTTCGCTAAATTTTCAACATGTATTACCGCAAGTAATAAAAGTGTACACAGCAAGTTTCGTCATTATATATCAATTATTTGTCGAGTTATGGGCTCAGAAATCTCGTATATTCCAGCTTCTAAAAAGAGGCGGTGCCACGCCCATTTTCCAAAATTTTTGTGTTTTTCGTTGTATGTCCGCAGGTGGACTCCTGATATAAAATTTCAATGATATATCTTTATATTTGACAGAGATATCGCTTAAAATGTTTTTATTAGGTCACTTTATAATACCCATATATAAAAGTGGGCGTGGCCGTCAACCGATTTTGACAATTTTTCGTCCAAATATTTGCCTAAGTAAGTATATCACGCGTACCAAATTTCATCGATATATCTTATACAGTTTCTGAGTTATGGCTCATAAAGCTTTCAATGTTTGCTCCTTAATAAGTGGGCGTGGCACCGCCCATTTTCCAAAATTCTATCAAATTTCTTCTTAGGGGCCTGAGCTTAACATGTGGGTAAAATTTCATCACTCTAGCTATATTAGTGGCTGAGATACCAAATTTCCGATTTTTTCTATATGGGAAAAGTGGGCGTGGTCATGGTCCGATTTCGCCCATTTTCAATACCAACCGTCCCAGTGTCGATACCAACTTGCATTTCAAATTTCATCAAAATATCTCAATCTATGCGCGAGTTAGAGTGTTTACAGACGGACGTTTAGTGGTTAATTAAAATATTTTGTATGTACTTATATTTTTAAATATATATGTATATATATTTATTATAAAAATTGAAAATGAATCTTAACAATTAAAATATTCAAAATCTAATGAAAATTTTTGAAATATCAAAAACATTAAAAACCAAATACATTTTCTGTAAATGAAATATCTTAATTACAAAGTGTTATATACATAAGTATATAACCCTATATTTACTCCCCCTCCAGTGTAAACGAAAATAAATAGTAATTAATTAATATTAAATGTAACTTTTTTAGATTTTTTATGTGTTGAAGTGTCTGATGTAGAGTATGTATCGGAAATAGTTTTTGCAGGTTTAAGTAAATCAATTGAAAAATTTTAATTGTATTTCCGTATTGTATTTTAAATGTCTTGTCGTGTTTTGAAATAACTCTGAAAGGTCCTTCATAAGGTGGTTCTAAATTTGATTTACGAAGAACTTTAACAAAAACATATTCACAAGTATTTAGATTTTTAGGAATAAAATAACTTTCTTTATTATGATGTACTACTTTTGAACATACCAGTGAGAAATGATGTCTTAATCTTTGAAGAATTTCGTTCGAACAATCGTTTTCATTATTTTTATTATTGGAAACAACTAATTCACCAGGTAGACGAAGTGTCTGTCCATAAACCAGTTCTGCAGAAGAACATTTTAAATCTTCTTTTATGGACGTTCGTAAACCAAGAAGTATCCATGGCAAAATTTCAGACCAATTAGTTGAGTCATTTGAAGCTATTATTGATGTTTTAAGTGTTCTATGAAATCGTTCTATCATACCATTCGCTTGAGGATGATATGGAGAAGTATGAATTTTGTGTGTTCCTAATAATTTGGTTAATTTACTAAAGATTTTGGAAGTAAATTGAGAGCCTTGATCTACTGTAATATTTAATGGAATACCAAATCGGGGTATATAATTTTGAACAAAAGTAGTTGCTATAGTATTTGCTAAAATATTTTTAAGTGGATAAACTTCAGGCCAACGAGTATGTCTATCAATAATAGTTAAAAGATAACGAAATTCTTTCGATACAGGAAGTGGACCAACAATATCCATATGAATATGTTCGAATCGACCAGGTGGAATTTGAATTTTCTGAATGGGAGTTTTTGTGTTTCTTGAAATTTTAGATTTTTGACAATTTAAACAAGATGATGT